>ML664163.1:10667371-10769349 GCA_007570785.1 Antilocapra americana | reverse complement strand
ACACACACACACACACACACACACACACACACACACACACACACACATGAATTGGTGGTGTTTTTCTTCTGGGTTATTGCTCCCATGTATAAAAGACAGACAATGCTTTCCTTTGCAGCTGGTCCAGGGCTCTGTGCTCTGTGCTTGGGAACTTTGATAAAAATTAAGCTGAGACCCAGCTGTAGTGCCTGACTCTAACAATTCATGTAGTCTCTCACTTAAGAGTAATTTGTCACCTCCTGGAGAGAGCTAAGTAAGACATTCAGGAAACTAACACATGGGACTTAAGACTGCTTGTGTAAGTATCTCCTTGGAAAAGAAGCAGCAGGAGAGCTCCCCAAGGAAAGAAAGGGACAATAATGAAGACGGTCACACAGCCACAGCAGGAAGCAGAATTGGCTGTGTCATTCCATGCCGTGTTCAGGGATGTTTCCAGAGTTTCAGGCACAAGGAGATGTCCAGATCACGTGCACCACCCACCAAGTTTTCCTAGATTGCTGCTTTTGTCTTCTTCTCCTCCACTTAGACCCAGAGGGACAACTCTTAAATAAGGTGCTAAGTTGAACCGAATATTTGGGTTTTGTTTTGTTTTAAAATACTGTGAGGATCTATAATGTAGCAATCTGGGAGCCAAATTAAGAATCCAGCAAATGGGGACTTCCCTGGTGGTCCAGCGGCTAGGACTGTGCCACCAGTGCAGGGGTCCTGGCTTCAGTCCCTGGTCAGGGAACTAGATCTCATATGCCACAACTAAGCTTGGTGCAGCCAAATAAATAAATAGAAATAAATTAAAAAATTAGAATCCAGCAAATGAATTTTATTACCTTTTAATGGATTAATAAGTATTAAGAATATATGTAACATTTGGAGCTAATGATTTACTTGGAATGTATATGTACCAGCCTGGGATTCAGCGCTATTTATTCACTATGTTTATGCCTTCACAAAGCATGGATGAGCTGAGTTTTTATTCTGTAGGCACTCCATAAAATTTTATGATACTTGTGGTCAGCTGGAAGGATTAACTTCCACCAGATGACAAAGGCAGGTGTCACAGAACACTGAAAGAATAAAAATGGTACATGTGATAGAATATTTTTTTTAAAGAAGAATGAAATGTTACATTTGGGACAACATTCTAAGGGATATTATGCTATGTGAAGTAAGTTAGAGAAAGATAAATACTGTATGATTTCACTTATATGGGGAATCCAAAAAACAAAAACAAATGAAAATGTACAAACATTTAAAAACCAGAAACAGTTATAGATACAGGGACCAAAAGGTGATTGCCAGAGTAGAGGGAGGTAGGGAGAAGAATCAAATAGATGAAAGAGATTATGAGGGACAGACTTTCAGTTACAAAACAAGTGACTCACAAGTATAAAGTATATAGTGTGGGGAATATAGTCAATAATTATGTAATATCTTTGTATGGTGACATGTCATAACTAGACTTACCATGATGATCATTTTGAAATGTACAGGGGAAAAAAATCACTATGTTATGTAACAGGAACCAAGGTAGTGTAGGTAATTATACTTCAAAACTGAGTGCAATCACTCTCATAGAAAAAGAGATCAAATTTATAGTTATCAGAGGTGGGGGGGTGCAGGGAGGGGGAATTGGGTGAAGGTAGTCAAAAGATACAAACTTCCAGTTACAAGATAAATAAATACTAGGGATATAATGTACAACATGGTAGCTATAATAAACATGGCTGTATGGTGAGAGTAAATCCCAAAAGTTTTCATCACACAAATTATTTCTTACTATTTCTTAAATTTGTGTCTATGTGAAATAATGGATGTTTGCTAAATTTTTGGATAGTCATTTCATGATGTATTTTAAATCAAAACATTATGTTGAAAACCTTAAAATTATATAGTTCTATTTTAATTATATTTCAATACAACTGGAAAAAAATATTGACCACAATAAGAAGTATTGAAAACTGGAATCAATTATGATGTCCTGTATTCCAAAAACAAGGAAATGGACAGCTACAACAACCCAATCCAGGCAGGATTACTAACAGCTTCTACCCTTCAGGAATGAAGGTTTGGGTCACCCACCAGACAAGGAATTATGACTAACTATAACTAACTGAGGTGCTTGCTGAAGGCAAAAGAGTACATAGTGGGTAGTAAAAGAAGGTAGTTATAAATACCAGCTACAATCACATGACCAGTCGGAAATGAGGACTATACTGGCTATGAGTATTTACTCCTTTTTATTAAGGAATATTACTAAGGAGCATTTCTTATTTTATTGTGAATAGATTTATATATATATATATATGTTGATATATAAACAGTTAACCCTTGAACTACTCAGGTTTGAACTGCATGGGTCCCCTCATACATGAATTTTTTCAGTAGTAAATCCTATAGAACTACATGATCCATGGTTAATTGAATCCACTGATGCAGAACTTATGATTCGGGGGACTGCGGATACAGAGAGTCAGCTATAAGTTACAGACAGATTTTCAACTGCAAGGAGGGTCAATGCCCTTAACTCCCCTGTTGTTCAAGGGTCAAATGTGTATCTTTCTTTTCTTTCCTCTTATTCCCTTACCATATAACACAGATGTATTAACTTTATATCATGGTCACTTTTTACTGATTATACATAAATATTAATTTAACATAATAGTATTTAAGTTATAGGATTTTAAGGAAAAGAGTAAACATCACTCAAGGACTTTACCTTCTCTCCTGGGGAAGGGGTTAGTGCTTTTTTTCCCTCTTGGCTATATCATGAGAAATGTGGGATCTTTGTCCCCCAAGCGGGGATCAAACCCACACCCCCTGCAATAAAAGCATGGAGTCTTTTCTACTAGACCTCCAGGGAAGTCCCAAGTGCATTTCTGATTATATACAGAATAGTTGTATCATGTAAGGCAGAATAATGACCTTGTCATTGTTTTTATTTTGAGATTAAGCATGGTTGAAGGAGATGGTATGGGTGCCAAGTTAATAAGAGTTGGACTTGTGGTTAATTTTGTATGTCAGCTCGATGGAGTCATACAGTGCCCAGATATTTAGCTAACTTTTTTTTTTTTCCTGAGTGTGTCTGTGAGGATGTTTCAGGATTACATTAGCATTTGAATTGGTGGACTCAGTAAAACTTCTTTGATGTGGACTCAGTAAAGCAGATTGCTTTCCTCATCCAATTCACTGAAGGCCCTGAAGGCCTGAATAACATAAAGGCATAAAAAGGGAGAATACACCCTTTCTGCCTGACTACTTGAGCTAAACATTGGTCTACTACTGCCCTCAGAAAGACTACTATTAGTTCTCCTGGAACTCAGGTCTTTGGACTTAGATTGAATCACACCCCCAGCTCTCGTGCATTTCCAACCTGCAGATATATCTGATATCACATATATATATATGCTCCAATACTTTGGCCATCTGACATGAAGAGAGGAATCATTGGAAAATACCCTGATGCTGGGAAAGATTGAGGGCAAGAGGAGAAGGGGGAGCAAAGGATGAGATGGTTACATAACATCACCAACTCATTGGACAGGAATTTAAGCAAACTCCAGGAAATAGGGAAGGACAGGGAAGCCTGTGTGCTGCAGTCCGTGGGGTCACAGAGAGTCAGACATGACTTAGAGACTGAAAAACAACAACAAAAAAATCATATAGATGGTATATCTGATATCGGCTATATATTTTTTTTAAGATTTTCTTTGATAAACTGGCTCATTTAATTAGGAAAACTGAAAAGTCCCACAGTTTGCAAGGGGATATAAATATATATTTGTGTGTGTGTGTGTTAGTTACTCAGTTTTGTCCAACTCTTTGTGACCCCATGGACTGTAGCCTGCCAGACTCCTCTGTCCATAGGATTTCCCAGGCAAGAATACTGGAGTAGGTTGCCATTTCCTTCTCATACGTGTGTGTGTGTGTGTGTGTGTGTGTGTGTATAAAATTAATTAGAATTAAATAGATTAGATTAGATGAGAATAAAATTAAGTCCAATCTGAACTTTTACTTGTCTTTTGGATTGAATCAACAACAAAAGTCCTAACTGCTTAATTTTTCAAATTATACCTGAGCAAGGAAAGTGACATTGGTCGGTAATTTATCTAACCACTTTATATAGAGGGAGTAATTTGGTTTTGAAACCTATCAGGAAATCTAAGCTTGATCATTTTAAAATAAATTTTACTTATGAATTTTTCAACCGTTATTTACCTTATTTTTTTTACTTTTTAAATATTTTTATTTATTTATTTGATTGCACCAGGTCTTAGTTGTGGCTTGTAGGATCTTCCATCTTCATTCCAGCATGTGGGATCTAGTTCCCTGACTAGAGATTGAACCCAGGCTCCCTGCATTGAGAGCAGGGAGTCTTAGCCACTGGATCACCAGAGAAATCCCTATTTCTCTAACTTCTTTTAAAATTTACAAATAGTTTCAAGAAAAAAAAGACCAATCTTAACATATCTCTACAGTACCTCACTGAATTAAAAACCTAGCAGATATAAAGTAAAGCAAGATTTCATATTACCTGGCCATGTTTTTTCAAATTAGCCCTGGAGCAAAAGAAAATAATTTCCCTCTGCTTTTTGCCATTAGCTGCCTGTCTGCCTACTGCTGATTGCTCTCAGGCCCTTACCAGTAACCTGTAGTTCTGACTTGAAGGGGTAAAGGAAAAGTAGAAATTTGTAGTTCAGGACTGGCTCTCCTTAAAATTTGTCTTCCTTTCCCTTTAAGCAGGATATCCCCTTTAAAGGTGCCCATATATATGCTTCCTCCAAAATCTTGAACTAGTTAATAATGCCCTAGCTTGGATGTAATGATGAGAATCTAAGATTTGGTGCAAAAGACCTTGATCCTAATTCTGCTGCTCACTGTGTGATGTTAGGCAAGTCGCCTGACTTCTGAAATTTCAGATTCATCCCATGGAATCACTGGCAATCAACTATATTTCTAAGAACTACAGTAAATACAAGAGAAGTGAGTAACTTCTTAATAACTATTATATTGTTGGATGAGGACAAATGCTTATTCTTCATAGATAAAATCAGTCTATTTTATCTTTTCATAGATATTATCTATTCATAGATAAAATCAGTCTTCATGACATAGCTGAAATTTCTTCCTACCAACTAGAGTCATGGAAATTTGCTCAAAATTGAAAATTCAATCTAATTTAAGAATTAGATTGAATTTAATTAGTGGTTAGCCTGTTAACCACTAGGTATTTTGAAAAATTCAGGATAAGAATGAGATACTGTTTTGCTTTCAATTTTCTCATAATGTGATTGCCATAATTTACTCTGGAATCTTAAACTCCTCAGTGCCTAATGCAAAAGCCACATTAATTTCCCCTTCTTTTCTTTTTTGTTGTTCAGTCGCTAAGTCATGTCTTACTCTTTGCAACTCCATGGACTGCAGCATGCCAGGCTCCTCTGTTCGCTACTGTCTTCCAGAATTTGCTCAAATTCACGTCCATTGAGTCAGTGATACTATTAACTATCTCATCTTCTGCCACTCCCTTCTCCTTTTTCCTTCAATCTTTCCCATCATCAGGGTTTTTCACAATGAGTCAGCTCTTCAAATCAAGTGGCAAAAGTATTGGAACATCAGCATCAGTCCTTCCAATGAATATTCAGGGTTGATTTAGAGTTGACTGCTTTGATCTCCTTGCTGTCCAAGGGACTCTCGAGTCTTCTCCAGCACCACAATTCAAAAACATCAGTTCTTCAGTGCTCTGCCTTCTTTATGGTCCAGCTCTCACATCCATACATGTCAAGTGGAAAAACCATAGCTCTGACTATATTGACCTTTTTTGGCAAAGTGATGTCTCTCCTTTTTAATATGTCGTCTAGGTTTGTCATAGCTTCCTTGCTTCCAAGGAGCAAGCACCTTCTAATTTTGTGGCTGCAGTCACTGTCCACAGTGACTTTGGAGCCCAAGAAAATAAAGTCTGTTCCTGCTTCCACTTTTTCCCCAACTATTTGCCATGAAGTGATGTGATGGAATGCCATGATCTGAGTTTTTGAATGTTGAGTTTCAAGCCAACTTTTGTTTTTTATAGCTAATTCGTATTGAAATACAGAGAATAAAAGTAATAGCTAAATAACAAACACAGTTGGACATTTCTAAAAGAAATTTTTCTTTGGCTGTATTGGGTCTACACTGCTTCGCACAGGCTTTCTTTAGTTGCAGCAAGTGGGGGCTAATCTTCGTTGCAGTGTGTGGGCTTCTCATTGCTGTGGCTTCTCCTGTTGTGGAGCATTGGCTTTAGACACACAGACTTCTGTAGTTGGGGCCCACAGGCTCAGTGAAAGTGAAAATCACTCAGTTGTAATTGGGGTTACTCAGTTGTGTCTGACTCTTTGCGACCCCATGGGCTATACAGTCCATGGAATTTTCCATGCCAGAACACTGGAGTGGGTAGCCTTTCCCTTCTCCAGGGGATTTTCCCAACCCAGGGATGGAACCCAGGTCTCCCGCATTGCAGGCGGATTCTTTACCAGCTGAGCCACAAAGGAAACCCACAGGCTCAGCAGTTCCAGTTAACGGGCCCTAGGGGCTCAGTATTGTGGTGCACAGGCTTAGTTTCTCTGCAGCACGTGGGCTCTTTGGACCAGGGATCAAACCTGTGCCCCCTGCATTGGCAGGTAGATTCTTATCCACTGCACATTACTAGGGAAGTCCCACATTTGCACCCACATTCTACAAAATTTGTGACCTCATTTAGGAAATGGATGTGCATAATTTGAAAATCTTCAGTATTGTCCCAATTGCGTGGAGAATCAACAGATAGCTTTACAATAAGGGAAGAGAGAATTGTATTACATAAAGGGAAGAAAGGATGAAAGAAAAGCAAGGGAAGCAATTTATTATTTTTATTATTTTTTCAATTTTAGAGAAAATATTAGAAATATATTTCATTTGGTTTAACTGAGAGTTAGCATTACTTCATCTTTCAAATATTTACCTGCAGGGAATTCCCTTGCAGTCCAGTAGTTAGGACTTGGCACTTCCACTGGTAAGGGAACTAACATCCTCGGAAGGCATGCAGCGCAACCATCCCCACCCTCCCATTTTTTTTTTTTTTTTTTACTTGCAGAATCCACTTAGAATGCAGTTGAGAAAGAACACTATTTGAGTTTTTCCAAAATTATAGAATACATTATGATGTTAACCAATCAAAAACTTAAATAAAGAAAGAAGTTAGAAAGACCAATAAGATGTATGTGAAAACCAAGTTGTTAGTAGCATTAAAATTGATGTAGTATTTCTAGCAATATATAACAAGAACCCTAAAAGAATCAGGGCTTTTGATCTGTAATCCCACTATTGGGAATATATGTTAAAGAATAAAAGTTATGTGTACATACGTTTGTATTTGCAAAAGCAGAGTGCTAAAAACAATTTACTTGGGCAGAGCTACACAATGGCTAATTGAACAATGAGGAAATCTGTGCAACCACTCACAACACAAATAGACAGCTGCAGAAACGTGAATGCAAAGCTATTTTAAGTGCAAACAAACTATGATTAGGTGAAATTAAAATATGCATACGTGTAATAGAAGAAGTGGGGCAAAGACATAAATAACTCTCCAGTATGAACACATACTTTTCTATTAAACAGTTTAGAGAGATACTAGGTTGGCCAAAAACTTCCTTCAGGGGTTTTTCCATTACATTTTGTGGAAAAACTTGAACAAACTTTTTGGCCAACCCAATATAGTAAATATACCATGAGGGTCATCTGTTTAAAGTTTACCATTCAAGGGTTTTATATATATTAATAGAGTGCTTATTTTTTAGAGTTATTAAACTTTTCCTTTCTTTTTTTTTTAAAAGATGAGATCAGTAGATCTAATTGCCTGGGATGAAAAAAGAGGAGTCACATTTTAATTTAAGATCTATTTGTTTAATCTTTTGAAAACTTGCTGCTGCTATACCCAGGCAATGAACATAATTTCCACTTAATATCCAAATAGATGTCCAGGCAATCCAATAAGACGTTCTTAAAAATCCAAATACACTGCTGATAGTAAATTACCTCTTTATTTTTCAGCTTACATAAGGTTTGTGTAGTCTGGTCCTTGCAAGTTTAAATCCACCTTGTCTACTGTCAAATACAGGGACCCCAGCCTCTAGTGCATTCTGCACTGATATGAGGCTTTATTCTCAGGAATAAATGTGGTAAACACACTAGGCTTTGATCTTAGACTTTCTGTTTATAAACAGTCCTGCTGTTTATCATCTAATCTTGGCCTCACTTGCCCAGTTACTTCATCTATAGAATGGGGCTAATGGCATTTTCTTCCAGGGTGGTAACTGACATGATGGATACAAAACAGCACAGTAGCTGGAATGCTGGTGAGGTTCCCTCCCTCACTGGTATAATTGCTACCATTATTAATCCTGTTATGTTAGTATAGACCCAAATAACCACAAACAAGTCTTGTTTCTCAGATCGACCAACCATGAATAAACCAATTAAGGATGTGAGTTGCTCCTAAGGAATTTTTCAGCACCCCTCCCATTTCCTGGGGTTCTCCTTGGCACCCACACTCAGGCCATGTGCCATTCCAGAAAGGAGGGGAGCCTAGCCACCCCGTTCCTCTGCATGTGTGTGCATGCATATCCATGGACCTGTTCGGTAGCTACAGCACCTCCAGCGCTAATCTTCCTCCTGCCCTCATAACCTGCCCCCAAAGGGCCATCTGCTCATCCAGATACGCGGCTCTGCTTTACTCCCAACTGTAGCTTTTGCGGAATTCCAAAGAATCGACTTATCAGAGGAATAACCCAGTCACATCAGCCTGTAAAATAAACTGAAAGTTCTGCTGTGTTGGCAGCAACCTCACCAACCTATTTGCAAGAATATTCTGTACCTGTGCAGATACAAACCTGCTTACACTGTGATCCAAATATTTTGAGATGTGCCCAAAGTGCTGCCCAAAATATTTTGGTTATAGATCCCTCAGGTTCCTTCAACAGCGTTCCTGTAATTCTGTGTATATGTGTGTGTTCTTAGATTTCTTCCTATTCTAAAGAGGGTAGGCAAGGTTTTGTATTATGAGAGCCTGAGCATCCCTTTTGCCAGGAAAGAAGTTTAAGAGGTTTTGTTTTCAAAAACCTGGACCAGAGTCTCCGAGGTCAGTTGTCTGAAAAGGTCAGGGTTCCAAGATGGAAATAGAGTGGAGAGGCCTAGACTTGAGGGACAGGGGTGGTGGAAAAGGCAGACAGTGGTGGGGCTGCCCACTTCTCACACGAGGCATACCTGCCTGACTGCAAGGCACTGAGGTTCCTGACAGTGTAGTTGGGTGTGAAATACACTATTTAACTTGAACAGTAAACAGTTTTGATTGTGACAGTCAGAGTCAAAGTCAAGGTTCCATCTCAAATTTCCAGTCAGCCCCAGAATTCCTTATAGAACTGTGAGATAGGAAAAGGGGTTCACCCACCCACTCCATGAATAAAATTAGGTTTTCTGCCAGATAAAAACTAGATTGTCTTCCAAGCTGGATGGAAGTGTATGCGGAGACAGATTGATTTGATTTAGGAAAAAAAAGTTACATTTCTTTCATTTTGAAAGAGTGGGATATATCATGTTGATTACTGTCCCACTTCGGCTGCATTTAACTGGAAGGGCTCTGGCAAGTATTCTGAGGCTTATTGTTGAGAAATTCTATTAACTTCTCTGTTACCTTGAGAAGTTGTATTTGCAAGAGACTATCTGCAAAGCAAAAACAGATTTATATATTTATATGTGATAGATTATTATTCTTTGGAATTTAATTTGCATGATTACTCAGCCATTAAAAAGAATATATTTGAATCAGTTCTAATGAGGTGGATGAAACTGGAGCCTATTATACAGAGTGAAATAAGCCAGAAAGAAAAACACCAATACAGTATACTAATGCATGTATATGGAATTTAGAAAGATGATAATGATAACCCTATATGCGGGACAGCAAAAGAGACACAGATGTATAGAACAGTCTATTGGACTCTGTGGGAGGGGGCGAGGGTGGGAGGATCTCAGAGAATAGCACTGAAACATGTAAATTAACATATGTGAAATCACCAGTCCAGGTTCAATGCATGAGACAGGGTGCTCAGGGCTGGTACACCTGGATGACCCTGAAGGATGGGATGAGGAGGGAGGTGGAAGGGGGGTTCAGGATGGGGGACACATGTATACCCATGGCTGATTCATATGAATGTATGGTAAAAACCACCACAATATTGTAAAGTAATTAGCCTACAATTAAATAAATTTTTTAAATTATTTAATTAAAAAAATTACTCCTGTTAAATCAGAAAAAAAAATTTACATGATTAGATTCAACCATCTAGATTATTTAAATGAAGTATTGTCGGACAAGACAATTTGTGAATTTGGAAGGAAACTATAGAGAAGATAAATACTGTGCAAAAAACAAAAGTTTTAGAGACAGAAAAACATGCTGTAAGAATTCGGTCAATTTGCCTACCTCCTCGTAGGCTTGGTATTTTCATCTATAAAATAAAGATACATTAAGTATATTTTCCAACAGGTTACAGTGAAGAAGAAAATGAATATATATTCGACAGCACAATCCTTCAATAAATGCTCATTTTATTTTCCATTAGAACCACACTTGGCTTCTTTTGATCCCCTTTATTTTGTTTTTTAAAAGATTGATTTATTTTGGGCTGTGCAGGCTCTTCATTGCTGCTTTGGGGCTTTCTCTTGGGGTACGCAGGCTTCTTATTGCAGTGGCTTCTCTTGTTGAGGAGCACAGGCTCCAGGCGCACGGGCTTCAGCAGCTGCAACTCACAGGCTCTAGAGCACGTTCCCCCTGCACTGGCAGGTAGATTCGGAACCACTAGACCACCTGGAAACCCTGATCTCCTTTATTTTTAAATAAACTTTATTAGTATGTAACATACAGAACAGTACACCAAAAGCATAGAGTTTCATGAATTATCACACCAAGAATACACCTTTATAGTTACCATGAGGTCAAGAAATAGAACATAACTCAGTCAAGGAAGCCCCTCCTTGTCTCCCAGTTGTTACCTCCTTTATCCCCCCTGCTAATGTAACCACTATCCTGACTTCTAACACCATCATTTAGTTTGGGGGGTTGTATTTTTCTTTTAACATTTTTTTGTGATAAGGATACCACATGAGATGTATCGTCTTAAACTTTAGGTATACATTGTTATTGACTACAGGTCCAATGTTGTATAGCAGATCTCTAGAGCTTATTCATCTTATTTAACTGACACTTTATGCCTGTTGGTTAACATCATTATTAAACTTGGATGATTTTTAAAATTAACACACATTGAATCATGCAGTACGTATCATTTTGTATCTGGCTTCTTTAACTTACCATATTGATGAAATCATTCATATTTTGCATTAAACAGGAATTTACTCGTGATCATTGCTGAAGAATTCTTCCATTGTTTGAATACACCACACGATGTATATTCATTCTTATGTGAGTGAGCATTTGTGTTGTTTCCAGATTAGGACCATAATGAGTAGTGTTGTGACAATTTGCACTCATGTGTATGAAGTTCTGTTAGGAATATGTATAAGGGCCAAATTGCTGTGTCATATGGTATGTGTACAAACAGCTTTCATATATACTGCCAAAAATTTTCTCAAGTGGCTGTTCCAATCTTCTCTCTCACAAGGAGTATGAGAGTTCCTGTTTTTTATCTCTGTACCTGGTATTGACAGTCTTTTCTTTTTTGATGTAGACTTTCTTTTCAGGATAGGTTATCTCACTGTGGTTTGATTTAGATGCCCCTGATAACTAATGAGGTTGAAAAGCTTTTTCATAAATTTGCTACTTACTTGGATATCCTCTTTTTTGAAGGCCTTGTTTAAAAGTTTTATTGAGCATTTTTAAAATCCAGTTGTCTGTTTTACTGTTAATCTTTTAATTTTGTTTCAGTAATTCTACTGTATGGATATCACATCTTTAATCCATTCACGTATTGCTGGCATTTGGATTTCCCTGGTTTGGGGCAATTTTGAGTAAAGTGAATACAAATATTTGTAAATACATATGCATATATGTCTTTCTATGCATATATGTTTCCATTCCTCTTGGTCAGAGTGAAATTGCCAAGTGAAATGGTACTTAATAAATAACTACCAAACTGTTTTCCAAATTTATTATACCATTTTATATTCCTACTATATGAGTTCTAGTTGCTTCATATGCTCACCAACCCTTCTCCCTACCTTTTTTTTTCTCTCCCTCTCTCCTAAATTGCTCCTAATCTACTACTATTGCCTTTTAATTTTAGTTATTTTTTTCAGTTCTATAATTTCCATTTGAAGAAGTTTATACTTTTTAGTTTCATACTGAGATTTTCCATTTTGTCACCTTATTTCTGGAACATATTAATATGTTATCTTAAAGATCACATATAAAATTCTGATATTTGGATCTCCAATGAGTATATTTCTATAATCTGTTTCCTCTTGTTTTTCAGTCAGGTGCTCTCACCTCCTGGTATACCTGGTTGTTTCTGGTTGGCAGCTAGAAAATATATATGATAATTGTATATATGATAAATTGTAGAGATATTTTAAAATTCTAGATAATGCCTTCCAGAGAGCATTCATTATTGCTTGGCAATTTAGCAGTTAGCTAAAGGAAGATTAATTTCCACTAAATCAAGGATTTAGTTGATTTACTGTCTAGCCCTTGTAGAGTTGTAAGTTAAAACTGGAATGTTTGCCCAAGTCACTCCTTGGTCAGCCTGAAGTCTCCATTTTTGACCACAAGCACTGTAAGAATGTTGGAAACTCTGCTCAGCTTCTCAGCCTCCTGGCTTCTACTCATAAACAGACAAATGGCTAAAGGGAGATATTGGGGTCAAATTGGGCTCACTTCTCTAAATTTTTATTCTGTCTTAGCCTAAGTTCCTTAGAAAACAGATCCTGAGGTAAAGATTAAGTGCTAATTTTTCACTAGGAAGTATACACAACACAACAGAAGAGAAGGCTCTACACATGGATATCACCAGATGGTCAAAACTAAAATCAGATTGATTATGTTCTTTGCAGCCAAAGATTGAGAAGGTCTATGTAATCAGCAAAAACAAGACTGGGAGCTGACTGTGGCTGAGATCATGAACTCCTTATTGCCAAATTCAGACTGAAATTGAAGAAGGTAGGGAAAACCATTAGACCATTCAGATATGACCTAAATCAAATACCTTACGATTCTACAATGGAAGTGAGAAATAGATTCAAGGGATTAGATTTGATAGACAGAGTGCCTGAAGGACTATGGATGGAGATTTGTGACATTGTACAGGAGGCAGTGATCAAGACCATCCCCAAGAAAAGAAATGCAATAAGGCAAAATGGTTATCTGAGAAGGCCTTAAAAATAGCTGTGGAAAAGAAGAGAAGTGAAAGGCAAAAGAGAAAAGGAAAGATATACCCAGTTAAATGCAGAATTCCAAAGAATAGCAAGGAGAGATAAGAAAGCCTTCCTCAGTGATCAGTGCAAAGAAATAGAGGAAAACAATAGAATGGGAAAGACTATAGATATCTTCAAGAAAATTAGAGATACCAGGGGAACATTTCATGCAAGGATGGGCACAATAAAGGACAGAAATGGTATGGACCTAACAAAAGCAAAAGATATTAAGAAGAGGTGGCAAGAATACGCAGAAGAACTGTACAAAAAAGATCTTCATGATCCAGATAATCACAGTGGTATGATCACTCATCTAGAGCCAAGCATCCTGGAATGTGAAGTCAAGTGGGCCTTAGGAAGCACCACTATGAACAAAGTTAATGGAGATGATGGAATTCCAGTTGAGCTATTTCAAATCCTAAAAGATGGTTCTGTGAAATATGCCAGCCAATTTGGAAAACTCAGCAGAGGCCACGGGACTGGAAAAGGTCAGTTTTCATTCCAATCCCAAAGAAAGACAATGCCAAAGAATGCTCAAACTACTGAATAATTGCACTCATCTCACATGCTAGGAAAGTAATGTTCAAAATTCTCCAAGCCAGGCTTCAATAATACATGAACCATGAACTTCCAGGTGTTCAAGCTGGTTTTAGAAAAGGCAGAGGAACCAGAGATCAAATTGCCAACATCTGTTGGATCATCGAAAAAGCAAGAGAGTTCCAGAAAAACATCTACTTCTGCTTTATTGACTATGCCAAAGCCTTTGACTGTGTAGATCACAACAAACTGTGGAAATTCTGAAAGAGATGAGAATACCAGACCACCTGACCTGCCTCCTGAGAAATCTTTCTGCAGGTCAAGAAGCAACAGTTAGAACTGGGCATGGAACAACACACTTGCTACAAATAGGGCAAGGAGTATGTCAAGGCTGTATATTGTCACCCTGCTTATTTAACTTATATGCAGAGCACATCATGAGAAATGCCAGGCTGGATGAAGCACAAGCCAGAACCAAGATTGCCAGGATAAATATCAGTAACCTCAGAAATGCAGATAACACCACAGTTATGGCAGAAAGCAAAGAAGAACTAAAAAGCCTCTTGATGAAAGTGAGAGGAGAGAGTGAAAAAGCTGGCTTAAAACTCAACATTCAGAAAACTAAGATCATGGCATCCAGTCCCATCACTTCATGCAAATAGATAGGGAAACAATGGAAACAGTGGCTGACTTTATCTTTTTAGGCTCCCAAATCACTGCAGATGGTGACTGCAGCCATGAAATTAAAAGATGCTTACTCCTTGGAAGAAAAGTTATGACCAACCTAGATAGCATATTAAAAAGCAAAGACATTACTTTGTCAACAAAGATTCATCTAGTCAAAGCAATGGATTTTCCAGTAGTCATGTATGGATGTGAGCATTGTACTATTAAAGCTGAGTGCTGAAGAATTGATGCCTTTGAACTGTGTTGCTGTAGAAGACCCTTGAGAGTCCCTTGGACTGCAAGGAGATCCAACCAGTCCATCCTAAAGGCAATCAGTCCTGAATATTCATTGGAAGGACTAATGCTGAAGCTGAAACTCCAACACTTTGGCCACCTGATGTGAAGAACTGACTCATTTGAAAAGACCCTGATACTGTAAAGGATTAAAGGCAGGAGGAGAAGGGGATGACAGAGAATGAGATGGTTTGATGACCTCACTGACTCAATGGACATGAATTTCTGTAGGCTCTGGGAGCTGGTGAAGGATAGGGAAGCCTGGCATGCTGCAGTCCATGGGGTCGCAAAGAGTCGGACACGACTGAGCGACTTCACTTTGACTTTCATGCATTGGAGAAGGAAATGGCAATGTACTCCAGTATTCTTGCCTGGAGCATCCTAGGGACGGGGGAGCCTGGTAGGCTGCTGTCTATGGGGTCGCACAGAGTTGGACATGACTGAAGAGACTTCGGCACAGCAGCAGCAGTAAAAGTAAAAGGAAAATAAAGTCAGTAGAAAAGAAGGAAAAGGAGATATAGGTTAGTCCACAGATGACCACAGCTTCATGCAGAGAAGTTCACTGTATAGAAGCACTTTTCCTTGGAACAGTCTGTTAGAGGAAGAAAAAGGAATTTATTCAATGGCTCCCTCTGTTGATTGACTTAACTTTCATTGGTCAATATTTACCCTATAAGATATTAACATCTATGCATTCCTGATGTTTCAACTGACCTCTTCAGACCCAGAAAGGAAACAGAATCCCATACCTTCCAACATGTTACTTCCTCTAACTCCAGAACTAATGAACTGTCGAGACCAGCTCTACAAGCAGGGTTTCCTAGAGCGTGATATGGTGAGAGAATTAGAAACGAGAGACAAGAATTGAGAGAAAAGTGAGGCTCACGGGACCAATACTGCTCCAAAGGGAACGTACCGAACTGAGTCCAGGCCAGCTTTATTATACTTTCAGCCATGAATAAAAGAATATGCGGGGAGTTAAACTATAACTCATGTGGCCTTCAGGGCCAAAGAACAAAATGATCATTAACCACTGAGTAATTAGGAAACAATAATCGATAACAAATCAGTAACTAAGACTAATATTCTTATCTATAGATTTTCCATCAGATACGTAAAACATGGGACTCTGAGATGCCAGTTGAGAAACAGTCTGGGGTCAGTTTTCCAACCCCAGACTGTTTTCAAGATTATGAACTGCACCTGGTGCCATAGCTGCAGCAGCTCATCCCACTTCAGGAGCAATGCCATCTGTGCCAGAGACTTGTACTCACCTTGAGGGAGATGGAAGCACCCTGCAAAGCCTGTTGATGAAATGGTTGTGACTCCATGTCCATGGTAAGTTTGAGGACTTGGGGAACAGATAGGGCCTTGAAGATTTAAGGATGTTCCTCAATGTATCCAATGCAGCTTCTCTTAGGAATCTTGTTCTCTCAAAGCTCTTGGTGGTATCATAGTTTTCAAATGTCTTTAAGCAATGGTTTTATGTATTGTCCAGAATTTCTGATTCTCAGGAGAAGGTTTAGTCTGTAACCAACTACTGTACATTATTAGAAAACAAAAAACAAAAAACCTTACTGCTATCTTTTAAAAGGGGCTTCCCAGATGGTTCAGTGGGTAAAGAATCCACCTGCAATGCAGGAGATAGAGGAGATGTGGGTTTGATCCCTGAGTTGGGAAGATTCCCTGGAGGAGGAAATGGCAACCCACTCCAATATTCTTGCCTGGAAAATTAAGTGGACAGAAGAGCCCAGTAGGCTGCAGTCCAAAGAGTTGGATGTGAATGAGCACTATTATGGGTCCTTTAAATGATCTTAATAGTGTTAACTACAGGCACAACTGACATCCAAATATGGCTAAAAAATGAGTTGACTTTAGCCTCAGAGTAACACTTGTGGCACGCCAAGAAGCCAGGTTCTCATCTGTTAGCTGTAAATCACCCCTCATCTCTATATTGACTTCTCAGGTAAATTCAGCTGATGTTATCAGTCATCTTACCTGGATTTCCTCAGATTAGTCACAGACTATATCACTCACTTAATGGAAACCCCCATCCTCACTAAAGCACTAATCAGAGGCGAGGCCATAAGAAAAGGGTATACACAATATGTCGATCACATCATCAAAGTTGACGGTTCACAAGTGGTTTGTTACATATTTACTCTGTGTTAATTGGTACTGCTGTAAAAACTCAGCTCATACTGATTTTTATCTCTCCTTCCTTTTTCAGACCTATCTCTGGTCTTACCTACAGTATGTGATTCAAGTCCGTGTGACATACTCTGCAAGTTTCAGGGACTTTCCTGGCAGTCCAACGGTTAAGACTTGGTCTTTCAATGCGGGGGGAGAGATTTGATCCCTGTTTGGGGAGCTAAGATCCTATATGACTCTTGGCCAAAAAATCAAAACACAAAACAGAGACAATGTCGTAACAAATTCAATAAAGACTTAAAAAAAAAAAAAAAAGAATCTCCTCACCAGTTGTTGTTCTGAAACACTGCTGGCATATATGAACCCTGAAATTTTTAGCCTTGTCCAAGTTAGACCAAAGATTTTGGTTCCTAATGAAACCTTCTTACAGAAATTTACTGTTGTATCTGTTCTGCTCTTTTATGTAATATTGAAAACAGGAAGTATAGTATAAGGAGCACTATTAGGAATGTTAAAGAAAGGTCTTCTCTTCTACTTGTTACCTTCTCAGAGTGATTTAGATGCCTCTCTTTAGAAAAATACCACCCTTTGGAGAATGGTAATAGATGCATGCTTGATGATACAAGTCATAGCTATCTAAAAATGTTTCATTAGCTTTCTGCAAAAAAAAATCAGCAAGTTTACTATGAACATTTTAGGATAATAACCTTTCTCTACTTCCTCCCAATCTGTCATTTGTCCCTACTGCGGGTCATCCTTGTCACAGTAATTTGAACCTTTGTGACCAGTAGGAAATGGTGATTTTTCCAAGGAGAAGAGGACCTTTCTTCAATGAAGGGAACATGCACGGCTGTGGTTCTCTGCTAAAGTATAGGCCCCATCACAACATCAAGAAATATTTTATCACCAAATTGTGTATGCAGTTAAAAAACTGTGTGCAGTATGACCTCAATTATAGGATAAGTGTGTCTATAAAATATGTATGCATGTATGATGATATACACTAAAGTGTTCACCAATTATGAATCATAGAATTATGGGTATGAGCTAATTTTTTGTGCTTATTTATGCTGTCATCATTTTATTTATTGGGCATAAAATTTTTTTCAAAAACTTTAACAAAAACTGCTTTTATCCGTATTTAACAGATGGGGCTTCTTGGGTGGCTCAGTATAAAGAGCCCATGTGCCAACGCAGAAGATGTGGGTTTGATCCCTGGGTCAGGAAGATCCTATGGAAAAGGAAATGGTAACCCATTCCAGTATTCTTGTCTGGGATATCCCATGGGCAGAGGAGCTGGTGGGCTGCAGTCCATGGGGTCGCAAAGAATGAGGCATGACTTAGAGACTAAACAACAACAACAATTTAACAGATGAGAAAACTAAGATTTTCAGGGTTTAAGTGATTTTCCTCCCAGATAAAATATTATATTTTTTTCATAGGATATATCCTATCTCTTTGAATCTCACTTTAGTCTGATTTATCTTCTTAGGGTGTGATGTCCCATCTTCCCATATTATAAAATAAATGAGCAGGATGCCTGCTCATTGTTTTACATCTTCTATATTGACGTTATTTTCTATAATCCTCTAAATCAAGTGGGCTTAATAAGGCTTTAAATAATTTAATATGAGGAGACATGTCAAGATCTAACAATAATACCATGTTGCTATTTTCCCAGCTATAAGTTGTCATTAATTCTAAGACATTATATAATATTTGCAAATGTATTACACATCAGATTTTACTAAAGCATAAAGAGAAAATCATAGAATACTTTTTTTAAAAGCATCAAGTGAAACAAAATTATATTTTGGCCCCAGAATTTTAATGTTGTCATCATAAGTGCCGGATCTCTGTATTACTGCTCACTTAATAAGGGAATTTCCTATTAGCAGCTGAATGGGAAAACTGTCTGCTGTTAAGTTTTATACTTGCCTCAATATTTGGATAAAAGGGTTGTGGATTGATAGAGAATCCAGATCTAGGTTATAACTTGTGCTCTGTCAGTTGTGCAATCTTTGACCTAGTCCCTAACTTCTCAGAGTCTTAGTTTTCTTTTTTTACATAATTGTATTTATTTATTTATTTTTGGCTGTCCTGGGTCTTCACTGATACAAGGGTTTTCCCTATACTTGCAGCAAAGGGAGGCTACTCTCTTGTGTGCAATGGGCTTATTGTGATGGCTTCGCTTGTTGTAAAGCACGGGCTCCAGAGCACACTTCAGACTCTGCAGCACAGGCTCGGCAATCGCGGTGCGCAGGCTTAGTTGCTCTGCAGCGTGTGGGATCCTCCTGGTTGCTGTTCATATGACATACTCTGCACAGAAGTTAAGTAAGCAAGATGACAATATACAGCCTGACATACTCCTTTCCCAATTTGGAACCAGTCTATTGTTCCATGTCCAATTCCAGCTATTGCTTCTTGACCCAAATATAGGTTTTTCTCAGAAGACAGGTCAGGTGGTCTGGTATTCCCATCTCATTAAGATTTTTCCACAGTTGGTTGTGATCCACACAGTCAAAGGCTTTAGCATACTCAGTGAAGTAGAAGTAGATGTTTCCTGGAATTCCTTTGCTTTCTCCATGATCTAGTGAAGGTTGGCAATTTGACCTCTGGTTCTTCTGTTTTTTCTAAGCCAAGCTTGTACATCTAGAAGTTCTCAATTCACATACTGCTGAAACCTCGCCTGAAGGATTTTTGAGAATTACCTTGCTAGCTTATGAAATGAGCACAATTATACAGTACTTTGAACATTCCTTGGCATTGCCCTTTTTTGGGATTGGAATTAAAGCTGGCCCTCCCCAGTCCTGTGGCCACTGCTGAGTTTTCCAAATTTGCTGACATATTGAGTGCAGCACTTTCACAGCATTATCTTTTATTTTTTTATTTTATTTTTTTTTATTAGTTTTGCCATACAATGACATGATATCGCCATGGGTTTACATATGCTCCCCCTCCAGAACCCCCCTCCCTCCTCCCTCCCTCCTCCCTTCCCCCTGGAAATCTCGCTGCACCAGCCCCGAGCATCAATCCTGGGCTGGCGATTAATTACACATATGATAATTAACATATTTCAATGCCATTCTCTCATATCATCCCACCCTTGCCCTCATCCACAGAGTCCACAAGTCTGTTCTATACATCTGCGTTCCTTTTGCTGTCTCGCATGCTGGGTTCTTTATCTTTTAGAATTGTAAATAGCTCAGCTAAATTCCATCACCTTCACTACCTTTGTTTGTAGCTTCCTAAGGCCCATTTGACTTTGCACTCCAGGATGTCTGGCTCTAGGTGAGTGACCACACCTTTGTGGTCATCCGAGACTAGGATCTTCCCAGATCAGGGATCAAAGCCATGTCTCCTGCATTGGCAGATGGATTCTTTACCACCTAGCCACCAGGGAAGCCCAAAAGTCTTAGTTTTCTGTTCTGTAAAATAAAGGTTTAGGCAATATGTTTGGAAAAATCCTATGAATGTTTAGCTTGTAAAAAAACAAGGCAGGGAGCTCTCTTGTGATTAGAATTAGAACAAGAAGAACTCAGAAACTAATATTTTAATGTCTCTAATACTTTGTTAACTTTTTGTTGTATGTTTAATCATAACTGTTGACTTATATTTGGTGCCATAAATGAAGAAGGACTTCCTTGGTGGCTCAGTGGTAAATAATCTGCCTACAATGCAGGAGATGTGGGTTTGACCCCTGGGTTAGGGAGATCCCCTGGAGGAGGAAATGGTAAACTACTCCAATATTCATGTCTGGAAAATTCCATGGACAGAGAAGCCTGGCAGGCTACAGTCCATGGGGTCCAAAAGAGTCAGACACAATTGAGTGAAGAAATGAAAAGTGAAGAAAACAGAGGCACTACACTCTGGGACACTGGTATTAATGATATTTTTTTGAAAATGTCTCTTCAGGGAAGGGAAACAAAACCAGAAATAGACAAATGATACCATATCACACTGAAAAGCTCTTGCACAGTGAAGGGAGCTATCAACAAAACAGGTCACGTACTAAATAAGAGAGGGTATTTGCAAACAGTCTATCTGAGAAGGGCTTACTATCCAAAATATACAAAGAAGTGATACAACCCAACATAAAAAAAAAAAGAAACATAATTCAAAAATAGGTGGAGGATATGAATAGACATCTTTACAAAGAAGACATACAGGCGGCCAATTGACACAGGAGAAGATGCTCACGCTCATTAATGATTAGGGAAATGTAAATCAAAAGCACTGTGAGACATCACCTCACACCTGTTAGAATGGCTATTATCAAAGAGACACTAAATAACAAGTGTTGGCAAGGATATGGAGAAAAGAGAATCCCCATACACTGTTGCTGAAAATATAAATTGGTGCATCTACTATGGAAAACAATATGGAGGGATTCGTAAAAATATTAAAGAGAAGTATCATATGATCAAGCAATTCTACTCCTCAGTATTTATCCAAAGAAAAGAAAAACAGTAACTCAAGAAGATATATACTCATTGAAGCATTATTTACAATAGCCAAGATATGCAACCAAATAGATGAATATATCAAGAAGACATGGTATATATATATACATACACACATATGTGTGTGTGTATATATATATATATATGTATATATGTACACACACAAAAAAATAATAGCATTAAACCATAAGAAGAATGAAACCTTGCTGTTTGCATAAACATGGTTGGACCTAGAGGGGATTATACTAAGTGAAATAAGCCTGAGAGAGTCCTCATGATTTCATGTTGAACCTAAAAACAAAGCAAATGAACAAACATAACAAAATAGAAACAGAATAATAGACTAGAAGAGTAAGAGGTGATTGCCAGAGAGGAGTGGAGATGTGGGAAGTTAAGAAATAGATGAGGGAGATTAATATGTACAAACTTCCAGTTGCAAAATAAATGAGTCATGGGTATGAAATGTACAGTGTGGGAAATACAGTCAATATTGTGTAATAACTTTGTATGGTGACAAATGAGAACTAGTCTCATCATGGTGATCATTTTAAAATGTATAGAATTAGGAACTGATTATATATCAGGAACTAACATCATGTTGTAGATCAAGTATACTTCAAAAATAGACAAACAAATAGAAAAAAGATCATAGTTTTGGTTACAGGGGGTGGGGGAGATTGGATAAAGGCAGTCAGAACTTCTGGTTTTAAATAAGTACTAAGGATGTAACATACAGCATAATCAATATAATCAACACTGCTGTGTTATGTATGAAAACTGAGAGTAAATTCTAAAAGTTCTTATCACAAAGAAAAATTATTTCTATTTCTTTAATTTTATATCTATGTGATATAATATTGTTTTTTGGTTGCCCAGTCATGTCCAACTCTGCAACCCCAAGGACTGAAGCACACCATGCCTCCCTATCCCTCACTATCTCCTGAAATTTGCCCAAGTTTATGTCCATTGCATCAGTGATGCCATCCAGCCACCACATCTCATATGTGATATAATAGATTCTCACTAAACTTATGATAGTAATTTCATGATATATGTAAATCAAATTATCATGCTGTATACCTTAAACTCATAGAGCACTATGTTTTAATTATAGTTCAATAAAACTGGAAGAAGAAAATAAGACATATTACTGGTAGGTGATAACACTAAACCAAAAATTAAAAAAAAAACCCACCAATTTAGTGAATGCTAATACCAATTTGTTGAATGCCATTCACCTTTATTGTTTTGTAATAATTTTGGTTAAGATATACCATAGCCAATGGTTTGGTCAAAACTGAGATAATTGCATGCATTTTACTGATATACATAGTAGCAATCAGAGTGTTAACACCCAGTGTCACAGGAGCATGGAGGAAGAAGCAAAATAATTACTCAATAGCCCTTGGAAGCCATCCTTCAATTAAAGTCAAATCACACCAATAAATCACAATGTTAAGATTGTATAGCTTACTATTTATGATACTTTTTCTCATTTGAAAGATTTCAAAATCTTCAAAAGTGGAAACCTTGAGAAAAATTTTAATTAAAATTTTAAGGAACTATATTTTTCAAATCACTTAAGTGTGTATTTGGCTTCAAGCAACACAGACACTACTTAAAGTGACTTAAAAATAGAAATTTGTTGCTTTACATTCAAGAAGTCTGGAGGGAAATGTTCCCAGATTTCTTAAAGCAGCTCAACAATCGCATCGAGTGGCAAACTCTCCAACCGCCAGCCTTGGTCACTGGCTCAATGCCTTCATGCTTTCATAACAGCCTCCCATGTTCCAGGCATCACAGGTCAATATGACAATATTTGGATCCCAAAAATGATTATTTCTCCCATATGTCATCTTTTTTTTTTTTTACAGAGGAAATTCTTCCCTAGACTTCTTCTTTTCCACTGGCCAGAAATAAATCTCCTACCAGTTCCCCAGCTGCAAGGGGTTTTCCTTGCAAAGCAGCACCTGCCTTTTCCAGTGCAAAAGGCAATACATACTCACTCCTCCGTGTTAGTATGCGTCTTCCCAAACATTTCTTTCCTGTGGAGTTTTAATCTACTTGGTTTAAATCATATTGAATATCAGGTTTTGTAACCTGTCTTTATATTTTACTATAAGCATTTGTTCCACAGTAATAGTCTTTGGAAATTTATTTTAAATAATGACATAATATTCCATGCAAAAAGAGTACATCCTAACTAATTTATAATAAGCAGCATTCTTTTTATTTTCGGAAAACATACTGGGTAAAAAGCGCTATATACCAGAATATTTACACAAGTACCTCTCATCCTTAGAACAATCCTGCAAGGAAGCTATCATCATTCCAAAACAGGAAACTAACTCAGAGTTTAAAACTTACTGCTGCTGCTGCTGCTAAGTTGCTTCAGTCGTGTCTGACTCTTGCGACCCTGTGGACAGCAGCCCACCAGGTTCCTCCGTACATGGGATTCTCTAGGCAAGAATACTGGAGTGGGTTGCCATTTCCTTCTTCTGGGCAATGGCGAGTCAGCTCTATTTAAATAGAATTAAAGCTACAATGTATCATCTTGCTTTTAGTAAACCAACAGCAGTTATCCAATTTGTATCAATAGTTATATTGAACTTGCTTTGACATCCTATGTTTCACAGTTCTTGGTAAGGCTTACTCTGATGCTTCATCTTTCATAATTCTTTAACAGTACTTCCTACAGTTGCCCTGACAGTTCATCTAGAACATACAATTAGTCATATTCTTCAACATTCTTAAAGTTCAGTTCAGTCTATTACAGTACCAATAATAAAAATTACTGGTGTGACTCTGTTTAGCAAAATAAATTTCCTTATCCAATATAAAATTCTGTGAACGAGATATGAAGATACTTGTAGAGAGATATAGACAAAAGTATGTAAAATCAGCTTAACAAAGTTTATATTAATGAATATAATATAGTATGTGGGTACTTCCTATAAAAGGCTTGGTCCATATCCTCAAACAGGTGACAGCATTTTTCTTCTGAAAATACTATGAACAGCATCTGGAGGTGTCAGTTATTTAAAAGGAATACCTGAATAAAAAAGGAAAAATAAGGAGTGGGGAAAGCAGGGAAAGAAAGAAGGAAGAAATGTATATGTAGGGCAATGGAAGAGAAAAGCAGACAGTGCTATAATTACTGTCAATTTTGCTGTGACGATGCATTCTAGAGCAGACTGGAGAGCAGCAGAGGGAAAATGTTTCTGGCCTACGAATGGGACTAGTAGAGATTAACCCAAACTCAACTTTGTCACTGATTGCTTCACCGCAGTTTGCATTCTCTGAGTATACACCCTCCTCCCCTCCCATCCAGGCACTTGAGCTCTGCATCACAACATACTCCCTGTCCAGTTTCAGGCACTTTGCATGATTTGCCTTATTTGCCTACTCCCTCCTAGGACGTACCCCAGGGGTGTTCCCATATACCACCGCCTTTCAATGTTCAGGCCCTGCCTCCGTGTGCTTCCCCTCTCCACTTGCCATTTCGATCTTGGGTGAGGGTGGTTCCAGGACAAAGGTGACAGAAACAAGTTTCCTCTGGACTCCACACAGCAGAGCCAAATAGGAAATGATACTGGCAGCTTCACCTAAGAAGCCAGACACTGACAGAGAAGCGCTGACTACCAGACGGGAACACAGTCCCTTAGAGGAACTCACAGATCCACCCAGCCACACTGCTTTGCCCTCTGGCCTAGTTACCCAGGCTGCGTTAGGATGAGTGAATCAAAAATTCTCCCCAGTTTATCCGATAATGTATTGAATTAGGCTTCATGGTGGTTTTTGGGCTCTATCCTAGTGTAAGCCTCTGGAAGGGAGAAACAAATTCGAGAACTTGCTGTAGTTTGATCTGTGTGAATAACCAAGAAAATGTTGGTTTTGTATTTTCTCTATTCTAGACTACCAGTGTGGTGACTTAGTATCTTGTTAATAATCCAGTGCTACAAATTTAGCATTACTTGAGAGGAAAAAATGAGTGAATGAAGACATGAAAAATACATCTTGTTGATATGTATATTGATTAATAAGTAAATTTTATAAATTTATTAAAAGATAGACTTTTGAAAAACTTCAAACCTAGACTTTTCATCTTATGTCTTACCTCTAGAAGCAGTTGATGAAACACATTTGCAATTTTTAAAGTATTTTCAAATGACTCATGAATCATGCTCCTTCTTGGCTATCTAATACAAATCCAGGGTGTTATTTACCATCTCCATGGAAACTATTCTTCTGTATCTCTCTGGCCAATTCTTTTGCCACGTACTAAGAGATTTTATGATGTTTTTCTTCTCAAGAATCAGAAAAAGTAATAAGTATGCAGAAAGACTAAAAATATCTGGATAAAAACCAAATAAGCTCAGTCAAAATTAAAGAGAAGAATAAAAGAATTTGCATATCCTTCCTCTACTATGTGTCAGACACAGTTCAAAACATTTTATAATTAACTCATTTAATCCTTATAACAGACCTATGGGGTAGATATAAATGTCTTCATTTTGTAGATGAAAAAAGTGAAGTGAGAGAGATGAATTCACTTACCCAATGTCAAAGAGCTGCTGAAAAAAAAAAGCATAAAATAAAACTCCTTTATTTTAAAGAATTGATTCGTGCAATTTCTGAGGCTGGTAAGTCCAAAACCTATAGGTTGAGACAGGCAGGCTGAAGACCCAGAAAAGAACCTGTATACCAGTTCAAGAACAAAGGCCTTCTGCTGGTGGAACCCCGTCTAGATCTGAGGAGGTCAGTCTTTTGTTCTTTTCAGGCCTTTAGCTGATTGCATGAGGCCCACTCACACTACAGAGGGCAATCTGCCTTACTCAAAGTCAGCCACTTTAAGTGTTAATCTAATTGAAAAACACCCTCACAAAACATCCAGAATAATGTCTGACTACAACTACATATCTGGGCACCATGGCCTACACAAGTTGACATGAAGTTGGAGATCATTATATAAATACAAACATACTTTTTCATAAAAAATGGAAGATATTTTGATAGTACCTTGGGGATCATGAGTTGGACCATTTGAAGTTCCTGCTTAAGGGCTAAAGATATACAAGGCACTGGGCCAAATTCTATACTGACCACTGGACATAACTGAAACTTCGGTGTCATAAATAAATCTTGCCTATTATTAATAGCTTCACTTGCAATTAGCCTCTTCCTCCTAAAACCTGAGGGTAAACCAAACAAAAAAAGAGATTCATCAAGATTTTCAAATAAAATGACGTGTTTCTACATATAAGTATTTTATCTATCTGAGAGAATTAGAAATAGCACTACAGTCTACCTACATCAGAGCAGGAAATAGGGCAGACTTGGACAAAGCATTCAAACTTCGTTTTCCAAAAGGACAATGACTAGAACCATAACTCTCCCTACCTCCTGCCCAAAACACACACACACACACACACACACACACACACATTATGCACAGTGATTTAAAATTAAATTTAAACAAGTTAAAATTAAAGTGGTGTGATTTCTCCCAGAATGTTATAGGTAGCCCTGGTGGTAAATTATCTAAAGCAGGGGATATGTCAGACAATCCACTGGGATGCAGGTAGAAAATATCAGAACCTATTCAATCTCTAATGAGAATGAGTATGTAGTTTTAGTTTAAAATAAACATCCAAACACTATTGTTATCTACATTTGTCCTTGTGATTGTCTACCAATCGCTTGTCACATACAATATGAAAGAGGACCTAAGGACGGAGAGAAAGGTGTAAAAGGCCAAGGGGTTGACAACGACACTCTTCCTTGTCGGTTTCCTGTGTATTGTAGACCACATGTGCCTGGTTCAGTGGATTTATATATCCCGGTTCTGATTTCAAACTAACACTCACAAAATGAACAGATGACTGAAAAAATATATCCTGGCCAATAGGTGAAAGGGTGACTAATGCATGCACAAGTGAACAATGAGAAAACTGTGGAGCCGTGGAGCTGACACTTATTCGCAGCACAAACTTGCAGGCACAGTATCAAAAATATTGAAATATCAATTTAGCATGATGTTGTATGGTTAACATAACGACTACTATTTTTAAACTATCTCATTTTTATTTCATTGTATCAATTGATTGAAAAAGTGGCCACAAACGGTATCCATTCTGTACCCACGTTCCTTTGCAGCATGAGTATAGTTACTCCCATGAAGAAGGAAAGTTTATTCTTCTATCCATTGAATCTGCACTGCGGACAATGGGATGGTAGAAATAACTGCCCAAGGAGAGACTTAAAAAGTGGTTGTCCACCGGGATCGTTCCCCTGCTGCTCTTTGGAACCATGAGGCCCCTGCATGTAAATACGCCTAAATTAGCCTGGTGGATGATGAGGTGTGGCCCAATCCCCATCGGAGAGCCAGCTAACTGACAGGTATGTGAACCACTGACCGCCAGCTGACCAGGAAAGCATAGGCAAGACCACCTGAGACCAGAGCAGAACTTTGCAGCTGAGTCCAGTCCAAAATGCCAACCCACAGTATCAGGAGTTGTCAGATGAAAGACTGCTATTTCAGGCAAGTTAGTTTTGGAATGGTGAATTATACAGTAAAAGAAACTAACTGATAGAGAAACTAGTACCTAGAAGAGGGTTGCTATAGTAACGAAAACCTAAAACATGTGGCCCTGGGCCTCTGAATTGGGCAGACACTGACGAACATGAAGAACCTGGTAGCAAAAGCTAGAAAGAATGAGCAAACCATTAATGGTCTCTGGGAAAACAGTGAGGAAATTGCTATAGCAGTCCAGGAAAACGGCAACATGTATCATATACTTAAAAGCAATTGGCTCAATGGTTGCCTGCAGAAACTTGGAAGATTTTTACAAATACATATTGCTAATGACTTTTTGGTCGTTGTAAAATGATTTCCTGACAAAATGTTGAAAGTGTCGATTGACTTTACTTAGCTGCCTAGGAAGACAGAAAAGAGCTGAAGAAAGAATTTAGAGGGAATATACAGGAAATATGGAGAAGGCAATGGCACCCCTTTCCAGTACTGTTGACTGGAAAATCCCATGGATGGAGGAGCCTGGTAGGCTGCAGTCCATGGGATCACTACCAATTGGACATAACTGAGCGACTTCTTTCACTTTTCACTTTCATGCATTGGAGTAGGAAATGGCAACCCACTCCAGTATTCTCGTCTGGAGAATCCCAGGGATGGGGGAACCTGGTGGGCTGCCATTTATGGGGTCGCACAGAGTTGGACATGACTGAAGCGATTTAGCAGCAGCAGCAGCATACAGGAAATGAGTTTCTTATCATTTTAACCAGTAAAATCCTCCAAGTGAAAGAAACCTGAGATCAAAGATCATATCACAGTATGACCATTAAAGCTTTAATAAGATATTTGAAAGAATCTAGTTTGAAGGCATCTAGTAGATCCTCTTAACTGTGAAAAGTTGAGGGATGTGTCTAAGAATTTTAAGGCTGCTTTTCCACAACACACTGACACACCCACATAATTTGACTTCTGAAGAATTGTGGGTGTGACTTTCCTTGTACTGAATAGGTTCCGGTCAGATTCAGAGACAAACCACAAAGTTTTAAGAGTTGTACTAATGAACCACGTACTTGGGTCAAAGAAGTTAGATAGCCCAAATTACAAAATATGAGTCTTATTGTAAAGGAACAAAGTCTCAGAAGACAGCCAAGAGCTTAGAAGATAGAGCTAAGAGACTTGGAGGACAACGACGCAGGGAGATGAAACTAGACTTAATCCAGAAATATTTCCCACCCGCAGAATGGGAAGACCTAGTAACAAATGTTCTATTGGATCTCAGAGTTGCTGTAGACCAGTGGCTGCTATGTTTTTCAGATACGTCTCATTTGTGATGGCAGTGTTTCCTGTAGCAATCCTGTCTGCTCAATCATGTATATCACTGGGTGTGCTGAGGGCAGATAATCAGTCTCTTTTAGATCATATGATGCCAGAACAAGCAATGTATGATCTAAAAAGCGCTAACAAGCTCTTAGGAGTCTCATCTGATATGATTTAGATCACAAGATTCCACACTAGCCTGATGCCATAATGAGATGAGATTTGGGGGATCTTACACGTGGGTGAAATGGTAATTTTTTCCAAAGGATAGACTGATAGATTGCAAAAGTGGCTATAATACATTGTAGCTTCTTCCATCAGGAGATGTCTATTTTTCCATCCTTTGAATCTAGACTGATATTGTAACTTATTTCACCATTTGTGTGCAACAGAATTGATATCATACCAACATAAGGCCTAGAGCACCTTTCATTTCATAAACAAAATGAAAAGGCAACCTACAGAAAAGGATAAAATATTTGCAAATGATGTGACCAACAAGGGCTTAACATCCAAAATAGACAAACAATTCATAAAACTCAACAACAAAGACTTTTAAAAAAAATTTAAAAATGGGCAGATGGCCAAAATAGACATTTTTCCAAAGAAGACATACACTTCTGGGCATGTATCTGGAAAAGATGAAAACTAATTTCAAAAGATACATGCATTTTGGTGTTCATAGCAGCACTATTTACAATAGCTAAAACATGGAAACAACCCAAATGCCCATCAACAAACAACTAGTTTAAGAAGATGTGATATATACATGGTTCATATATACACACACACACACACACACACACACACACACACACTAGACACACATATACACACACACACTAGACTATTACTCAGCCATAAAAAGGAATGAAATATTGCCATTTGTTACAACATGAATGGACCTAGAGATTATTATATTACAAAGTTCAGCAATACATGAACCATGAACTTCCAGATGTTCAAACTGGTTTTAGGAAAGGCAGAGGAACCAGAGATTAAATTGCAAACAACTGCTGGCTCATCGAAAAAGCAAGAGAGTTCCAGAAAAACATCTCTTTCTGCTTTATTGACTATGCCAAAGCCTTTGACTCTGTGGATCACAATAAACTGTGGAAAATTCTGAAAGAGATGGGAATACCAGATGACCTGACCTGCCTCTTGAGAAACCTGTATGCAGGTCAGGAAGCAACAGTTAGAACTGGACATGGAACAACAGACTGGTTCCAAATAGGGAAAGGTGTACGTCAAGGCTGCATATTGTCACCCTGCTTATTTAACTTATATGCAGAGTACGTCATGAGAAACACTGGGCTGGAAGAAGCACAAGCTGGAATCAAGATTGCTGGGAGAAACATCAATAACCTCAGATATGCAGATGACACCACCCTTATGGCAGAAATTGAAGAAGAACTAAAGAGCCTCTTGATGAAAGTGAAAGAGGAGAGTGAAAAAGCTGGCTTAAAACTCAACATTCAAAAAACTAAGACCATGGCATCTGGTCCCATCACTTCATGGCAAATAGATGGGGAAACAGTGGAAACAGTGACAGACTTTATTTTTGGGGTCTCCAAAATCACTGCAGATAGTGATTGCAGCCATGAAATTAAAAGACGCTTACTCCTTGGAAGGAAAGTTATGACCAACGTAGATAGCATATTAAAAAGCAGAGACATTACTTTGTCAACAAAGGTCCATTTAGCCAAGGCTATAGTTTTTCCAATGGTCAAGTATGGATGTGAGAGTTGAACTATAATGAAAGCTGAGTGCCAAAGAATTGATGCTTTTGAGATGTGGTATTGGAGAAGACTCTTGAGAGTCCCTTGGACTGCTAGGAGATCCAACCAGTCCACCCTAAAGGAGATCAGTTCTAGGTGTTCATTGGTATGACTGATGTTGAAGCTGAAACTCCAATACTTTGGCCACCTGATGCAAAGAGCTGACTCATTTGAAAAGACCCTGATGCTGAGAAAGATTGAGGGCAGGAGGAAAAGGGGATGACAGAGGATGAGATGGTTGGATGGCATCACCGATTCAGTGGACATCGGTTTGGGTGGACTCCAGGAGTTGGTGATAGACAGGGAGGCCTGGCGTGCTGCGGTTTATGAGTCAGACATGACTGAGTGACTGAACTGAACTGAAGTACATCAGACAAAGCTATATGATATTACTTACAGGTAGGAACTAAAAAATAATACAAATGAATCTATATACAGACAGAAGCAAACTCACAGACATAGAAAACAAACTTATGGTTACCAAAGGAGAAAAGGAAGGAGGAAGGGAAAAATTAGGAATGTGTAATTAACAGATGCAAACTAAGATATATCATTTAGGTAAACAAGGATTTACTGTATAGCCCAAGAAACTATATTTAATATCTTATAATAACCTATAATGGAAAATAATCTGAAAACTATATGTATATATAGCTGAGTCACTTCTCTGTACACCCCAAATTAACATAATACTGTAAATCAATTAAAACAAAACAAAATTAAACAAAAACAATGTAGGCTTTAAGCAATGTTTTATTTATTTTTAATTGGAGGAAATTGCTTTATAATTTTGTGTTGGTTTCTGCCATACATCAGCGTGAATCAGCCATACATATGTCCCCTCCCTCTTGAAACCCCCCTCCCATCTCCCACCCCATCCCATCCCTCTAGATTGTCACAGTGCAACAGGTTGAGCTCCTTGTTTTATGCAGAAACTTCCCATTAGCTATCTGTTTTACACATGGTAATGGATGTATATCAATGCTACTCTCTCAATTCATCCCACCCTCTCCTGCCCCCACTGTGTCTGTAAGTGTGTTCTCTATGTCTGCATCTCTATTCCCGCTTTGCAGATAGGTTCATTAGTACCACTTTTCTAGATTCCATATATATGAATTAATGTATGATATTTGAAAAACAATGTAAACTTTATGAAAAAAAAGCATAAGATATATTTCATGTTTCTCTGAAATGTCAAGGAAACTAAGGTATCCGTAAAAACCAACATCAGAGTAAAAGTAAAAATGGGTGTCCCTGATAGATGAGTTGGTAAACAATCTGCCTGCAATGCAGGAGACCCCGGTTAGATTCCTGGGTTGGGAAGATCCACTAGAGAAGGGATAAGCTACCCACTCCAGTATGCTTGGGCTTCTCTTGTGGCTCAGCTGGTAAAGAATCCATGTGCAATGTGGGAGACCTGGGTTTGATCCCTGGGTTTGATCCCTGGGTTGGGAAGATCCCCTGGAGGAGGGAAAGGCTACCCACTCCAATATTCTGGCCTAGAGAATTCCAAGGACTGGATAGTCTATGGGGTCGCAAAGAGTCAGACACGCCTGAGTGATTTTCAGAAAGTAAAAGTAGAAAACCTAAGTGGTAATCAAGAACAAAACCTAGCATTTTTCTGAGGCCATCTCCAGAAACCCTGGTGGCTTTGAGTTTCAGTTTTCATGTCTGGTTAATTCTGGTGACAGATAACAATGCTCAGGGACCTCCAAGATCGAGAGTTTAGTTAGATCGCATCCTGCATTGCCTAGGCCCTGTGGGGCAAATGATGACCTTCCAAAGATGTCCATGCTACTATCTCTTAAACCTGTGAGTAAATTGTTACATGGCAAAAGGGAACTAAGGCTGCAGCAGGAATTAAAATTGCTAATCGGCCAACTTGAAGGTAAATTATCTTAGCTTATCCAGTGGATCCAGTATAATCACAAGGGCCTGATAAATGTGGAAGAGGAAGACAGAAGAAGTTGGAGTCAGAAGGAGATTTGAAGATGCTATGCTGCTGACTTCAAAGACAGAGGAAAGGGCTCTGACTCAAGGAATATCTATGGCCTCTAGAAGCTGGAAAAGGCAAGAAAACAGATTCTCTCACAAAGACGGAAGCAGTATAGCCCTGCTGATATCTTGAGTTTACCTCGATAAGACTCATTTCAGATTTCTGATCTCCAGAACTGTGATTTTTTTAAACCATGAAGTTGATGATTATTTGTTACAACAGCAATAGAAAAGTAGTACAAATCCTAAAGGGATAATATATCTCCAGAACATTTTCAAACAGGATTAAACATTTTCAAAATAGGATTGCTGGGGGAAATTATGGCTATCAAGATGACAGAATAATTTCTATAATAAATGTTAGAAATGAAACACCAACATATTCAACCCACTCAGGAATTTAACAGACTCTTAACTTATTGAATTGGATTTAATCAAATGAAATGTGTTTTTTGCCTCTGGGAAAAGCAAGGCAAGTTTCTTCAACAATTATATTTATTTAAAAAGAAAGGGCTGCATTACCATAAGCCTGAAACATGAAAATGACTTCAGTCATTCTGCTGAATTCAAAGCCATAAGCAGAAATAGATGCCCTTGTCTGACGTCAGTTCCTTCCTAGTCTTTCAGATGCTTTGTTCTTCTGCCCTAAGTGGAAAAAGCAGGTTTTATAAGTAAAGTACAGTGGTACCTTGGTGTCTGAGGGGGATTGGCTCCAAGAGCCCAGAAGATACCGGATCTGCAGATGTTCAAGTCCTTTATATAAGACAGCCTATGACAATCAGCCCTCTGTATAGCCAGGTGCAGAGGACCCACTACCAATGATTCTAATTTCATGGCATTCAAAATATGAATCATGAGGGTTATTCTGGGGCACACTGTGTTCTTGCCTGGAGAATCCCAGGGATGGAGGAGCCTGGTGGGCTGCCGTCTTTGGGGTCGCACAGAGTCAGACACGACAGAGCGCCTTAGCAGCAGCAGCAGTACATACAGGAAATGCAACAGACCCGTAAGTTCCCAGAGTGAGAGCCCAGTACTGCTTGTCTCTGTCTCTAAAGGGCTACTGCTCCCACACGGGAAGTCTTTTCATCTCCTTTAAACTCCACAGGCATTTGTTACTAGAGCAGTAACCTCAGAGTTTAATATTTTCCTTTCAGAGTTCTGTCCTGTGTTTTAGAACACTTTTGCTAAAGAAAAGCTTTTATGGGGAGTGTGTGTAGTTACTTCAAAAACATTTGAAACAAAGATAAATTAACTGGCTGGGTTGACAAGGATTCAGTGTTGGGGAGAAAGGAGCTGAAGATAGGATGCAACCAAGGGAACATAATATTGGCTTTATCCAAAGCTAAGAAGCAGCAAATTGTATTCCTCCTTAATGCCCATACCCTTGACTTCGATCCCTTCCTAAGTACTCAGGAACTAATACGGAGCCCTGGCAGCCTTATATCCTGCACAGCTAATCTGCAGAACCCTATCGGAGTATAGTTTCTTTTTAACATCCTCACATCTCATCAAGACTCAGCTGTTATGATTTTTTCATTCTCCTGCTTCCATGCTAGCTCTTACCAGGAAGGAGCTAACAAACTAACACATGTGTGAGAGAGCACATTCTAGATTCTGGTATTTTCCTTCCCATACAGAAGTGGGTGATGCCTCAGGCTACTCAGTTTCTCTCCTCCAGGAATCCATCCACCCAGGGAGTATTTTCTCTGTCCTGGTCAAATCAGTTTATGGAATTGATGATGAAAGGTGGCAATAAAGGTAGAACCTGAGTGATGGGAGGAGAAAGGAAAGATATTATCTTCAAAATAAAGAGAGAAAATAATTTTGGAAATTTAGAGTAAATGGAAAGTGCTAGAATGATGCAGGTACCAGATAAGTAGGAAAAGGAGGAAAAAAGGTAAGAGAGTTATTACTGGGGAGGGTTAAAAAATCAACCTTAATGAATTTCTCAAAGCATGAAAATTAAAACTCAACTCCATTTTTACACCTAATGGATATTTGATCTGTGCTTTTATGAATAAGACTATACATAGACTGATGTGTGTGTGTGTGTGCTCAGCCACTCAGTTGTGTCAGCCCTTTGCAACCCAACAGACTGTAGCTCTGCATAAGCTGCTTGTATATTTTGGAGACTGAGCCTTTGTCAGCTACTTTGTTTGCGATTATTTTCTCCATTCTGAGGGTTGTCTTTTGATCTTGTTTATAGTTTGCTTTGCTGTGCAAAAGCTTTTAAGTTTAATTAGGTCCTATTTGTTTATTTTTGCTTTTATTTTCATTACAATAGGAGGTGGGTCAAAGAGGATCTTGCTGTGATTTAAGCCAAACAGTATTCTGCCTATGTTTTCCTCTGTTTAATAGTTTCTGGCCTTAAAGTTGGGTCTTCAATCCATTTTGAATTTATTTTTGTGTATGGTGTTAGGAAATGTCCTAATTTCATCTTTTTACACATGGCTGTCCAGTTTTCCCAGCACCACTTACTGAAAAGGCTGTCTTTTCGCCATTGTATATTCTTGCCTCCTTTGTCAAAGATAAGGTGACTATAGGTACCTGGGTTTATCTCTGGGCTTTCTATCTTGTTCCATTGATCTATATTTCTATTTTTGTGCCAGTACCATACTTGATAACTGTAGCTTTGTAGTATAGTCTGAAGTCACAAAGGTTGATTCCTCCAGCTCCATTTTTCTTTCTCAAGATTGCTTTGGCTATTCAGGGTCTTTTGTGTTTCTATACAAATTGTGAAATTTTTCATTCTAGTTCTGTGAAAGATGCCATTGGTAATTTGATAGGAATTGCATTGAATTTGTAGATTGCTTTGGTTGACTTTTCTGGTAGTTCAGCTAGTAAAAAACACACCTGCAATGCAGGAGACCCTGGTTAGATTCTTGGATTGGGAAGATCCACTGGAGAAGGGATAGGCTACTCACTCCAGTATTCCTGGGCTTCCCATGTGGCTCAGCTGGTAAAGAGTCTGCCGGCAACGTGGAAGACATGGATTTGATCCCTGGGTTGGGAAGATCCCCTGGAGAAGGGAAAGTCCACCCACTCCAATATCCTGGCCTGGAGAATTCCAAGGACTGTATAGTCCATGGGGTCGCAAAGAGTCGGACACAACTGAGTGGCTTTCACTCTCACTTTGGGTAGTAGTGCCATTTTCACAATATTGATTCTTCCAATCCAAGAACATGATCTATAACACACACACATTCACATGTATGTGTTAAATGTACGCAGCAGGCACTGTCCTAAGCTCTTTACAGGCATCACCAGATTTAATTCTCAGCCTTATAAAGGTAGGCGTTCACATCTCCATTTTGCAAATGGAGAAACTAAGGTTCACAAAAGTAAAGTTCCCTTTCAGAACTCACAGAGGTCACATAACAAGTAACAGTTAGACCCAGAAGATGAATTCATTTTGCTCTCAACCGCTACTAATACTACTTCCCTTAATAAGGACAGAGTAAATATTAGAAAATGAGTGGTTATATCAAGCACATGTCATAAACTCCATTTTGCAGCTAAGGAAATTGGGATTTTTTGTTTTTTTTTTAATTTAGCTGCTCTGCATGGCTTGCAGGATCTTAGTTCCCTCACCAGGGATTGAGATTAGCCCCCTCTCAGTGAAAGCTTTAAGTGTTGTACTGACTACTGGGCCACCAGGGAATTCCCAGAACTGGAATTTAGACAAGCTAAATGAGTTATCTAAGATCACAGAGTTCGTTAGAGGTCCAAACTGGGAAATCTTTACTTCTGTCTTCTATAATTCAAGAAACCCACAACACAGTAGTCACATAAAAAGGATAATACAATTTCTTTGTTTATCTAAGTTAGGGATAAAGTGGCTAGTATAAATGGGAAGGGTTTTCATTTTCTCCAGACAAAATATATAGACTTTTTTTTTTCTGTTTTGGTTCAAAGTCATTAGCTAAAAGTTTACATTTTAATAAGGAAATGCTTGCACACTGCAACATGCATGTAGAAACTGGCGTTTTAATCCTCAAAAATTTTGTATAAAGGATTTCATAACAGCAAAAAAAGAAAAAAAGAAGAAAACCTTCCTCACTCAAGGTTTCTTTGTGAATGAATCAAAATAGACAAAATCTAGAAGAGTTTCGTTTACGGGCTACAGTCAGATCTTCTGCACAATTTTGTTTCGCTGGTAAAGTCAGCCTTTTAGTCACAGTCTCTAAATGAAGTGTGGCTCTATCCTGAGCTTCTGAATATATAACCTCCTGGGAAGTACCTTGTATTGGGTTGCTAGGGGCTTTCCTGATTCTGTTTTACATCTTCAAAACATCTAACCTTCCCCTGATGAGCTAAAGCCTGTTTATAAAGTTACTGAAAACAGATCAGAATGAGCTGTTTCCTTTACTTACACGTTTTAAAGCTACCATTTCAGCAAGAATCTCCAAATTCTCTATTCATTATTCATGGGTCCTCATTATTCCGAGAAACTGATCATCTGTTTTCATCTCCCTTCATGGACTCCCCGCTTGCTCTCATGGGCCACACAAGGGGTTCACCATTCTTTCTAATGACACACAACAACACTCAGGTCTTCTCTCTTCTTTACTCCTAGCCAGTGTGACTACCAGTGAATGATACTCACCTCAGTGCACCATGACCTCAGAAACCTGCCCACAACCACCTCCCCGCCTTCTGTTACGGTTACTCACCCTTCTGCGTCTTGTATTTATAGAGAAGGATACCTGTGCTTCTTTTGCAGCGTCAATTTCTGTTAAATTCACTTGTATGTCTGGAGCATGAGCTCTAATGGCAGAGATCTGTTATTCATCCTTGATTCCTCTGCACTAAGATCAGGATCTGACATGACGTAGGCGGGTCTGTAGAACTATTGGATGAAAACTGTTTGCTGGGCCAAGCCACTTCGCTATGTTACATTCCTTCCAAACCGAAGCTTCTTAGTCTAATAGAAAGAGGGAAACCTGGGATCTGTTCTCTCGTGTGCTAGATATAGGCCCTTAGGCAAATTATTTAACCTTTCAGCATCTGTTTTCCGTGAGAGTTTTGGAAAAGTATTAAGTAGTGTATTGAAAATAGATAAAGTACCTATCATTGTAACACAATGTAGATATTCAGTGAAGTGTGGCTATTATTATAATTATTTTGTTCTTGTGGCCCCTGATGATCACACCCCTACTAAAGGTTGTGTGTGTGTACATTACACACCTAGCTGGAGAGGACAGCTATCAGCTGGTCAGCCTGATGTGCTCTTTAGAAAATTTCCTGGCCCTCACTTCCCACTGGGATCATTTATCAATCCATGTCACTATTTAATCTTGCCATAATCCCTGTGCCCTTACTTCAGTGATAGTCATAACCTATGGAGGTTATAGATTTTTCTCTTTGTCTGGAGATTTTTTTGTTCTGACATGCTTGCTATTTTGTGGTGGTTTAATCACCAAGTCATGCCCTTGCAACCCCATGGACTGTAGCCTGCCTGGCCCCTCTGTCCATGAAATTTCCCAGGCCAGAATACTGGAGTGGGTTGCCATTTCCTTCTCCAGGGGATCTTCTCAACCCAGGGATCGAACTTGGGTCTCCTGCATTGTAGGTGGATTCTTTACTGACTGAGCCACCAGGGAAACCTGATTGCTATTTTATACTGAAATTATTCTGTACACTTATAAAAGAATCACACTTTAAAATATAGGAAATATTAAAAAAATAAATAAAATATAGGAAATATTATCTTTTTAGAACCAGCCCTTGAGCACTCACTAAATGCTGAAACTTAAATTTTCTTATCATTAAAAATATGCCCATCAACTGACGAATGGATAAGAAAGCTGTGGTATATATACACAATGGAATATTACTCAGCATTAAAAAAAAATTCATTTGAAGCAATTCTACTCAGATGGACGAAACTGGAGCCCATTATCCAGAGTGAAGTAAGCCAGAAGCTAAAACAACAATACAGTATATTAACACATATATATGGAATTTAGAAAGACGGTAATGAGAACCCAACATGGGAGACAACAAAAGGAACGCAGATGTATAGAATAGACTTGTGGACTTTGTGGATGAGGGTAAGGGTGGGATGAGATGGGAGAAGGGCATTGAAGCATGTTAATTGTCATGTGCCTAATCAATCGCCAGCCCAGGATTGATGCTCGGGACTGGTGCAGCGAGATTTCCTGGGGGGGAGGGAGGAGGGAGGGGGGACCCGGAGGGGAAGCATATGTAAACCCATGGTGATATCATAACAATGTATGGCTAAAACAATAATTAAAAAAAAAAAAAAATATACAGCACTCTACGTATTAATATATATCTCCCAGACATAAAAAGTGAAGAGGTTTCTTTGCTTTGAACTGAGAGATACTTTAGTTAAAAGCATCAGTTGTTAGGAACCCTTACGAAGAACCATCTGGGCCTCCAGTAGTTTAGATGGTTTGATAACAGATCACAGGTTAAATGTTAAATGTTGAGAGCCAGAGAATGATCATATATTGCAGCTGTCAGATCAGAGAAGAGTGTCTGTCATGAAACAGATAAGAAAACTCTCTAAGATCGAAGGCATCTTCACCAGGACCCAGCCAGTACTGAGGCCAGCAGGAATTTGGACCTAGGCCTGACTGACTAAAGCCCTAAAAGCTAGCGCCTAAAGCCCAGGATCATTTCACCATTGCAGGATGCAGTGAGGGAATGATTCTTCTGACATATTGTCCAGCTGCCATCCCTCCTATCACAAAGTACAAAACCTATATATAACCCATTCCCCTTCTCATGCAATATTGGTAGCCCAATTTGTCGCTCTACTAGAACTACGGAAGACAGTGAGGGCTTAAAAGAAATCATCCTCCCAAAAGAAATTTCCACCACCTCAAGAATATTTGGAGCTAACTGGAGTCTAGAAAGGCAGGTGGTTTTTTGTACATCTGCAGGAAAGAGTGACCCTGGTAAACCATTTCCTAGAAATAATTCTTTGGTGGTCATCTGGAAATGGGTGGTTTTGTTTGGTTGTGTTTGGTTTATGGGTGGTTGGTTTAGGAAGGGATGAATAATTTTATAGTTAAGGAGTGAGGGTTAGGGTTAAACCCCCTCCTCAGGCTTGTCAGACCAGTTGGAAGAAATGAGCTTGTCAGTTGCAGATAGTTATTTTCAGGCTGTAGAAACTGTAGAAGGAATTTGAGTCAATCCATTATTTTCCAGACCTGCCATCCCTCTGCCAAACTTCTTTCTGGCTAACACTCTAATTTCCCTTGGGGTTTTCCTTCTTTAACAAGATGTCTTTGTTTAGATTTAGCCTAGGACCAGGCTGGGGTCTTAGGGAGGAAAAGACTTTAAACAATTTGCATTTGAAATGAGGAAGTGACAAAAAAAAAAAAAAGAAACAAAAAAAACAATGTTGTGGCAAAGCCAGCTGTTTCCTACAGAACCTTGATAACTTGCAGCTGTTCACTCTCCTTTGGAACCGACTGGTTTCTGCCCTGGCCTCGCCTGCTGCTTCTCCAGCCTCCCTCACCTGTCCGATGGCTCTGACCTCCCCACTGTCATTTCCCTGCAAGGTGACATCCTGGGATAGGTGTATGAGCCCTGGTACAACTCAATCAGTTCTTCGCTCACTTAAGAGCAAAGCTATGCTTTTCTTACAATGGCTGAAGACAGATGACCCTTTACAAATACTCCCTTGTTTAATCCTAATAGTTTACCAGCGAGGAAAACTGCATTATTATCCTCATTTCGTCGAAGAGGAAAGCGAGACTTCAGCCTTGTGTCCAAGTTGTTTTTCTAACTCCAAGGTCTGCTCTCTGAACCAAAGAGTTTGAAAATATCTTCCTATCAGCAGAGTGCTTGTCAGGAGCAGAGATTTCCAGGCGGCCAGCTCAGAGATCCTAACTGAGTAAACGTGGAATGAAGCCCAGTAATTTGTTTTCAGCAGACATCTCTGATGAAGGCAGGATCTAAATCTTCCCAGTGAGCTTCTCCTTCTTTATATACCCTGCTTGGCACAGCCCCATCACATGTCTCATTTCTGATTAATCACTCCCTCTGGTTTCTCAGGGCACACGGCTCTCATGGACAGTACAGCAGGAACCACGGTGTGTGTTAAAATTAGCTGGTTTTATTTCTGTCTTCCTGACTAGCTGGGAGCTACTTTATGTCCAGGATACTGTTTCTTTTTTACTTCCTCTTCCTGAATTGCTCCCTCTGCTGATCTTTACATAGCTGGGTTCTCTTCATTACTGGGGCTTCAACTTCAAAGTTCCCTTTTCAGAGAACCTTTTATAATAATCTTATGAATTTAAGTCAGAAGCCCACCACTCATTCACTGTGGTATCACTCAATTTTCATGTAGCACAGAGCACAGGACTTTGCATAGTAAGTGTTCAGTTAGAATATTTGATAGATTATCCAAAGGTAAATTAAGTACATTCTTAGAGCACCAGGAAAAGAGGGACCCTACTTTTCTTTTTAATAGAGGTTGGCATATAATTATATTTTTAAACTTTAGAAGTCAAATGCAAAAAAAAAAAAAAGGCTCTTGTGGTCTCTTCCACTTACGTTATGGCTTAGAATTATTTTTATATTGAATTATTTACTGAAAATGAGCACTCTAGCATGTGGGGCCTTTGTGTCTCTGAACGTTTTAACCTGGTACTGATATATATTGAATATATTTGTCTTCCAAAACATTTTGAAAATAAATCGGGCAGATATTATTATCCAGTCCCATGTTGAAGAGCACACGGCTCTCCCCAAATCTTCATGTGTTCACCAACCAGGAAGCTCTCTGAACCCCATCTTGTTGGGCTTTTACAGTAGGCATGATTGATTAAATCATTGGCCAATGGTGACTTAATTCAAGGTTCAGTCTTTCTCCTCTTTGGGGAGGTCTGGGGATGAATCCGAAAGTTCCATCCCTCTAACCATAGAGTCAAACACCCTCTTTCAACAACACAAGAGAAGACTCTACACGTGGACATCACCGGATGGCCAACACCGAAGTCAGATTGATTATATTCTTTGCAGCCAAAGATGGAGAAGCTCTATACAGTCAGCAACAACAAGACTGGGAGCTGACTGTGGCTCAGATCATGAACTCCTTATTGCCAAATTCAGATTTAAACTGAAGAAGGTAGGGAAAACCATGAGACCATTGAGGTATGACCTAAATCAAATCCCTTATGATTATACAGTGGAAGTGAGAAATAGATTTTAGGGACTTGATCTGATAGACAGAGTGTCTGATGAACTATGGATGGAGGTTTGTGACATCGTACAGGAGACAGGGATCAAGACCAGCCCCAAGAAAAAGAAATGCAAAAAAGCAAAATGACTGTCTGAGGAGGCCTTATAAATAGCTGTTGAAAAAAAGAGAAGTGAAAGGCAAAGGAGAAAAGGAAAGGTATACCCAGTTGAATGCAGAGTTCCAAAGAATAGCAAGGAGAGATAAGAAAGCCTTCCTTGGTGATCGGTGCAAAGAAATAGAGTGAAACAACATAATGGGAAAGACTAGCGATCTCTTGAAGAAAATTAGAGATACCAAGGGAATATTTCATGCAAATATGGGCTCAATAAAGGACAGAAATGGACAGGTATGGACCTAGCAGAAGCAGAAGATGTTAAAAAGAGGTGGCAAGAATACACAGAAGAACTGTACAAAAAAGATCTTCATGACTCAGATAATCACAATGGTGTGATCACTCACCTGGAGCCAGACATCCTGTAACATGAGGTCAAATGGGCCTTAGGAAGCATCATTCCTAAGCATCATTCCTCCTTATGAACAAAGCTAGTGGAGGTGATCGAATTCCAGTTGAGTTATTTCAAATCCTGAAAGATGATTCTGTGAAAGTGCTGCACTCAATATGCCAGCAAATTTGGAAAATGCAGCAGTGGCCACAGGTATGGAAAAGGTCAGTTTTCATTCCAATCCCTAAGAAACATAATGCCAAAGAATGCTTAAACTACCACACAATTTCTACCGCACACTCATCTCACATGCTAGCAAGTAATGCTCGAAATTCTACAAGCCAGGCTTCAACAGTATGTGAACCGTGAACTTTCAGATGTTCAAGGTGGATTTAGAAAAGGCAGAGGGACCAGAGATCAACTTGCCAACATCTGCTGGATCATCGAAAAAGCAAGAGAGTTCCAGAAAAACATCTACTTCTGCTTTACTGACTATGCCAAAGCCTTTGACTGTGTGGGTCACAATAAACTGTAGAAAATTCTGAAAGAAATTGGAATACCAGACCACCTAACCTGCCTCTTGAGAAATCTGTATGCAGGTCAGGAAGCAACAGTTAGAACTGGACATGGAACAACAGACTTGTTCCAAATAGGGCAAGGAGTATGTCAAGTCTATATGTTGTCACCCTGCTTATTTAACTTATATGCAGAGTACATCATGAGAAGTGCTGAGCTGGATGAAGCACAAGCTGAAATCAAGATTGCTGGGAGAAACATCAATAACCTCAGATACGCAGATGATACTACCCTTATGGCAGAAAGTTAAGAAGAACTAAAGAGCCTCTTGATGAAAGTGAAAGAGGAGTGAAAAAGTTGGCTTAAAGCTCAACATTCAGAAAACGAAGTTCATGGCATCTGGTCCCATCACTTCGTGGGAAATAGATGGGGAAACAGTGGAAACAGTGTCAGACTTTATTTTTTCAGTCTCCAAAATCACTGCAGATGGTAACTACAGCCATGAAATTAAAAGATGCTTGCTCCTTGGAAGAAAAGTTATGACCAACCTACACAGCATATTAAAAAGCAGAGACATTACTTTGCCAACAAAAGTCCATCTAGTCAACACGATGGTTTTTCCAGTAGTCATGTATGGATGTGAGACTTGGACTATAATGAAAGCTAAGTGCCGAAGAATTGATGCTTTTTAACTGTGGTGTTGGAGAAGACTCTTGAGAGTCTCTTGGACAGGAAGGAGATCCAACCAGTCCATCCTAAAGGCAATCAGTCCTGAATAATCATTGAAAGGACTGATGCTGAAGCTGATGCTGAAGCTGAAACTCCAATACTTTTGCCACCTAATGTGAAGAACTGACTCCTTTGAAAAGACCCTGATGCTGGGAAAGATTGAAGGTGAGAGAAGAAGGGGATGACAGAGGGTGAGATGGTTGGAAGGCATCATTGACTCAATGGACACGAGTTTGGGTAAACTCCGGGAGTTGGTGATGGACAGGGAGGCCTGGTGTGCTGCAGTCCCTGGGGTCAAAAAGAGTCGGACACCACTGAGCGACTGAACTGAATTGAACCACAGAGTTGGTTCCCCTGGCAACTAGCCCCTGTCCTTAGATGAGGTGTAAAAGTCACCTCCTTAACAACAAAAGCTGCCTTTGTCTCTCTCATCACTTAGGAAATTTGTGCCAGAAATGGTTACTGAGATCAAATAAATATTCCTTATTATAAATCACATTGTCACACTAGTCAGTGAGGCCCCAAATGCAAGAAGATCGGAAGTACAGAAAATATAAGAAAATATAGTTTATTTTGTTTAGTCCTGTAAACTCCCAAAAGATGATTGAAACATAGCTGCAGGTTTCTGGAAATCTTCACTTTCTAACTGGAAGAGTGCCTGAGAGAAGTGGAAACACCTTGTCTTTTTCCATTGTCTTAGACTCTGTAATTAAAATTTGACTTGACATTATTCCTTCGACTTGGGGTTGACAGACCAAATTTTCTTGCTCTATCCAGTTTTTAAAGAAAATATTCTTGTAAATGTGTTGTACTTTACAAATTTTCTTAGTAAACTTTGGCAAGGATGTGGCTCAGAATGAAACTACTCTATTCAGCTGTAAATGCAGATATAGGACCTGTAAAATAGTTAAAGAAAAGCCATGGGAGAACAGAAAAGTATGCACTGTTATCATTGGTGAGCTGATTCTTTCTGGAACCTAAAACTGTTGCAATAAACTGTTTCACTCATCCCAATTGAAAAGGAGAATGAGATGGATGGGATAAAACTGAAAATGGAGAAGTGAGAGGCTTAAGGCGATTGTAAGGGTATTTAGGAATATATGTTCCCAAAAGGACATTTATCAGAAATCAGAGGGACAATTCTCTCTTCCACATGAGGGACATCATCTTTTACCACTGTTGGCATATTTTTCTGAGTATCTCTTGGTTGAATTTTCAAAATAGCAGAAGAATCAGTTTATCAATATATAGTGGGTTTAGTGCATTAGTTATAAATGTTGATATCATAGACTCTTAGACATATACATTTTAGGAATTAGAAAATTAATTCTACATATATGCAGGAATTGATTCTGAAAACAGTTATATTGTTAATACAGTCAAGTTATTCCATCACTAGACACCATGAGGTGTTAATTTGTGTGGCTGGATAAGTACACTGCCCTTTAACGATACGTGTGTGTGCTAAGTTGCTTCAGTTGTGTCCAACTCTTTGCGACCCCATGGTCTGGAGTCTGCCAGGCTCCTCTATCCGTGGGATTCTCCAGCCAGGAATACTGGAGTGGGTTGCCATGCCCTTCTCCAGGAGATCTTCCTGACCCAGGGATCGAACCTGCAGTCTCTTACATCTCCGGCATTGGCAGGTGGGTTCTTTACCACTAGCGCCACCTGGGAAGCCCCTTTAATGATATGATTTGGTCCAAAAGATAAAATTAAAGATAAGTAGAGAAAAAATGAACCAACAAACATGTCTAACAGAATTTTCCACCTGGAAATCAAATCAGTAACCTTGATTTAAAATTAGTTCTCAAAGCCTGCATTTTTATAAACTTTGTAGAGGGTCCATGAAGGGAAAGGCTATCCACTCCAGTTTTCTGGTGTAGAGAATTCCATGGACTCATGGGGTCGCAAAGAGCTGGACACAACTGAGTGACTTTCCCTCATTCACTCACTCACAGAGGGTACATGGTTATTTTCTGATCAGAGCCTGGATTGTCAGCATACTCGAGTGCTAGCTGAACTGCAAGATGCTTTTCAGGCTGTAAGATGAAAAATGTGACTGACTTTGACACAGTGTATTTTAATATATTACATATTAATGTAATAAATGGCATGCACAATTCAGTAATTAACTTTACAAAAATTCCAGAGTTGGATAATTTAGCAGCTGGTCCACTTCATGAAGGATCCATCCTTTCTGTCTTCTTGTTCTCCCATCTCCAGATGCTAACTTGATGGCTCGTTCCTGGAAGAAAGACAGAGAAAATACTCACTTTTCTCATTTACCTTCTGAAGAAATAAGGAAAAATTTCCCAAGGCAAGCCTGTTCTTGACCTCCTCAACCATGGTGGTTACCATGGTTGGTTCAAGCCAATCCTGATTTACACTCCTGGGGCTGGAAAAAGTCCACTCTCCCTTAAAGTTTATGGCCCATTGAGTTCTCAAAGTACATGGGTTTCTATTGACAAGAGAGCAGGAGAAAATGGATTTCAGACCAACCATTCCATCAAGAAGGCAGTGTGTCTGACAGTCAGTGGGACACCAAGAAGGGTTTGCATCACTCTTTCTCCCACCATTTATATCAGATTCTCCCTGAAAGCTCAGTTGGTAAGGAATCCGCCTGCAATGTGGAGAGACCAATTTTATTCCTGGGTTGGGAAGATCCACTGGAGAAGGGAACAGCTACCCATTCCAGTATTCTGGCCTGGAGAATTCCATGGGGTTACAAAGAGTTGGACACAATTGTGTGACTTTCACTTTCTCCCACCCCATTATACAAGGGAATCCTTATTATTCACAAGTTCTTTCAAATACTGAGATGAATGTTGCTTTTGTCATTTTCACTTAGGCTTGGCAATTTTTCTAGATAGAAGTAAAATAAGTAATTTCTTTCTGTTGCTTTAACTGCAAGAGGATTTAAATGCATCTCTCATGTGACTCTGATCCCTCTCCCTAAAGCTACTAAACTTAAATCCCCCAATCTGCTCAGCCAGTCCTTGTGGTTTCCAAACCGTTCACTATGTCTTCTCACTACATGTTCTTTATTTCTTGTCGATGAGCTAGGAGAAACTCCACTTTCAAGACCTACCTCTGGAAAGCCTTTTCAAATTCCTGTGGTCATTCTGCAGCCCCTACTCTGCTGTTGTCCTGTCATGCCTCCTCGGTACCAACATACACTGAACACAACATGAAGTCATTATGCCAAAGGCTTCATTGAGAGTCTCACTTTGCCTTCACAGAAACCCTATGGGACAGTTAAAATTTTACCTCAGTTTCATAAGTGACAACACTGAGACACAGAGAGATTAAGTCATTTGTGAGGTCACACAGCATATACATGGTGAGATCCGGATTCAAAATCAGATGATTAGACTCTAGGGTCCTGGCTCATGAGCATTACATTCTACAACCTCCTGTGCTCGTATCTCCAGAGTTCTTCTCACCAAGTGCGTGGAACATAGTGACCACTTTACAAATATTTGCTAAATGAATGACTGATGGTTTTTCTCTTCTGTAGAATATCATTTATTATGTGATGCCTGGTATTGAAAACACTTGTCAAGTGGTTTTTGACCAGAACAAAATAAGTGGCACACGTGGGAAGCCAGATAGTGCTCCCTCCCAAAATTGTCTATATCCTAATCCCCAGAAACTGCGAACGCAGTGCTACGGTCCATGGGGTAGCAAAGAGTCAGACATGACTAAATCACTCACTCGGTGATAGCTGGCGGTCGTCTAGTCCTCTTGATGTTAGGCACGCTGAGTCTTCAGACTACACACAGATTAATCCACAAATAGAGATTCTCTCTTCTCATTTTTGAAAGCCCCTTAGTTGTCATCTGCCTCCCTCATGTTGCTCAGGTCTTCTGGATGGTCACCACCATCCTGTGCCTGTTGTTTTCACTCATTGATGCTACTGCCTTAGAAGTTTGTTCCCCAAGAGGCCCATTCACAAGAAAAAATAAATTCCCCCACAGCCTTGGGACTGTGTTCTCACCACAGAATCTAACATTACACATTTGGATGTAGTTAGAAATTGTTTATAATTTAAATTTCCAAAACATCTGTGTATGGGAGAGAAAAAGAAAGTTTATGGGATGTTAAACCATAAAGCACCTTTAAAGTATTTTGAATCCTGACAATCGGTGATAGAAGGAAATTTCTGACCTCAAGTTAATAGATTCTTGCATTTATTAAATAGCATATAAAATATTTATTGGATGGCATCACTGACTCCATGGACATGAGTTTGGGTAAACTTCGGAAGTTGGTGATGGACAGGGAGGCCTGCCATGCTGCGGTCCACGGGGTCGCAAAGAGTCAGACACGACTGAGCGACTGAACTGAACTGTACTGAAAATATTGATATTACATCTTGCCTACCTATCTACTTTTGTGTTTTGTTAAGAACCTTGTTATTCCTCCTATGAATCAAAGATATCCTCTGTCTCACAGTTCTTGAATAAAGACTTAAACTTGGGAAGTCGGTATATTTAATTCCCTAAACCATTTTTGAAGTGGCATCAGCTACTTCTGGAAACCTGTTAGAGATAAAAATGCTCAGTCCACACTCTAGTCCCACAGAATTAGAAATCCTGAGGTGGAGGTGACAATCCGGAGCAATAATTAGGCTGTTGAGCTATGTTAGGTGACCAGGGTCAGAGTGTAAGAACTCTAAAGCTCTTTTAGGAAAAGTCATTCATATTTCAGTGGCTAAGAAACTTGGGTAACATTGTCTTCTGGCAAATTCTAAGTATGTGCATGTCATTTTAAGCAAACACTAGAAAAGAAAAATCTTTAGGGAAAAATAGACTAGGAAGATTATTTTTTGCATAAAGCAAATTTCCAAACTTATCTTTCCAAGTTCTCCCAGGAAGTTGTTTCTTCTAGTCTCCACCAGGCTGTTTATGTCCAGCAGTTACAATACCCTGATAAAAAGTGTTAGTCTACATGTCTGCTCATTTGCCATCATCATCAAGTTGGGAAATCTGTCCCTTCACCACTGTGTTCTTTGAGCTTAGCCAATGTATGACACAGAATCTCAGAAAGTGTTTGTAATCTGAAACTTATGAGCCTATTTCCCTCATATCACTTCTCAAGGCAGGAACTCCAGTGTCTAGGATTCTGAATGTTTAATGCCTCAACTGCTGTTGTGCTGGGCATACATTAGGTTCTCAACAAACCCATAAATGAATAAATAATAAAACCCTGATTGTTCACTTGCTGTCATGTCCAGCTCTTGGTGAACCCCATGAACTGCAGTATGCCAGGCTTCCCTGTCCATCACTCTCTCCCAGGGTTTGCTCAAACTCATGTCCATTGAGTCAGTGATGTTATCTAAACCATCTCATCCTCTGCCACCTCTTCTCTTCATGCACCTCAATCTTTCCCAGCATCCGAATTGACTGGTGTGATCTCCTTGAAGTTCAAGGGACTCTCAAGAGTCTTCTCCAGTACCACAGTTTGAAAGCATCAATTCTTCCATGCTCTGCCTTCTTTACGGTCCAACTCTCACATCCATACATGATTACTGGGAAAACCATAGTTTTAACTAGACAGACCTTTGTTGGCAAAGTGATGTCTTTTCTTTTTAATTCCCTTTCTATGTTTGTCATAGTTTTCCTTCCAAGAAGCAATCATCTTTTAATTTCATGACTGCAGTTACCATCTGTAGTGATTTTAGAGCCCAAGCAGAGGAAATCTGTCACTGCTTCCACCTTTCTCCCTTCTATTTGCCATTAAGTGGTGGGATTGGATGCTGTGATCTTAGTTTTTTTAATATTGAGTTTTAAGCCAGCTTTGTCACTCTCCTTTTCACTTTAATCAAGAGGCTCTTTAGATCTTTGTTTTCTGCCATTAAAGTGATATCATCTGCATATCTGAGGTTGTTGATATTTCTCCTGGCCATCTTGGTTCCAGCTTGTAACTCATCCAGCCTGGCATTTTGCATGATGTGCTCTGCATATAAGTTAAATAAACAGGGTGACAATAAACAGCCTTGACCTACTCCTTTCTCAGTCTTGAACCAGTCAATTGTTCCATGTAAGTTTCTAACTGTTGCTTCTTGAGCTGCAAACAGGGTTTCTCAGGAAACAGGTAAGATGGTCCGGTAGTCCCAGCTTTTTAAGAGTTTTCCACAGTTTGTTATGATTCACACAGTCAAAGGCTCTAGCATAGTCAATGAAACAGAAGCAGATGTTTCCTGGAATTCCCTTGCTTTCTTTATGATCCAGCAAATGTTGGCAGTTTAATCTCTGGTTCCTCTGCCTTTTCTAAACCCAGTGTGTATATCTGGAAGTTCTCGATTCAAGTACAGCTGAAGCCTAGCTTGAAGGATTTGAGCATAACCTTGCTAGCAGGGGAAGTGAGTACAACTGTCTGGTAGTTTGAACATTCTTTAGTCCTATCCTTCTTGGGAATTGGGATGAAGATTGACCTTCTCCAGTCCTGTGGCCACTGCTGGGCTTTCCAAATTTGCTAATGTATTGAGTGCAGCACTTTAATAGCATTATCTTTTAAGATTTTAAATAGCTCTGATGGGACTCCATCACTTCCACTAGCTGAGTCACTTTTAATTAAAAAATTGAGAATAATAGAAACCCAAAACACCATCACTATCAGGGTTCTGATGAAAATGTTGTACAATCACCCTTTACAACAGAATTTTTATCATCACTTCTCAAAAAACCACTGGAGGAAGTTTCTATGGCATGTAAAAAATCCTAAAACATAAAATGTTTTGAAATTTTGGCTACAAATAAATAGGGGATTATTGTAAAAATCAAACATTCAGAAATTTATAATTTAGAAAGAAAACTCCTCCATGAATACATCCTCCAGAGGTGGTTCATGTTCATGGCTGGTGTGTATCCCCTTAGAAGCTTTCTGTTAGTGATCTAACATAAGCTTTATTATAACCATCATTATTTCTATTATTTTTTTTCTTTACATCTCACAACAACAGGCTCCTACTAGGCAACCTGTTTAGCAACTTGCTGTTTAATAATATCTCGGACATTATTCCAAGTCATTAGACGCAGGACTAGCTCATGGTTTTAGTGATTATGAAGAAATCTCCTGTATATGTGATCCCTACAACTCCAATCCCTTAACAATGGCTGCTTGAGTCATTCTTGTATCTCTTCATTATATTTAATAAGAAATAAGAAAGTGAAGTCGCTCAGTCGTCTCCGACTCTTTGCGACCCCATAGACTGTAGCCCACCAGGCTCCTCTGTCCATGGGATTTTCCAGGCAAGAGTACTGAAGTGGGCTGCCATTAATAAGCAATATCTAAATGGCAATCCTTAAACACAATTTTGCATAACTGTGTGAGGTATCTACAACAGAAGTTTCTATCAGTGGAACTTCTACAATAAAGTATACATTGTATACATAATATATTCATTACATAAAGTATACTTAATGTATAAAGTATACATAATGTATAAAGTACACATAACGTATACAATGTATACGTAGAGTATACATTCTACAGTAAAGTATACATATTTAAAATTATAATTAACTTTACTAAAATATCGTTTAGAAAAACCTCACCAGTGTGCATTTGCACCAAAGGCATGAGAAATTATCTTCACGCTAAGTTTTAATAATCATGATTTTCACCAATAAGTGCAGATAATACATAACTTTAAATTTGATTAGTGAAGTCAAGATTCTTTTCAAATTTACTAGAATGTAAGCTCCAAAGAGGGAGAAATTATTGTCTGTTTCCTTCACTGCTATTAATATATACCTGCTTAGAATGGTATCTGGCACATAGTAGGCATACATATTGGTTTATTTCAGTAATGTTTATTTTTCTCCTCAGAGTGCTGTTTTTTCCATGTAGTTTGCCTATTTTTCTACAAAACTCTTGATTTTTTTCTTTTTTTGCCTCTGAAAAGTTCTTGGCATAAGAAGAAGAGTAACCATTTGATATGTGTTGCAAGTATTTTTTCCCAGCTTGTCTTTTTATTTTTTCGTGTATTTTATCTTTAGAAACTACATTTTTGTGAAGTCAAATGTATTGACCTTTGTTTTCAAGCTTCTTTCTTGCCTAGTTTTTCCCACTTTAAAATAAAAGCAAGATTCACATAGATTTTCCGCTTGTTCTTTCAATGTGGGCTTAAGGGTTTTATTTTGCTTTCATCTGGTATTTTTATTTGGTCTCTATCGATTGGAAAACACATTGTATAGAATAAAGAGCACACAGGTAAGGAATCACCACATTAAACAGTTCAAATTTGTACCTAAACACGGATGCATTTTTCAGTTCAGTTCAGTTCAGTCGTTCAGTCATGCCCAACTCTTTGCGACCCCATGAACCACAACATGCCAGGCCTCCCTGTCCATCACCAACTCCCGGAGTCCACTCGAACCCATGTCCATCCAGCCGTCTCATCCTTTGTCATCCCCTTCTCCTCCTGCCCCCAATCCTTCCCAGCATCAGGGTCTTTTCCAATGAGTCAACTCTTTGCATGAGGGGGCCAAAGTAGTGGAATTTTAGCTTCAACATCAGTCCTTCCAATGAACACCCAGGACCTATCTCCTTTAGGATGGACTTGTTGGATCTCCTTGAAGTCGAAGGGACTCTAAAGAGTCTTCTCCAACACCACAGTTCAAAAGCATCAACTCTTTGGTGCTCAGCCTTTTTCACTGTCCAACTCTCACATCCATACATGACTACTGGAAAAACCATAGCCTTGACTAGACAGACCTTTGTTGGCAAAGTAATGTCTCTGCTTTTCAATATACTATCCAGGTTGGCCATAACTTTGCTTCCAAGGAGAAGGCAACTTTTGATTTCATGGCTGCAGTCACCATCTGCAATGATGTTGGAGCCCCCAAAAATAAAGTCTGACACTGTTTCCACTGTTTCCCCATCTATTTGCCATGAAGTGATGGGCCCGGATGCCATGATCTTAGTTTTCTCAATGTTGAGCCTTAAGCCAACTTTTTCACTCTCCTCTTTCACTTTCATCAAGAGGCTCTTTAGTTCCTCTTCACTTTCTGCCATAAGGGCAGAGTTGTTTGCATATCTGAGGTTATTGATATTTCTCCCAGCAATCTTGATTCCAGCTTGTGCTTCTTCCAGCCCAGCATTTCTCATGATGTACTCTACATATTTAAGTTAAATAAGCAGGGTGACTATATACAGCCTTGACCTACTCCTTTTCCTATTTGGAACCAGTCTATCGTTCCATGTCCAGCTCTAACTGTTGCTTCCTGACCTGCATACAGGTTTCTCAAGAGACAGGTCAGATGGTCTGGTATTCCTATCTCTTTCAGAATTTTCCACAGTTTATTGTGATCCACACAGTCAAATGCTTTGGCATAGTCAATAAAGCAGAAGTAGATGTTTTTCTGGAACTCTCTTGCTTTTTCGATAATCCAGCAGATGTTGGCAATTTGACAACAAATTGGATGCATTTTTATTTGACATTTTTACTCTCCCAAATAACTTTGTTAGTGTCTTTTTAAAAGTTACAAATATTACTCATATACATTATAAATATCACAAGTTAGAAACATTTAGAGTATACAGCAAAAATCCTCCTTCCCTTTTTTTCTTTGCCGCTGTAATTCTAGAAGAAATCTCTGTCAACATTTTGTCGTGTTTAGGTCTTTAGGACCTTTTCTTACATACTCACAAACATATACACATGTCAGTGATCCTTTATTTTTTCTGCTTGATATAAATGAATTGCACCATATGTGTTTTATGAATGTAGAACTTCTAAAGCCAGTATAATAGCTGTCATCATATTAGTGTATGTATATGCAGATTTCTAATAGCTTTGCAATAGTTGCATTCATTTTTCCAGGCCAGAATACTGGAGTGGGTAGCTGTTCCCTTCTTCAGGGTATCTTCCCAACCCAGGGATTGAATCCAGGTCTCCCATGTTGCAGGCAGATTTTTTACCAGCTGAGCCACAAGGGAAGCCCAAGAATACTAGAGTGGGTATCCTATCCCTTCTCCAGCAGATCCTTCCAATCCAGGAATCAAATTGGGGTCTCCTGCATTACCCCTGGATTCTTCACAGACTGAGAGCTATCAGAGAAGCCCAGGATACACTACTATAATCTAATTAATCACTTTCTATTCTTTCTATTATTTTCCTGTTTTTAAACATTACAAGAAATGCTTCTGTGACCAACCCCATATATATTTTTGTGTTCCTCTGTAATTATTTCTGCAGGATGGAGTCCTAAAACATGGAATTGCTGATTTGAAAGGAACATGCATTTACAGCAGACTAGAGTTTGGGAAACACAGAGAAGCCTTTGTGTCACTCATAGCACACTGTAATGACTCTACCCTGCACTCTGCTTCAGGAGTGCTATGGAAAATATTTTCTTTTAGGCATAAATTTTTGAACATAAAAATATAGTCAATTATTTGAGTGTAGGTTTATGTACACTTTGCCCAGCAATCCCACTTTTAGGGATCAATCCTATAGCAATATTCCCATGAAATGAAGTAGCAAAAGTTCAAGCTCTGTAAACAAGTTATGAGAGAAAGGTGCTAGTTAAAAATGTTATCATTTTTATCATTAATGGGCTGAGTGCTCTGAGTGAAGTGACCTGTATATTTTGCTTGAATTACCAGTCACAGGACTGAGAATTAGCAGAGCATCTTCATAGATGGATGGGGAAGGGGCATATCTGCTAGGACAGTGGTCCAGGCATCGAATGCTTCTCAGAATTGAACAAGAGCTCTGATCAGGCTGCTCCGAGACACAGCAGCTTTGTGCACTGCCCCACACAACTCCAGGGGGTGTCCTACTATCTTGGCGGGGGGGGCTATCCTACCATCAGAGGGTGCTGTGAAGGGAGCCACCCAGAAACCAGGAAGGCCACCCTTTTCATTGATGGGGTAACTGGCAGTTGGCTGAGAGATCTCAGGTCCTTTCTCTCCTGATCCTCATTCCTAAATCACTTGGCTTGAGGCCAGAACTATCTTCCAGGGAGAAAAGTCAAGGAACTTTAATGAGGGTTTTGAAATTCAAATCCCAAACAACCTTTTACATCTGATCAGCTCAGTTCAGTTGTTCAGTCATCTCCAACTCTTTGTGACCCCATGGACTGCAGCACGCCAGGTCTCCCTTCCATCACCGACTCCCAGAGGTTACTCAGACTCATGTCCATTGAGTCTGTGATGCCATCCAACCATCTTATCCTCTGCCGTCCCCTTCTCCTCCCGCCTTCAATCTTTCCCAGCATCATAGTCTTTTCAAATGAGTCAGTTCTTCGCATCAGGTGGCCAAAGTATTGGAGTTTCAGCTTCAGCATCCGTCCTTCCAATGAATATGCAGGACTGATTTCCTTTAGGATGGACAGGTTGGATCTCTTTGCAGTCCAAGAGGCTCTAAAGAGTCTTCTCCAACACCACAGTTCAAAAGCATAAATTCTTCAGCGCTCAGCTTTCTTCATAGTCCAACCCTTTCATCCATACATGACTACTGGAAAAATCATAGCTTTGACTAGATGGACCTTTGTTGGCAAAGTAATGTCTCTGCTTTTCAATATGCTAGGTTGGTCATAACTTTTCTTCCAAGGAGCAAGCATCTTTTAATTTCATGTCTGCAGTCACCATCTGCAGTGATTTTGGAGCCCAAGAAAATAAAGTCTGTCACTGTTTCCCCATCTATTTCCCATGAAGTGATGGGACCAGATGCCATGGTCTTAGTTTTCTGAATGTTGAGCTTTAAGCCAACTTTTTCACTCTCCTCTTTCACTTTCATTAAGAGGCTTTTAGTTCCTCTTCACTTTCTGCCATAAGGGCAGTGTCGTCTGCATATCTGAGGTTATTGATATTTCTCCCAGCAATCTTGATTCCAGCTTGTGCTTCCTCCATCCCAGCATTTCTCATGATGTACTCTGCATATAAGTTAAATAAGCAGGGTAATGATATACAGCCTTGACCTACTCCTTTTCCTATTTAGAACCAGTCTATCGTTCCATGTCCGGCTCTAACTGTTGCTTCCTGACCTGCATACAGGTTTCTCAAGAGGCAGGTCAGGTCATCTGGTATTCCCATCTCTTTCAGAATTTTCCACAGTTTATTGTGATCCACACAATCAAAGGCTTTGGCATAGTCAATAAAGCAGAAATAGATGTTTTTCTGGAACTCTTTTGCTTTTTTGATGATCCAATGGTTGTTGGCAATTTGATTTCTGGTTCCTCTGCCTTTTCCAAATCCAGCTTGAACATTTGGAAATTCACAGTTCACGTAGTGTTGAAATCTGGCTTGGAGAATTTTGAGCATTACTTTGCTAGCATGTGAGATGAATGCAATTATGAGGTAGTTTGAGCACTCTTTGGCATTGCCTTTCTTTGAGATTGGAATGAAAACTGACCTTTTCCAGTCCTGTGGCCCCTGCTGAGTTTTCCAAATTTGCTGGCATATTGAGAATGTTAAAGAAAACATTTTTTTTTCCACCATAAACTTAAAAGAGGATATTGTGTGAAAGAGGTCTCTTGCCACTTTGTATCTTCAGTCCTCGGGTTCATCTACTATGATCTGACGTGACTCCTACAAGTAGGTCTCTTCTGCATAGAGTAGACAGTTCTATGTCAATCATGCCAGGAAAGCCTGTGCTTGGGCTAGGGCATGAGAATTTGGAAAGCAGGTCATATATTGGGGTCAGGAAGAAATACTGCTTTCTTGAACTTTACTCTCGACTGTGATTCTCCAGAGTGCTGAATGGCCCTCCAGGGTGGTGTGGGGAACCTGGTTTTCACTAGTCCCTGGATACCCTGGGATACATCCCATCAAACAATGTCATTTTAATTCAAAGAGATCACACCATCTGTAATAAAAAAACAAACCTAGCAAACTGGGCCAATCCTATGTGTACACTGCCTAAATACTATGATTTCAAGGGCCTTTAAAAGACCCTTCATCTCCAAATAGTTCTCTATTTCCTGGCTATTCCCCTCCCACTTTATTAGAATAAATCTTCTACACAAAGGCTGAGTTACTTATCTTTACATTATGAAAACATTGTAGCCCAGAAACTGCTACAAATTTACTCTGCTTAATTCTTTACCACCTTCCACAAGAATTCAAAAATTTTACATAGTTTCAATCATGTGCCCATGCAGTAATGTATTCTGCATTAGAAAAAAAATCTTTGACATGTCAAAAGCACCTTCCCAGAAGGTTACATAACAGGTAAAGCATTCTGCAAAGAAAGCTGATTTTTGGTTCTAGGTACCCTGATTCAAATCGCAGCTCCAAAGTAGGTTGGTACGATCTTGGGCATATTATGTAACCTCCTGACTCCAGGTTATTTGTCATTTCCAGGACGAGATTATTCTGGTTTGCAGGGTGAACAGAGGAACAGACATGATACATGAAGGGTAGCTGACTCATGGTAGGAAAGAACTGGTAGTTAATATCCCTACTTCCTGACTGATGTTTTTTGTGATTAGCATTGTGCCAAGAACTCTCTACTTCATCATCTATTTTAATCCTCATCACAACCCCTGAAGAGAGGTTATACTCTCTCACTTTACAGTTGATCAAAAGGAAGCACAATGAAGTTAAGTCACTTGTTCAAGGTCACACAGGGTAGAGGAGGAAATGGAATTTGAACTGGGTTATGGTGAATAGTGTTTTCTTGGCCACTACTTATTATGAAGAAGCACAAATGTCAGCTAAGAATAGAGGATTGCCTCTTCCCTTAGCACATGACTTTGCAGATTCAAGAATCCTAGGAAAGGGACTTCCTTGGCAGCCCATTGGTTAAGACTTCACCTTCCAATGCCTGGTCAGGGAGTTAAGGTCTCCCATGCCCTGGGAATGAAATACCAAAACATAAAATAGAAGCAATACTGTAACAAATTCCAGAGACTAACAAAAAATGGTCCACATTAAAAAAAAAAAAGTCCTAGGAAAGCTAGAGAGTAGGGGGTAAAATCACTGCTTTTATTCTGAAGATGATGACCATAAGAAGGGCAATAAACTCAAGAGAACCTAAAAGAGCAAAGTAACTTCAAGAAAAATGGGCCCAGATGGATAAATACCCTCTTCCTTGTGGTTCAGTGGGTAGAGAATTTGCCTGCAATGCAGAAGACCACCTGAAATGCAGAAGGCCCAGACTCATTTCCTAGGTGAGGTGGGGAAGATCCCTTGGGGGAGGAAATAGTAACCTACTTCAGTATTCTTGCCTGGAAATTCCATGGACGGAGGAGCCTGGAGGTCTACAGTCCATGGGGTCTCGAAGAGTCGGACACAGCTTAGGAACTAATCCACCACCACCACTCAGATGTCTGAGGTACCACCTTTATAATTACAAAATTTGCGTGGGTTACTACAAAGGCAATTTGTAGAAAGGGTAAGGGTTGGGGAGTTCCTGACCTCTCTGGGTTTTTTAAAGATTGTGTGTGTGTGTGTGTGTGTGTGTGTGTGTGTGTGTGTGTGTGTGTGTGTGTGTGTGTGTGTGCTCAATCGTGTCCGATTCTTTGATAAAATTGGGAAAATAACAAGTGCTGCCTCCTAGGGCCGTTGTTAAAATTAACACAAACACCAGAAGGTCCATTACAAAGGACTTTGTTTCAGTGCCTGACACGTTACTCACTCTGAACTGCACCCAAGTCTGTGGCTCTTCTCCCAGGGATCATTTGATGGCATATGATTTATTTCACAAACACTGAAATTTTAAAAATACAGCTATCCAAGTATCATCACTATAGTATACGCTTTTCTCAAGGGAAACCTATTTTAAGAAGAAAATACACATCTCATCTTCCTTCCCTCTAACGTAACGTTTCCTCCAAAAGATAAAAAGCACTAACACATTTGTCCTTGAAGGGCACAGTCCAGAAATTCTGGTCTCTTTGGACACCTCCGCCCTTTCTGCTGGGGACCCAACCGCCTGCCCCGCCTCGTGTCACAGAAGTGCCCGCCGAGCCAAGCAAAAAGTGTTTACTTCTGCCGCCTGCCAGCCCGGCGGGGAGGAGGAAGCTCCCTAGCCGCCCCTCTCTTTCGCCCCTGCAGCTTTCCAAACAAACCGAGGCGGGAAGGGAGTGTCTCCTTGGCTGTGGAACCTGATCCTCCTACCTCGTCCGAAGCCACCCGCCGCTTTCCCCGGGCCCTCCCTTGGTGGTGATTTTCCTGTCCGGGACGCCCGGGGAGGGCGCGCGGCTGGAGTCCCGCCAGCCGGAAAGGTAGGGGCTCGGCCGCGCTCCAGCCTCGCCTGCCCGGGGACGCCAGGCCCTGGCGGCTCTCTCCGCACCGCACTGCCCCGCACCTTTCTCCGTGCACTCGGCGGCGGCCGCAGCAGCAGCAGCGGGAGGAGCTTCCCCGCAGCTCCGGAGGCGCTCGGCGCAGTCGCCGGGGATCCGGCCCCGGGCGCGGTGGGCAGCGCACGCGCCGCTGGGCGCCTTGGACTCCGGGCGGCGCCGGCGTGCCCTCGCTGCTCCCCCGCCGGGTCCGGGGACACTGCCTCCTTCCCGGGCCGCAGCTGAGCCGCGCCACCGTCCTCCGGTTTCCGCTGGCTGGATGCTGCGGGTGCCGCGGGAGAGGCTGCACCCGGCTGGAGCGAGCGGCTGCGGGCGAGCTCCCGGCCCCGGAGCCCCGCGCGCCTCTGTGGTCTTCCCGCCTGGGCCTCGGCGGGTAACTCTCCCCTGCCCGCTTCGCTGTGGGTTGGCATCGCCGGGGGGGAGGGAGGTTGGGGGTGCGGGGAGATCCGCGGGCTTTGCCTCTGAGGCTGAGGATCAGGGGCCGGGGTCGCGCCTGCATGCACCCTCCCACCCCCAGGAGCCTGCGTGCGCTTGCCTGGCGCCCCGGGTTGAGGGAGCGGGGAGCGCTCGGACCCGGGTGCTCCTCGGGTAAGGGCGGTTGGGTGCTGGGCGCTGGGCACTGGGCACTGGAGCGGCCGGCGGGGGTGACGGGTTCCTCGCTCACTATTGTTTCCTTGTAAAAGGGGATGTACGCGAGCTGGGGCGAGAGGTCTGGAAGGTTCTCTTGTTTTACCCTAGAAAATTATGAGAAACCCTTTTTCCCGCCACAGTAGAACTAGACCTAAAGAAACCAGCTCTGAGGCGATTTGGCGCAAAGTGCGGCGGCAAGAAAATTGCGGGGACATGGCTTGCCGTTAGTTTGGGGGAAAGGGGAGAAGAAACTTGTGGTTTTGAGGCCGAATGCTACCGAGCTCCCCGGCGATCTCAGCCCTTTGTGTGTTGTTATTTGGGCTTGAGAGAGAATCTATAAAAGGCAGTTTTCAGAAACTAAAAACAAACCCAAAGCACCTTTTTCTGGGGGTGGGAGGCAGGTCTTCAGTAGAAGGGCTGGGAGAGAGGTTGGGAACCGGGTGGAGGGTGGGGTTGATGTTCAAAGATGTTTTAAAAACGGTGCTTGGGAGTGGTGATGAAAAAGACATCCTGAATGCCAACGTATCAGAAACTACAGAAGCCGCAGATTCTAAATTCAAAAGTCACACGTGCTTTAAGACGTCCGCCACCTGAGAACTGTAGTTAGGTAGATAGTTAAGAAAACTACGAATCTACCAGAAGCTCCTCACCCTCTGGCCCCATGTTCACGCTAGTCTCGTGGTTTCTGATACCTGCTTTTACAAGGCTAGCTTTGATATTTGACTTTCCGGTGTTAAAACTTCCTGTCCCAGCTGCAGGCCATGAAATTATCTTCTGACTTACATGGAGATGTTACATATTTGGGAAGACATGGCCAGGCTATTTTACTTTTGAAGCATGATGATTTGACATTTGTAAATTGATTTGTTTTGCCTTCCTTTTAGTCTTACTGCCAAGTTTTATTTCGAAGATCTGTAAAGAGCCACTCTTAGATGATCTAGTTTGTCGTTTCCGAATGAGGCTGATTGGCTCGGAAGCACTTTAGATAATGGCAACTTTGGTTTATGAGAAGAGAACTTTTCTAGAAACTGTATTTCTGTTCTGGCATCAAGCGGTCCTTAATCGTGGAGGGGGAGGGAAGGTCTTCACTGTTTGCTCACAGGCTTTCTCTTGAGCAATATTTTCACCAAGTCCCTCCCTGGTTGTCAGTTTTGGGTTGTACTGTGTCCCATATTATAGTGTAATAGAATGAGATTGCTGTTTTGATTGTTTCAGATTTGTTGGAAATATTCAATTTGTTCTTAAGCCCCAAATCAATACAAGTCTTTGGAGCTCAAAAGAAATAGAAATAGTGTTGGCAGAAGAATGGCTTTAAGAGAATCAGTCTGTCTTTTGTGAAAACTGTAATTTTCAAGTTTTCTCATTTTAAATAATAGTGGCAGCTGTTTGCTTCTGTTGGAGATATTTCTGTGTTCCATATCATATGGAATATTATGAGAGAGAAGTGAAGTAGTACTGTGCTTCCCATGTTTCTCTGATAAGTATCATCTGCTAACTATGCAGATTACCAATAGGCTCTTTTCCATTGTGATTGCATTCAGATTGGAGACCAGAGACCTGTTTAAGTGCATTCTAGGTGATGCTTATCAAGGAGGAGAGGAAAGCATAAAACTCAGGTGGTTCCCACTGTGATCCCCAGTGAGTTTTCCTGTGCTAGTTTATTTAATCTTCACAACCACTCTAGGAAACAGAAATTCTTGACCTTATTTTATAATTAAAAAAAAAACAAACCTGAGTGTGCCCAAGGTTAAGTGACTTAGATTGGACCACAGGAGGATCGCTTCAGCTCTACCTTGCAGGGTTCCCAGGAAGTCTCTGTAGCAGATGTTCCTCACAGATTCTTCCATTCATTTGTCTTTCTCCTGTGTCTTCCACACCCTCACTTGTATCTCCCCTGCCCATCTGAGCACACCTTCTTAATTACCCCTCAGGCTTGGCTTCTTGAGCAGGTGGTCTGCAAACTTTGTCTTTCCTCGTGTTAGTTTCAGACTTTGAGCAGTTATATCTTCTATCTTCTCCACATTTTTGACATGCTCCTTTGGTGGGTTGTGTCTGGCCAGGTTTGCAAGGCCCTGTTATTGCCAATAGCTTATGTTCTGAATGTTCTTTTCGTTCTGAATGTTCTTTTCATTCTGAATATATTTTCAGGGAAGTCCCTTTTTGCCTAGAAGAAATCTTCCCAGGGCTACATCCTTCCTGTCACTGTTGAAATGAATCTCTCTCTCTCTCCTGTTTATCCTAACTACGGTGGATAACACCATACACCACAGTTTCCAATTGAACCCTGATGAGTTAAAGTGTTTAATTTGGAGTGTACTTGATGTATGGAACAGGATGTGTGCATTGGACATAACAGTGTTTTTGTAGAAAATTGTATTTATGGTTTCATGTCAGGGTGTCAGAAACACAGTTCTCACTGTAGTGTGATAGCAGGTGTTTTTTCTCCCGATGGTGACTGAATTGGTGGGACTGAATTGGTCTGGAACTTGGCTGCCAGATGTGCAATCAGGCTAAGAAGCGGTAATATTTTGTGGGTGAGGATATGAGGATTAAAGAGAGTGAGGAGCAGGAGGATCTCGGTCTCTTCCCCATGTCCATATTTCTTTTTTTCTTTTTGGGGATCTTTTGGTCATCCCAGGAGGAATGGGAAGCCTACCACTTACTATCACAACCTTCTGCATCTGATCAGGGTTTTCATCTCCCTTGACCACTGGGAAAAGGAGAAGGAAAGCATTCAACCTTTAGGAGATTTTCTCATCATGAACACTAGAAAGCTAAGTGAAGAGTCTCTTCTTCCCCCTTATACCTGAGATGCAGTGTGCTAGGGGCATCATTTCATCCAGTTGCACAGAGCAATGCTGGTTTTTGAAGAATTCTTTAAACATTAACTTACTTTGCATGTGATTGGGAGTGGAAAGATCTGTGGGAGATGAGAGAATAAGGCCTTCAGGAGAGAAAATGGCAAGGAAGCTGGCGATTTCTCCAAGGAAAGCAATGTTATTCTCACCCCTGTGACGTGTGGAAGCAGACCTGCAGTTGGTGTGGTTGTGGGTCATGGTCATTGTGCTTCAACGAGGCAACAGAAGGGGCAGAGAGTGGTTTTGCGGTTGCTCTTGGGTGACTTTCTGCAGTCATCTGTAAGGTGGAACTTGACATACAACCAATATTTATTGTGTCCCTACCATGTACAGGAGATGTTCTAGGTAAGGTGTGCAGCATTGAACAAAACACATTCTCCGCTCTTACAGAGTTTATGTTTCTGTGGGAAATGGAATCAATAAACCAGATGCAAATATATGGGAAAACACTTTTCAGATAGAATGAGTGTAATAAAGACAGTTCATTTTGGGGGTGTGCCAGACAGGGCCTGAGGGAAGCTGGTTAAGGGCAATCAGAGAGCTGCCGTGAGGCAGGGTGTATGAAGAAAGATAGGAATGATGAGAAGGAACCAGTCAAGTGAAGAACATTCTAGGCAGAGGAAACAGCAGCTGCAGAGACCCTGAGGCATAAATGAAATGGGGATGTTTGAAGAACTTGTAGATGGAGAAGAGTGCAAAAGGGCAAGATAGGAGGAGAGGAAGTCAGGGAGGTAAGCAGAAGACTGCTTATGAGACACCTTCAAGTCTTAAGAAGGACTTTGAATTGTGTGTTAATTAGAATAAGATGCCACTGGAGGCTGATTTAGAGATTCAGTCTTTACCTGGTGGGCGATGGACTTTCCTCTTGGTCTTTTTCTTGCTCTCTCTCCCACACATACACACGTTTTCATTCTTCACATTTTTCTTCTCCCCATTAATTGGCCACCACCGATTTCCCCTTCCTTGCTCTAGGCCAGGACACAAGCATGTCCACACTGAGAAGCAGTCCTCAGAAGACTGCGTACAGTGTTCCTCTTACTCACTGAAATAAATCCTTGTACTCACTTAAGCATAAAACTCTCCATTACTAGCTCTGATTGCTCAGCATCTCTCTAGGCTAAATATCTAGTTGTCTGTAAGTCTCTGGGTTGGCTGGTGGCATCTGAAACTAGATGGGAAAAATTAAGTTAATTATCTGTCTACTCAAATCAATGACAGTTGGTATCATTTGCAAGTGTGATTGATTTGAGTAGATGATTAACTTAATTTTTCCCAACTAGTTTCAGATGGCATCAACCAAAAGGACAATGATTGTCTGAAGAGGGGATACTCTATATAATGGGAAGTTCAGTTCAGTTCAGTCGCTCAGTCATGTCTGACTCTGTGCGACCCCATGCTGGGATTCTCCAGGCAAGAACAGTAGAGTGGGTTGTCATTTCCTTCTCCAGTGCATGAAAGCAAAAAGGGAAAGTGAAGCTGCTCAGTTGTGTCCGACTCTTAGCGACCTCATGGACTGCAGCCTACCAGGCTCTGCCATCCATGGGATTTTCCAGGCAAGAGTACTGGAGTGGGTCACCAGAGCCTTCTCCAATATAATGGGAAAGTCTTCCCTTTTCCTGGCGCCAGCCCCCTTTCCCCCAGGCTATGCAGGGAGTTACAGTTTCAGTAGAAATGAACTCTTGTAATAGTTGCCAGGGGACTATATTGTGCCTTAGAAATTTTGTTTCTATTCTTCATAGATAATTTTCTCAGTCTTAGAGTAGCACTTAAATCATGAAAATTTATGACCAGTGCAGTGCTTCCTAGTAGCATTGGTTTATCAGAAATGAACAGAGGCATTTTATCAGGTATCCTTTGATTCCAAGATAGCTCATCATCTTCAGTATCCAACTCTCTGGGGAAACTTGGTGTACTCTTAGAGAGAAAATTACTTTTGAGATTATTTAGCCAGATGCCCTGCTCATTTATGAATTTACATACTTAACTTTCAGCTTTTGGTATCTATTTCTTTATGGCTGATATAGTGACATAAAATCTGGAACATGTTTCAGTTTGAGCAGGCAGCAATTATGTCTTGTCTTGTTTGCCCCCGTGTTCTCTACCTGGTGTCGTGTTCAGAACATTATAGATAGAACAGACGTTTGCCAGGTGTCTCCATCCGTGCCCATGGATTAACTCACAGTGTGAATATATTAGCTCAGCTGTAACATCTTTATAACTCTTAGGCTTCATCTTTGTAACTATTAGGATCATCAATGATCCTAATTGGATCATTGGAGAAGATAGATGAAAGGTGCATTCATTCCTGTGGATTTGTCTAAATTAAAACTTTTCTGGCTTTGGAACTTTTTTTCTTTTTGAAAATTATTAGGCTGACATGTAAGAGACTAGTATGTGAATATTATCAGATGGCTACTATCAATATTATCAGAAAACAAATCCTCAAATTTGTTTTCAGGTATAGTAAACTTTCAGAGATGGTTAGATAGAATCACTGACTCAATGAACATGAATTTGACCACCTCCAGGAGGTAGTGAAGGACAGAGGAGTCTGGCATGCTATATTCCATGGGGTTGCAAAGAATCAGATGCAACTTAGAGACTAAACAACAACAAACTTTCAGTTTTGTAATTAATAACATGATAATTTGAGTTGGATTTGTAGTTACATTAGTGAGGAACTAAGTGTGCCAAGAGAGTAGATAACAAAATCATTTCCCTCTCTAGTAGCCCAGCATCTCACATCTATGATTTCATGCCCTTTAGTAAGCACTGTTTGAATTCCATTGCTTATTATGATGTGTCTTAGGTTTCTGTTAGGTATCATTTAACCTAGCTGGAGACACAAACAAATGCACTGGGGACCAGAGCTGAGAGAGAGTCCCTGCCTGGCAGAGGGAACTGAGAAGGGCCCAGCTGTGGGCTCTTGCTGAAACTCATAGTGACAAAGTTTCTCACAAAGAATAATGTCTTTAGAGGGCATCTTCCTGGTTAATAGAGATATTCTGTATACATATTTTAAAGATTCTACCTTTTATATTTTTTTCCCCCGTCCCTCAAGGACATACTGCTATAATATGAACAATATAAACAAAGTCTTCTTGTCTTTGAGCTGATTTTTTTGGAGTCTCCCTCCCCAATAAGATGTTAGTCCTCAGAGAAGTTATCAGTCCAATGTTTCTAATAGCTTAGAGGAGTTTTCTTCTTAGGAAATATTCTATTGCAAATATTTAAGCCAGCACCATAGAAGGTGCTGCTTTTATTAAAATAAAATAATACAGTACAAAGTGTAATAAAATGAAATGCTTTTATTAAAATCTGTGCAACCCTTTAGTGTGTAAGAGTCTTTCATGTCTTAAAGGATAGACGAGGCAAAGATAGGGAATATGTGCATATTCTATGTTCAGTACAGAACCAAAGAATTAAAAAAATCAGTTTTTTTTTTAAATTCCCTGTTTCGTTTTTATGGATAATATAAAGCTGATATGAGATTAGATCATGTTATATATAATTATTATAATAAAGTTATAAACTGCACTTAAAATGGAGAAATGGGTTACCTCATTGCATTTAGACAAGAGCAGTGAGTTGATCCAGTTCCAGAAGGATTTCCAGCTGCTTTTCAGCAACAGCAAGTAATTTAATTCATAATTTTATTTAATTGACAGACTCTGCAAGTTAAAGGATTTTTTTTTTTTTGTAAATGATTTTGGTAAAATAAAGAATACTGCTGTCAAGATCCTTTTGGTAGTTGAAGCCAATATCTCAAGTAAATGTCAGAGTGAGTTAGCTAATCACTCTTGTTTGATCCCAGCTATGCTACAATTAGATTAGAAATAACTGGATTTGTTTTCTTAAGCAGGATGTGAAGGGATATGTGTAATTTCTGATGATTGAAATATCTGTAAATGTTTTGCAGGCCTGGAATATTTTTGGAGGACAAAACTGGCCCATATACTGCAAAAAATCTGAAAAGCTCCCCTCTATTTCTAGAGTTGGTGTTTAGGCCTCCTCTGCTTTAACTGTAAATAATGCAACTGTATTCTTACAGAGCTTCTACCCAAGGTCTCCACCTATGACCACCAATATTCCTGTCCATGCACCTTTTATAATAACATTCCTCAAGCATGGCTTTTGTTACAGAAATTTTTTTCTGCTCAAAAATCCAGAGAATTCCTCCCACAGGTCTTTGAAGTTTTCCGCTCTCTCCTGTTGCTTGTTTTCCTTTCATGGTTCTGTTTGCTCCTGCAGTCACTGGAAGCCTCCCCGTGCTGCAGGTTGTGAAGGCCGTTAGAACCAGTGCCTTTCTCCTTCCACTCCCTGCCCACCCCCATCCAAGCTAGATGATAACCTGCCTTCGTTTTCCAGCTTCATGACTGATAAACTGCCTGCCTCTGAACACGTTGCCTAACTTCTGTGAAGATCACTTTCTTCATCTCTAAACTTGAAATAATGCCCACATCACAGTTATGATAGTTAAAAAAGAAAGCACATGCAAATAGTTTAGTATAGGGCCTGCCAAATACCTAACATTTAATCGATGTTGTTACATTATTATTATTATAACTCTATTATTATAGCTATTATTATAACTCTTGTTCCTTGGATAGTTAATATTTGACTTTCTCCAGAAAGTCTTTCTATTTGGCCTTCCCTGGCTCTAATCTTTTTTTTTTTTCAACCAGTCTGAGTCCCCCAGTCTGAGTCCTATTAGAATCTGACTTCACTTTCAGTTCAGTTCAGTTGCTCAGTCGTGTCCGACTCTCTGCGAACTCATGGGCTGCGGCACGCCAGGCTTCCTTGTCCATCACCAATTCCTGAGTTTACTCAAACTCATGTCCATTGAGTTGGTGATGCCATCCAACCATCTCATCCTGTGACTTCACTTTGGACTCTATTTATCTATTCATGTTGTTGTTTTCTTTAGTTTTCATTGAACAGTAATAAATATTTGGACACCTTTCATGTGCGAGGCACAGTACTATTTATAATATAGAGATCCATGGGCATACAATGGAGGGATGCAGTGTGCTGTGTGTGTGTGTGCATGCACACACATGTATGCATGCCTCAGGTGGAGTTGGGAGATGAAAATCTATTGATTAAATGGCACTGTGATTTTTCAGAATAAACTATGGTTGAGAAGTAGAAACTACCCTGTTCAGATGTCCATTAAAAAATTAACATCTGTTCATCTTTTTCTGTAGTTTAAAAAACATAGTCATAGTAATCTATGTTCTTGAAACACTTTACATATACTTTCTTTCTTAGAATCGTCTCTATCCTCATCTAAACATGGGTAGAGGTAGAGAAGGCAGACTTTCTTGAAGAGCAGAATCCCACTAGCTGCCTCCGATTTATGGCAGGAGGGTGAAGGATAGGAGGAAACATTCTAGGCTGCAGGAACAGTGTCATCAAAGGCCCTGAGGCATGAAACAGTGTTGAGAAGGATGGAGAACTGTGTAAGTTTGGTGCTCATAGAGCATGACGGTCAAAGTCAAGCATTTTGGGAGATGATACAGGAGAGAATGTAGGAGTTAGCTAAATGAGACTCAGAGACCTATGGCCTGTATGTTTACATCTCCCTATAAGGACATATATACACTTGGAGTGGTAGATCTACAGAGACAGTTTATAATGGTCAAAGTCTGCTCATTGCTTTTATAGCTGGATTTGGATTTTACTAGTGGCGTGGAATGCATTTCTTCCATTTGCTGTTTTCATGAGAAGATAATGAAAACATTTCATGAGAAAATGATGAACATTATTTAACATAATATATATTTGATATTTGATCTCTCATTTTTAATAATCTAAGTGTTTGAAAGAAATGTGAGGGAGTTCCCTGGTGGCCTAGTGGTTAGGATTCCAGGCTTTCACTGCCATCGCCCAGGTTCAGTCCCTGGTTGGGGAATTGAGATCCTACAAGTCACACATGGCACAGCCAAAAAAAAAAAAGAAAAAAGAGATGTGAACTATCATTTGAAACTTCTGAAACTTAAGTTTCTATATGAAATTTGAGAGTGGAGAGAGGCTTCAACAGGACAGAGATATCCAAGGTAAACAGTCCCTAGGACTATTATAAATTCATAGCCTTGAAACTTCCAGTACCTCCCTATTACATTTCACACTCAATAAAATCACAGCTTACTCTTCTATAATTATGTGCTTGATAATTTTTATGTACAGTTTGATTAAGATTTGATTTTTATTTCTTTGTTTCCTTTGCAGTTAAAGTTTGGCTTCCTTTCCTCCTCTCTGCCCCCCTTTCTTACTCCCCTCCTCCTCTCCTCCTCCCCACTCCCATTTTTAAGGCATCATTCAATTTTTAACACATCAATATGTTATTCAGAGCTTATGCAGTTGTTGTTCAGTCATCAAGTTGTGTCTGACTCACCACCACCCCATGGACTGTAGCACTTCAGGCCTCCCAGTCCTTCATCATCTCCCAGAGTTTGTCCAAGTTCATGTCCAGTGAATTGGTGATACCATCCAACCATCTCATCCTCCGTCACCCTCTTCTCCTTCTGCCTTCAGTCTTTCTCAGCATTAGGGTCTTTTCCAGTGAGTCAGCTCTTCGCATCAGGTTGCGAAAGTATTGGAGCTTCAGCATCAGTCCTTCCAGTGAATATTCAGGACTGATTTCCTTTAGGATTGACTGGTTTGATCTCCTTGCTGTCCAAAGGAGTCTCTAGAGACTTCTCCAGCACAACAGTTTGAAAGCATCAATTCTTCGGTGCTCTGCCTTCTTTATGGTCCAGCTCTCACATCTGTATATGACTACTGGAAAAACCATAGCCTTGACTATACAGACCTTTGTTGGCAAAATGATGGCTCTGCTTTTTAACATACTGCCTAGGTTTGTCATAGCTTTCCTGCCAAGAAACAATTGTCTTCTAATTTCATGGCTGTGGTCACCATCCCCAGGTGATTTTAGAGCCCAAGAAGAGGAAATCTGTCACTGCTTCTACCTTTTCCCCTTCTATTTGCCATGAAGTGATGAGACTGGATGCCATGATCTTAGTTTTTTTAATATTGAGATTTAAGCTGGCTTTTTCTCTCTCTTCCTTCACCCTCATCAAGATACTCTTTAGTTCTTCTTCGCTCACTGCCAGCCTGAATTTTAATATGAGGAGCTGATGATTTGAGCCACAGTCAGCTCCAGGTCTTGTTTATGCTGACTCTATAGAGCTTCTCCATCTTTGACCACAAAAAATATAATCTGTCTGATTTCAGTATTGACCATCTGGTGATGTTCATGTGTAAAATTGTTTCTTGTGTTGTTGAAAAAGGGTGTATGCTATGACTGGTGTGTTCTCTTGGTAGAATTCTGTTGGCCTTTGCCTCCTTCATTTTGTACTGCAAGGCCAAACTTGCCTGTTCCTCCAGGTATCTCTTGACTTCCTATTTTTGCATTCCAGTCCCCTGTGATGAAAGGAACATCTTTTTTTTGGTATTAGTTCTAGAAGGTCTTCTAGGTCTTCATGGAACTGATCAGCTTTCTTTGGCATCAGTGGTTGGGGCATAGACTTGGATTACTGTGCTGTTTGCCTTGGAAACAAACCAAGATCATTCTGTTGTTTTTAAGGTTGCACCTAACTATTGCATTTCGGACTCTTTTGTTGATTCTGAGGGCTACTCCATTTCCTCTATGGGTTTCTTGCCCACTTAAGGGTCCTCTGAATTAAATTCACCCATTCCTGTCCATTTTAGTTCACTGTTTCCTAAGATGTCCATATTTACTCTTGCCATCTCCTGCATGGCCATGTCCACTTTACCTTGATTCATGGACCTAACATTCCAGGTTCCTATGGAATACTGTTCTTTGCAGCATCAGACTTTACTTCCATCACCAGACACTTCTACCACTGAGCTTATGCAATATCTAATGTTAAATGTCTGATTTATATTTAATTCTAGGAAATCCTACATATTTTTAGGGCAGAAATATATTTTCTACCAAGTCTGAGTGGGGCCCGGTGTATTTTAACTCTGTCTTTTGGTGTTGATGTCTCTTGCTTAGAAATTAGGCAATAGGATGAAAACTCCCTAACCACAAGAGGTTCAAATTCTCAGAGGAGAAATAGATATGAAAGAAAAAACACTGGAATATACTTGAGCTGTAATTAGCCTGAAAATGGAATGTGTGGCAGAGGTCCACTAGAAAGCTAGGAAAACAGGACAGAGCAAAAACTGTTGTAGCTCATTTCTGGCACTGTTTTGGGAAGCCTATGCCCTTATTGTGGCTCTGTGGTTATCAAACAACTTTTTTTTTTTAAGTCACCCAGAAATTTGCCTCTAGAAATTGTCAGTCTTTTAGTTCAAATATAGGTACTATTTGGTCCTTATATTTTTCTCATTATAAGTGTTACTTTGGCATTTCCATTTTAACACCAGCCCCTGGGAGTTGAACATCTCAGGTAAACTGACCACTCAGATGTCTGAACCAGCAGGGCTGAGTGGCTCACTCTTGGGTTGGGGCTTCTCCCAGGTAAAGCTCCTTTCTGAAGTTACACCTGGGCTGTCAACACCTTTATTTCTTGGACAGCACCAAGTTCTCTAAAATTAAAGTTCTTGTGGAAATTCATCATCCATGCAGAGGAGCATACAAACCATGTACATGTGAAATGAAAGGGAAAGTTGCTCAGTTGTGTCCGACTCTTTGCCACCCCATGGACTATATAGTCTATGGACTTCTCCAGGCCAGAATACTGGAGTGGGTAGCCTTTCCCTTCTCCAGAGGATCTTCTAAACCCAGGGATCCAACCAAGGTCTCCTGCATTGCAGGCGGATTCATTACCTGCTGAGCCATGAGGGAAGCCCGTGTATGTATAGTTCAATACATTTCCTCCCAAGAAGCACACCTGTGTAACCTGCCTCCAGGTGAAGAGGTGGAACATAACCTGCCTTCTAGGAGTGCACGGCACTCGCACCTGATCACTGCTCCTCTCCTACAGTGTAACCACTATGACTTTCACCACCATAGGCTATTTTTTTTTTTCTCTTCTCTAATTTGAATGGCACCCACGTATTCTGAATGACTCTAGAGTGTCAGAAAGGCTTCCGAGGTGATGCTAGTGGTAAAGAATCCTGTCAGTGCAGGAGACCTAAGAGACACAAGTTGAATCTTTGGGTCGAGAAGATCTCCTGGAGGAGGGCATGGCAACCCACTCCAGTATTCATGCTTGGAGAATCCCATGGCCAGAGGACCTGGGTCGGCTACAGTCCACAGGGTTGCAGAGAGTCAGACAGGACTGAGCGAGTCCCTCTGGCTCAGAGTAAGGACTGGGCATCAAGACATGTGTTATAGGTTGAGTCGTGGCTCCCTAAAAAGACATGTTGAAGTTATAACTCCCAGTATCTCAGAATGTGGGTCATTGAGATGTAAGTGGTTAAGATGAAGTCACGCTGAAGTAGGGTGGCCCCCTGGTCCAGTGTGACTGGTATCCTTATAAGAAGCATGTGTGTGAGGACAGAGTCACAGGGAGAGCACCGTGTGAAGACAGTGGGTTGGAGTGATGGCATCTACAAGCCAGGGGATGCTAAGGAGTGCCAGCAATCCACCAGAAACTAGTACAAGGCAAGGAAGTATTCTCCACTACCAGGTTCAGAGGGAGCGCGGCCCGGCCAACACTTGGCATGTGGACTTCTAGCCTCAAGAACTGTGAGATAATACACTTCTGTTACTGTAAGCCACCATGTTTGTGGTACTTTGTTGTTTCAGCCCTGGGAAATGAACATAGAGTGTCTTTGGTGGGCCTGGTGCCTGAACCCTCCTGTCTCATCCCCCAGAGCCCCCCTAGTCCTTGGTTCTGGAATTTTCCCTGTCTTGCCCCTGGCTGATGGATGTCTGTGATGTGCCCCATAGGAGGACAGAGGTTTCATGGCAATGATATGGCTTTTTCTTTATTTCTACATGCTGTTCTTCTCTAGTGTTTTCAGACTGAACCAGCTTGGTTTCCTGACATATCCCAGGCCAAGCTTCACACATCACCTCTCTCTGCTCCCACCAGTGCCTCTCTGGGTCACTGCTGAGGTGTCCTTAACCCATTCTCCCAGACCTGGACTGAGCCACCTCCTCTGTCCAGTTGTCCCCAGTTACTCTGATTCACGATCATCTTTGATAGGAAAAAAATAAAATAGAACTTTATTCTTTAAATGAAATCTCTATTTCCAAATAGTACAGCATGCTGTAGATAAAGGTTTCATTTTGCTCTACTTTGACATATCAAAGGCCAGTTTTCATTTCAGAAAGTAATAAAAGCCTTCAGATCAAAAAATAGTCCCAACAGTTAGGCTTCAGTTAGTAAGAAGGAACTAAGCAGAGGGTAGCAGATGACAGAGTACTTCTATTTTCAGCAAAGATTGGGTTTAGATTGCCTGACTAACTTATCCTGGACTGAGTTTCTGGGGTAAGGGGAATGGTAAGAACCATAGTGTTGTGAAGACCCCAGGGTGACTTCACATGCTCGGGCCGCTTGCTTCAGGACCCAGAGATTTGCTGGGGCCATTTCTCTGGAATGCTCTCGGCACAGACTCGCCCTTCACCTTACGCGCCCAGAGCCAAGCGTGGTTGCAGGGGGCATGTGCCTCTCACGGCCCCTGCTTTCTGTTCAGAAGTCACTGCCTACTGCTGCTAACACCAGGGGAAGTCACCAGACATTTAGAAAAATCGCAAATGTGGAGAAGTTTGAACAGTTTAAGCAGTTCTATTTTTGATTTCTGGCTTGTTGCTGGTTCTTATGCTCTTTATAACTAGTTTCTGCTGTTCATACAATATATTTTGTCCTTTGAGGGGGCATGCAAAAAGGTTGCATGTTTTAGGCTTCTATATTTTCTCTATAAGATACATATTAATTGAAAAACAAGACAGTAGGGCACTTTGAAGTTATAGTTTAGAAAAGGAAATGGCAACCTAAATCTGTATGCTTGCCTGAAAAGTGTCACGGACCGAGGAGCCTGGCGAGCTACAGTCCATGGGATCTCTAAGAGTCGGACACAACTGAGCAGCTAAGCATGAAGCTGTAGTTAGGAGGTCAGCATGGGGCAAAGGGTATGTTTGGTATGCCTGTGTTTTTGTGGACTTGCCTTAAGAGCATCTGTGCTCTCAGACAGTTCTTTTTTTCCTGAGACTTTATGCCATGTGATAGGATGGGCAAGAGGTATCTGTGTTGAATGGGCAAGAGGTATCTGTGTTGAATGGACAGGTGGATAAAAGGATAATGGAGCTTCTCCATTTGCTTGGCCAGTTATTTCACAGAACTACTGGTAGGATGGATTTCAGCTGAGTTCTGAGCTGCCTCATGAAACCTGGGTAGGTTTTCCTAAGCTCAGGGGGATTTCTTGGACTGCAGACCTGGAATCTAGAAGTGATATCCCTTGGCTCTGGCCTGTGAAATGTGCTAAAACATTTTGGCTAATTGTGATCATGGAGCTGACTGCACTGTGATCCCCAGTGCACTGGAGTTACTTCTTTTATTGGAAACCCAGCTTTATTTACCTTCTTGGGAATGTTGAACACTTTCTTGGAAATCTGCTAAGAGAGGAGACATTTCTCCCCTTTCTTCAGAGAAAATACTCTTTTTTGAATTTCCTTTATATCTTCTAGACTAGGGTAGTTTGTTTGCTTCTTTTTGGCTATACCTAGCCTTGCAGAATCTTAGTTCCCAAGGATTGAACGTGGGCCACGGCAGTCAAAGTGCAGAGTCCTAACTACTGGGGCCACCAGGGAACTCCTGAGACTAGGTTATTTTAGTGAGAAAGAATGAAGCCATTAGTGAACATTTATTCATATTTTAAAACATCTATCTTTTGAGGTTTTCTCAGATTCCTTATAGAAAGTGATATTAAAGGTATAGAAATGCCATTGATAAGTCTTCACTTATTTGTAGACTTGACTTCAGTTTAGCCTGGATAATAAACTTTGTTACAATATCCTTGAGCTAAACATTTTCATTAATGTAAATAGGTCATTGTGTATGGTTGCACTGTTTATGGGTCTAAAGACTTCAGGTGAAAGATGTGGTATTTTATTACTTTGCTTTGTTGTTCACTTTATCAATCATTGACTCTGGTACATGGGAGTACCTCCTAATTGCTCGATTCTAAAGAGAAATTTGATTATCTTTCTGTGGGGTAGTGCCTTGGATTATTTTCTGGCTAAAACACTGAACAAAGCATTCCAGGGAAACCTTTGGTTTGTTTATCTACTTGCTCAAGCACTCAGAGTTTTCTAGTCTGTGTGGTTATCAGAAAAAGAAAGTGATTATAAGAAGACTATTTTCTGTATATACTTTTTCTTCAGTATGTTTTATTTTCAACAGAATAATTATAGATTTACTTTACCTAGAAATGTATTTTCTCATTTAAAATACTATTAACTTTGTGTTTTCAAAGAGTCATCAGTTCAGTTTGGTCGCTCAGTCATGTCCGACTCTTCACAACCCCATGAACAGCAGCACGCCAGGCCTCCCTGTCCATCACCAACTCCTGGAGTCTACTAAAACTCATGTCCATTGAGTTGGTGATGCCATCCAACCATCTCATCCTCTGTCATCCCCTTCTCCTCCCACCTTCAATCTTTCCCAGCATCAGGGTCTTTGCCAATGAGTCAGCTCTTTGCATCAGGTGGCCAAAGTATTGGAGTTTCAGCTTCAACATCAGTCCTTCCAATGAATATTCAGGACTGATCTCGTTTAGGATGGATTGGTTGGATATCCTTGCAGTCCAAGGGACTCCCAAGAGTCTTCTCCAACACCACAGTTAAAAAGCATCAATTCTTTGGCGCTCAGCTTTCTTTATAGTCCAACCCTCACATCCATACATGACTACTGAAAAAACCAGAGCCTTGACTAGACAGAACTTTGTTGGCAAAGAAATGTCTCTGCTTTTTAATATGCTGTGTAGGTTGGTCATAACTTTTCTTCCAAGGAGCAAACGTCTTAATTTCATGGCTGCAGTCACCATCTGCAATGATTTTGGAGCCCCCCAAAATAAAGTCTGCCCCTGTTTCCCCATCTATTTGCCATGAAGTGATGGGACCAGATGCCATGGTCTTAGTTTTCTGAATGCTGAGCTTTAAGCCAACTTTTTCACTCTCCTCTTTCACTTTCATCAAGAGGCTTTTTAGTTCCTCTTCACTTTCTGCCATAAGGGCAGTGTCGTCTGCATATCTGAGGTTATTGATATTTCTCCCAGCAATCTTGATTCCAGCTTGTGCTTCTTCCAGCCCAGCATTTCTTATGATGTTCTCTGCATATAAGTTAAATAAGCAGGGTGACAATATACAGCCTTGACATACTCCTTTTCCTATTTGGAACCAATCTGTTGTTCCATGTCCAGTTCTAACTGTTGCTTCCTGACCTGCATACAGAAGAGGCAGGTCAGGTGGTCTGATATTCCCTTCTTTTTCAGAATTTTCCACAGTTTATTGTGATCCACACAGTCAAAGGCTTTGGCATAGTCAGAGTCATACCTGGTATGTTAAATATCTAGGTGTTTTTAAACAGCTTGAGTGATCAAAGTTTATGCTTTAGAAAAAAAGACTATGTGGAAGTGAAATTTCAGTTTTAAAGTATTTCTAGCAGTTTGTAGGGATTCCCAGATAGCTCAATTGGTAAAGAATCCACCTGCAATGCAGGAGATACTGGTTCTATTCCTGGATCGGGAACATCCCCTGGAGAAGGGAAAGGCTACCCACTCCAGTATTCTTCCATGGGGTCGCAGAGTTGTTGGTAATACTATCTTAATAAACTGCTTTTTTTTAGATTGGAAAAGAAGAGATTTGGCTCCAAAATGACATTTAGATTAGTAGTTCTCTGAAAACAGCCTAAATATCTGCTGATAGGGAATGGAAAGATTTGCAATTGATTAATAGGATACTCTACAGAATTTGAATGAACCAGACCTTTATGCATCAGTATGGATGGATCTGTAAGCCTGAAGTGTAGAGTGAAAAAATTCAAATTTCAAAATATTCTGTATTTCTTATGTAAATGTTAAACCATTACTTAAAACAGTATCATATATGACATGTGTGTGTACATGTATGTGAATAAAAAGTAGGCAAATTCATGATTGTATTTGGATCCCAGAGAAAAAAGAGGAGGGTCGGAGAGGAGCACAAATCTCCATTAAGAAAGAATCCATGAGAAGATAATGGTTATTTTGGTTGATGGGTTTGCGAGCATTTGTTATATTAACATTTGGACTTCTGTTAATGCTTCTGTAATGAAACAATTTCATGTAATATTTCCTAATGAAATAGGTTTCAATGAGGACTCATACATTTATCAAGACTCTGTGAATAAGACTGAAGATTTTCCAATACATCCATATTTCACTATATCATTCTGTGAAAAATGAAAATTGGCAGAATGAATCTTGAAGATGATGGAGGCTCCAAGTTGATCTGGTTCCTGGAGTAGCTGATGGGTTCAGAATAAATAAACCAGCAGCAGATTACCTAGCCTAACCCTGGCTCGACATCTAGTTTTGAAACACCCGGGACAAGTTAACTTCTCTATGCCTCTCAGTCTCCTCATTTATAGAATTAGAAAAACAGGCCCAACTCAGCACTGTTGTGAGAATTCTGTGATTTCATGCATGTAGTAGGCATGCAACAAAGATTAGCTCTTACTTTCATGCTCACTTCTATTAGCAGCAGTTGCAGTCACAAATGCCATTTCCTTTGCCGGGAATGCTTTTCATTTTCACCCTGATTTCATCCGTTTACTCCTCAGAGGAGTTCTCTGTGAATTCTCTCACATTCCTCTGAGGCTCTCTGTCCTCCCCTACCAAGGGCAGGGCCTTTTTCAGATCACAGGTGTAATTTAATAATTACTGCATAATAATAACACCAAATAGTATTACTTAATAATAATAACTGCTTGTTAATTTCTCCTTCTCTTCCTGGATTGTAAACTGATTTTCTTCTTCACTGCTGTGTCCTTGGTGCCTGGAACAAGGTCTGGCATTGGGAAATTGTTTTTTGTTTGGCTTTTTAAAATTTATTTTTGGCTGTGCTGGGTCTTCATTGCTGCGCGGGGTTTTCTGTAGTTGTGGGGAGCGGGGGCTACTCTTCACTGCTTTTCATGAGCTTCTCACTGAGGTGGCTTCTCTTGGTGTGGAGCACAGCCTCCAGGGCCCGTGGGCTTCAGTCGTTGCAGCTCCTGGTCTTCAGAGCACAGGCTCAACAGTTGTGACTCACGGGCTTAGTTGCTCCTCGGCATGTGGGATCTTTATGGATCAGGGATCCAACCTGTGTATACTGCATTCGCAGGGAGATTCTTCACCACTGAAATACCAGGAAAGTCCAGAAATTGGTTATTGCCTAAATCAGTAAAGTTATAGTGGAGGTGAAAACTTCCATAGTTAATTTTACCAGGAAATGAATTGACTCCCTTTGCCTAGAGGATTAATTTAGCTTGCATTCGGAAGTAAATCTAGGATTATATGATTTAATAAAAATATATATCACATCTATGATGGTTTCTTTGTAATAATAATTATAAGATACCAGAAGTGAAGATTAGCATCATATTTGTAATTTGATTTTAGAGGATCCTCTGATGGAGAGTAAGCTGGAACATTTCCAACACTTTAACCCTAAGATTTGATATATGCTCTTCTGATTGTTTATCCTCAAGCTTACTCACTTTTTTTCTTTTAAAAATAGCAAAAGAGGAATTAAACAGGAAATGATGCTTCTCAGGGAGCAGAAGAAGCTTACATTCATTCAGAATACACTGATGTAATAAGTAGCTTGAGAAAAAGGGCTTTTGTAAATCAGATGGAATGTTACTTATAACTTTTAAGCAAACTATAAAACAATAAACCCTTTGGAAAGGGGACTTACAGAGTAGGAGGAAAGACAGGAAGCTGGTTCCCTGTTAGCTGTAGGCTTATTTATCCTGGGAGAAAAATCTAAGAAGGATTTAAAATTTGAGGAAGGGCTGTGTGTTCAGATACTAGCATATTTCTCCAGGAAAGACGTCACTTAGGATTTTGAACTGATTAAAAGCCCAAGTTTCTTAGATAAGTAGAGAGCTGAGCAAAATGTGAGCAAGAAGGAAACTTTCAAAGCATTGAAGGGATTTTACCACCCAAATGGGGTGGAGTAGAGGTGAAATGTCAGGGCTCAGAAAAGAAGGCAGAGCCCTACATGGAAAAAGAAAACTACAGATGTCACCTGGGGAGTCCTCTGCCCGCATACCCTCACTTTTGGAGACATATGATTTGTAATACAAATCACTAGGCAAAAAAGTTATAGCTCTGTTTTGTCTTATCCTACTTCTCTGTTAATTGTTGTATACGGAAATCAGAAGTAACTACATTTTAAATGCTGAGCATGTATTCATTCATTCACTGGAACACACTTACTTTGCCAAACTTGGAGTAAAATCGTCACTTTTTATTTTTTTTTAATGGAAGTAAAAAAAAAGTATTCTTGAAAATTGGGCAAATTAGTTATTGCTTAAAAGTATCAACTGGGGGGGATACTGGAAGATACCAACCTATAGCTTTATTTATTTATTTAAAATTTAAATTGAAAATTTTTTCAATTTTAATTTTAAATTGAAGCTATGTGCCTGCAAAATTCCACTAATAACTACTTAATATGTAAAATTTATTAATCATTTGCCCCCAAATCAGGGTTGGAGAGTATTTTTGAAGTCGTGTTGTTGGAAAACTTTGGGAAATACTGGCTTAAGTAACATTCTAATGCTTGTAACCACACTGTATTAGCATGGACATCACCTGGGAGCTTGCAAGAAATGCAGAATCTCATGACCCCCACTGACCTTCTGATAGGAATCAACAGTTTAACAGGATGCTCAGGTGATGATAATGGACATTAAAGTTTTTTAAGGTCTACTGTACAAATCCATCCCAAGCGGTTTTTTAAGAGTATCTTTAGTAACGAGTGACTCATTGTCCAGAAATGGAACTGGCCTTGGCTTAACCCCTGCTAGCCTTCAGAACCCGGCTATGCCTCTTTTTTATGAAGGCCATTCAGACTTGAGAATGGCCATCTTGTTTGCCTTCCATGATTTAAGCTTCTCTAGGTGTAACTAAGTCCCCATCCTCTAGCTGTTCCCGGTGTGACATTGTTTGAGGTTTCCTTCCTAACCTTCCAGCTTCAGATTTGTGATTGCTTTTTGACTCTAGCAGATAGTAACTAGTATAGGTTGGAGACACTAGAAACCCAGGAGTTGTGCTTTCTATACATTTAGGGAGAATGATTCTGAGGTGCAAGTTTTTCATTATCTGCAATTTCCTTAGGTTCAAAATTCTGTCTCATGGTGGAGACTTCTATTATCATAGGATTAGGATAGAACAGAATGGTGGTAGTTTAGTTGCTAAGATGTGTCTGACTCTTGCAACCCATGGACTGTAGCCCGCCAGTCTGCTTTGTCCATGGGATTTTCCAGGCAAGAGTACTGGAGGCAAGAGATCCAGGGGATCTTTCTGACCCAGGTATTGAATCCTGCATTGCAGGCATATTCTTTACCAACTGAGCTACCAGGGAATTCCCTAATAGAATAGGAGTCTTCTATTATAATTGCCACTAAAGAGCACCACTCTGCCTTTGCTCTGATTTCTAAATGCACAAACTGCTTAGCACTTCACAAGTGAAATGTATATTAAAATATATGAAAATAAGCATTTTCTGTTTCTCCATAAATTTTGAACTTTAGAGAAAAATCCCATGCCGTCTACAACTCAGCATATCAACTGAATTCTTGTTTCTCTGTCTTATAGTCATGTGTCACCACACATTCATCTTACGTATGGAAATGTACTCAGCTTTTTAAAACTTCCGTTGTTTGGTAGAATCTAAATCTTTTTCATGTTGCTCTATGATTTTCATAATTAAGTATAATCATTTTCTTATTGTAGGACATTAGAGTCATAAATGAAATAAATATTTGCCCCATTTTTGGTGGTTTTGTTTTTGATATTTGTTTTCTAAGAGTTTTTTTTTTTTTTTAAAAAAACACTTTCTACTAACACAAGAAATACAGAACATGCAGGGTTTTCTGTTTTATTTGTTTCTATATCAGAATTTTTAGTCTTGTATAAGAAAAATGGTAGCAGGAGCAATTTGAGATTTTTTTCTTCCTAAGTTTTTTTGAGAAGGTAGCCTACCACACACTGTTAAAGCAGTTGCTGTTCTCACTAACTTCCCACCCTTTCTTCTGGATATTTTTGTTCTTGATCTCTCCTCATTCTCCTGTCTCCCTCTCTCTCCTTGCTCTTCAGAGAGTTTTCCAGCAGCTCCTTCTCTCACCTCTGCATTGAACAATAAAGCTGTGTGTATGTGTAGAGAGGAGCTGAAAAAGGAAACAGATGGTTCTTTCATTACCAGGTTGCTCCAGATTAATTGAGTTGGATCTGTTCTTTTTTTCAAGGAGACTGAGCTGGATCCTGTGGATAACCAGTCATGAGCTACAGTCATGTAGTACATGCAGCCGGTTTTGCTCTTGTATTTCTTTGATTTTGGTAATCATGTCATCCTGTGGAGAATTTAAGGAGGGGCCTGCAGTGACTTTACTAAAGTATTGTTTTCGTGAAGGCTTTTCTTTTTAATGGCTTAAGATTTTTCTTAGGTTGCTGAGCCATCCTTATAAGCAGGCTGAATTTGTGTTTTGTTTCAGCACTTGCAAGGGAAGAAGCAGCACAGCTCCTTGTCTTGGATAGTTTCTAGTGGACAATAGCAGCAGCCTTCTGGGCCTCCGGCGCCCTTCCCGCATTCTACACCCTCAAGAACAGAGAGGACCTCTGGGAAACAGATTCCTAAAAGTGTAGGGGAGCAAAAGCACCAGATCTGTCATCTCAGACTTCTCAGATGTGACGTTTGAACACTTGAAATGTTCTGATACAATTCTTACACAGTTAAACTGACTTTATTGGTATATAATTGCTTTACAATGTTGTGTTAGTTTCTGCTTGTGTAACAACGTGATTCAGCCATATGTCTACATATATCCTGCTTTTTTTGAACCTCCCTCTCACCCCACCCTCCATCCCACCCCTCCACATCAGCACAGAGCACCAAGCTGAGCTCCCTATGCTTTACAATGGTTTTCTGCTGGCAGGTGACTTTAAAATACCCTTTCGTTCTCTGTATACAGCTGCCTGTTAATTTATCTCTCACTAGTTTAACATGCAGCCAGAGGACCTTTGAAGCTATGTTATTATGTAACCAATGACTCTTTCAGTTCAGTTCAGTCCAGTTGCTCAGTCATGTCCGACCCTTTGCGACTCCATGGACTGTGGCACTCCAGGCCTCCTTGTCCATCACCAACTTGCAGAGATTACTCAGACACACATCCATTGAGTCAGTGATGCCATCCAACCATCTCATCCTCTCATTCTCATCTCATCCTGTCATCCCCTTCTCCTCCTGCCCTCAATCTTTCCCAGCATCAGAGTCTTTTCAAATAAGTCAGTTCTTCGCATCAAGTGGACACAGTATTGGAGTTTCAGCTTCAGTATCAGCCCTACCAATGAACACCCAGGACTGATCTCCTTTAGGATGGACTGGTTGGATCTTCTTGCAGTCCAAGGGACTCTCAAGAGTCTTCTCTAACACCACAGTTCAAAAGCATCAATTCTTCGGTGCTCAGCTTTCTTTATTGTCCAACTCTCACATCCATACATTACCATGTATGGATATACACCGAGTTATAAATTTATTCTGAGAAAGCTCTGAAGCTCAAATGTCTACTAGGAATTAGCTCTATGTTTTACCCATGAATCCATTGTCTTTCTGATGTGTTGAGATTTGTCAGAGAACTATTATTCATCTAGCAAAACAAATTAATCACTTTGTTTGCAAATCATTTTGTGAAGGACACTTATTGACTGACAGCATTGTGCTTAATGGGTACTGGTGAGTTTGGGCATTTACAGTGGTTTGGGGATTTAGTCCTTGGGACTCTCTTGAGATCTTCATTGTTCACACCAAAATTATGAGTAGATTCAAAGCCTATCCCTAGTGTCCCAAGCCACTGGGCTTGCAGAACTCTTGAGCATTGTGAACATAGGCTGGAGGTAGGGCTGAGTCTTCAGTTTCTTACTGCCAGAATATTTGTTTGCCTACACTGGGTCTTCGTTGCTGCATTCGGGCTTTCTGTAGTTACACTGAGCAGGGGCTACTCTCTACGTTTCTCGTTGCGATGGCTTCTCATTGCGGAGAATGGCCTCTAGAGCACAAAGGCTCAGTAAGTCGTGCTGCATGGGCTTAGTTGCCCCAAGGCACGTGGAGTCTTCCTGGAGCAAGGATCGAACCTGTGTCCCCTGCATTGGCAGGCGATTCTTAACCACTGGACGAGCAGGAAAGTCCCAGAAACATCTTAACGGAGTGAAATCTGGGCTTTAAAGGGCTTCCCTTGTGGCTCAGTGGTTAAGAATCCATCTGCAGTGCGGGAGACATGGGTTCAATCACTGAGTCAGGAAGATCCCCTGGAAAAGGAAATGGCAACCCACTCCAGTATTCTTGTCTGGAGAATTCCATGGACAGAGGAGCCTGGCTGGCTACAGTCCCTGTGGTTGCAAGAGTTGGACATGACTTAGCAACTAAACCACCACTGCTGGGCTCTAATCATCTTGGCAATTTTTGGAACTGCCTTTCCTGTCAATCTATATATCTCCTTCCATCAAGAAGATGGAAATATTTTGTCTTTATAGCCTAACAGTGATAGCCTATAAATAGCAGAGATTCTGGTGTGTGCCTGGGTTCAAATTCCAGTGCTGCCACTTACCACGTGAGCATCTGTGGGCACATTATAACTTCTCTGTGCTTTAGTGTCTTCATCTGTATGATATGGATGACCTTTCTTAAGGAGTGGTTTTGAGGATTAAAAGAGTTATATGCCCAAAGCATTTAGTTTTATTACCCTCTGTTGCACTGTTTCTACTTCTTCCTCCATTCCCTAGTCTAGGGCTGACAGATATGCAGCTCTTCATCCTTACCTTGTTAGGATGAAGGTGTTAGGTGTTTTTGATTGACCCCAGCATTTGCTTCTGAGCCTTGAACATAGTATTTGAATCCTCAACATTGTAATGGATCCAAATCAGAGTGTAAGATGAAAACTCTTTTCCAAGTCAAATTATTTGTAAAGTTCTTGATTTCATTTCTTGCTTCAAGACATAAATTTGATATGCTGATTACAAATCTAGGTTGTTTGGTTTTTTACTGGGGCTTAGAGCAGTTTAATTATGAAAAGCATAAAAATGTGTGGCTTCTATAGCCAGAAATATGGTCTGAGTTTTGCTAATGAATTATTATTATCTTAAGTGCCTTTTATTTTATAAGCAGATGAGTAAGGCTTTCTAATACAGATACTTTGAAATGTTTAAATGAATGTAGAGAAATAATAGCTAGCATACAGTAATGGAAGCTTAACGTTTTTTTTTTTTTTGGCTTTTGTTGTACAATGTCATGAGTTCTGTAGTATATTTACAAGGCTGTTATGAAGTTAGTTTTTTAGGGAAGTCTTGGTGTATGGGCAGCTGATACTTGATTAGTTTTATTTATTTATTTATTTTTGATTAGTTTTAAAAAGAATTAAAAACAAGATTAGGGAAGTCCTTACCATGTGCCAGACGTTTTTCTAAGTGCTTTATATTTACAACTTACATAGCTATATTAGGTACTCTCTTTATTCCCATTTTACAGACGAGGTATAGAGATTAAGAAACCTCCTAGGGTCATATCACTAGACAGAGGTAGAACTGAAACTCAAACCCAGGGATCTGATCACCACACAGGCAACTTTAACACCCAATTGTGCTGCTGCCTATGAAGACTAAATTGTATGAAGAAGATGAGAAGGAAGATGGAAGAACCAAATTAAAGATTCTTAAATGCCAGGCTAAGTGATTATATGTATATTTGGCAGACAATGGAATGTCTGTTTTTTCCTGTAGGGCAGGTGACAAAATGAGAGCTGGCCTTTGGGGAGTTTATGCCAGTGAGCACATGGGCAGGTTTAAAGAGTTTAAAGGGCTTGTTTAAATAGCTTAGAGATCATTGCTCCTGGTTTGAGAAGTAATGAGAACTGTGGGTTTAGGAAACAGGATTAAGAGCTTGAGAACACCTGTATTTAGGTGTGGTGAGGAAGAAGAGAAAGGAGTTAGAAGCTCAGGCAACAGGAGTGAGACCCTGTGCCACCCAAGGGAGGCATTTTAGGGATTGAAAACTGTAGAGACTGGAGAGGACTGGAATGAAATGAAGACTCAGGGTTATTACTGTGTACCCATGATGGGCCTGGAATCAGGCTGGAGGAAAACCCACATAAAAATGTTCTCCGGGCTGCCGACTCTGCTACTAATGAGTGAGGTCACTTTTGGCAAATCTTTACTCTTTTTCTAAATCCTGTCTGCTTCCTCTGTTTTGTGGTGACATAGGACCTTACTCTGTCTGAATGCCCTGAACTCTTGCAGTTTTTCTAGCTCTAAGATCTATAATACCTGGGTCCCAGTTGTGAATAGCAGTCATTGGAAATGTTGTTGTGATTGTTTGCAATTCAGTTTGCCCTTTTAGGTAGATAAGAAGGTGATGGAGAATGAAGTGTGTGTCCCTCAGGTGTAATCTGAGAGGAATCCTATATATTTTCTCTGAGGCTATAAACAATATAGGAAAGAAAATGTCTGGGAATTTACAAAGAGACTGCAAATATCCCCTAGAGTGGTGAGTGAAGTTTTTCTCAAAGCCATTTATTTTCGGAGCGTCCCACTAGTTTGTTCAGACAAAATTCTGTTGATTAGAAATTTAAAAAGATCAAGCTCAAAGGACTCTTTAAAGTGGTAGTATGAAACTTAGACCAAGCTTCCAGTTCCTCTCAGACTGTTTTTTGTGAAGCCCTGATCCTCTCCATGGGATCTAATTCCTTTTTCCTTGGACCTTCTCCAGCAGTGTGTCTCAAACATGCAGATCACTGGGGATCTTGTTAAAATGCATATTTGACTCCATGAATCAAGGAGTGGAGCTGAGATTCTGCATCTCTACCAGGTTCCCAGGCGATGCTGGGACTGTTACCCAAGGCAGCTTTGTGAGCCTGCAGTGAGGCCAGATAACTAAATGTCAGATTTTGGAGCAGAGAAAGGTTTATTGCAGGGCCCAGCCAGGAGAATGGGTGGCTTGTGCTCAAAACCCCTGACCTCTCAGGTGATTTGGGGGGAGAAGTTTTTATAGGCAAAATATGGGATGAGAGATGCAGGGTGTGTGACTTTGTTCTGATTGGTTGGTATAAGGTAACAGGGTATGTTCCAGTAATCTTGTACTGAGCCTGAAGTTACCATCTTACAGCTGAGTGGGATGCTATAATTTCTGCAGAAGAACTCAAACATGCATTAGTTCAGTTCAGTTTGGTCACTCAGTCATGTCTGACTCTTTGCAACCCCGTGGATTGCAGCATGCCAGGCCTCCCTGTCCATCACCAACTCCTGGAGTCTACTAAAACTCTTGGCCATTGAGTTGGTGATGCCATCCAACCATCTCATCCTCTGTCATCCCCTTCTCTCCCCACCTTCAATCTTTCCCAGCATCAGGGTCTTTTCAAATGAGTCAGCTTTTCACATCAGGTGGCCAAAGTATTGGAGTTTCAGCTTCAACATCAGTCCTTCCAATGAATATTCAGGACTGATTTCCTTTAGGATGCACTGCTTGGATCTCCTTGCAGTCCAAGGGACTCTCAAGAGTCTTCTCCAACACCACAGTTAAAAAGCATCAATTCTTCAGCACTCCGCTTTCTTTATAGCCCAACTCTCACATCCATCACATCTCACATCCAACTCTCACATGACTACTGGAAAAGTCATAGTATTGACTAGACGGACCTTTGTTCGCAAAGAAATGTCTCTGCTTTTTAATATGCTGTGTAGGTTGGTCATAACTTATCTTCCAAAGAGCAAGCGTCTTAATTTCATGGCTGCAGGCACCATCAGCAGTGATTTTGGAGACTAAAAAAATAAAGTCTGCCACTGTTTCCGCATCTATTTGCCATGAAGTGATGGGACCAGATGCCATGATCTTAGTTTTTTAATGTTGAGCTTTAAACTTTTTCACTCTTCTCTTTTATTTTCATCAAGAGGGTCTTTAGTTCTTCTTCACTTTCTGCCATAAGGGTGGTGTCATCTGCATATCTGAGACTATTGATATTTCTCCCGGCAATCTTGATTCCAGCTTGTGCTTCTTCCAGCCCAGTGTTTGTCATGATGTACTGTGCATATGAGTTAAATAAGCAGGGTGACAATATACAGCCTTGACATACTCCTTGCCCTATTTGGAACAAGTCTGTTGTTCCATGTCCAGTTCTAACTGTTGCTTCCTAACCTGCATACAGATTTCTCAAGAGGCAGGTCAGGTGATCTCGTACTCCCATCTGTTTAGGAATTTTCCACAGTTTATTGTGATCCAGACAGTCAAAGGCTTTGGCATAGTCAATAAATCAGAAATAGATGTTTTTCTGGAACTCTCTTGCTTTTTCGGATGTTGGCAGTTTCGTTTCTGGTTCTTCTGCCTTTTCTAAAACCAGCTTGAACATCTGGAAGTTGACGGTTCACATATTGCTGAAGCCTGGCTTGGAACATTTTGAGCATTACTTTACTAGCGTGTGAGATGAGTGCAATTGTGCAGTAGTCTGAGTATTCTTTGACATTGCCTTTCTTTGGGATTGGAATGAAAAGTGACCTTTTCCATTCCTGTGGCCACTGCTGCATTTTCCAAATTTGCTGGCATATTGAGTGCAGCACTTTCATAGCATCATATTTTAGGTTTTGAAATAGATCATCAAACATGCGTAATTATGTGTATTCCTTGAGGAGGAACCAGGACACTGCCTTAAGACTGCACTGTTGTTTCTTGACTGCTCCTCCTTTTTTTCTACATCCCCTCTCTTTCCTGATTAGCAACTGTTGGCCCTTTGAAACATACTGAAGGTCTAGAAGACAGAATGAAGCCTTCCCTACAAACAGGAAGTGGGGGACACAGGAAGGATTTATACCAGGGAGGGTCCCATGGGGTCCTGCTGGTTTTTGAACCACACTCTGAGGAGCTGGGGTCTAAAATGTTTCATTCTACTTAGCACAGCAGATAATCATACTCCTTCTGGAACAATGTAACTTCCCTCGCCAGACCAGAAGCTCTGTTCACCATGTCTTGAAGTACAGCATGCATCTAAAATAAGTGTTCAGTAGTAGTAGAGTAATCTGTTCTTACCCATGTCAGTGATTTGTATGGTTCAGTGGCATCAGTAATTTGAATTGTTTATAAATAGAAGATTTTCCTTTTAACTGAGAGATTGAAGCAAATGTAATAATCTTCATGTAAGTTAAAAAATACATTTACTATGTGACCCATGATAACATGTGTATACCCAGATCCTTGCATTAGCATTTTCAGTGGAATGATTCTGAAAACCGAAGTCTCTGTGCACTGGTGTCAAATTGAATCTTGGAGACAGAGTTTTGGGTGAAGTAAAAAGGAATAGCTTTACTTCTGGCTTACTTCACTCTGGATAATGGGCTCCAGTTTCGTCCATCTGAGTAGAATTGCTTCAAATGAATTTTTTTTTAATGCTGAGTAATATTCCATTGTGTATATGTACCACAGCTTTCTTATCCATTCGTCAGTTGATGGGCATCTAGGTTGCTTCCATGTCCGGGACTGGTGCAGCGAGATTTCCCGGGGGGGAGGGAGGAGGGAGGGGGGACCCGGAGGGGAAGCATATGTAAACCCATGGTGATATCATGACAATGTATGGCAAAAACAATAAAAAAAAAAAAAAAAAGGAATAGCTTTATTGCTTTGCCAGGCAAAGGGAAACACAGTAGTCTTGTGTGCTGAAAAACTGTATCCCCTCCTAGAAGGGTTTGGTGAGGATTTTATAGTAGTGGTCCAAGAGTATGGCTGCCAATGAGGATCTAGGTGTGTGCAGGTTCTTCACTCCTTTAGTCTCAGGGTCTCCTTTGTATCTGCACCCCCTTCCTTCCCTAATTAGCAGCTGTTTGAATCTGCTCTTTAAAACTCAGGGAAGGCCATGGAGGCTGGAAGCTGTTCCCTGCAAACAGGGAAAGGGGTGGGGGCAACAGAAAGGTCTCTGTGCCCAGGAGCCCCATAGGGTCCTGCTTGGTTTCAGTAGCTTTATTTATATAATAGTAACCAAATGTCTATTAACTGGTGAATTGATAAACTGTGATTATGGTATAGACATAAAATGGAATACTACTTAGCGATGTCAACTAATTAAAAAAGTATACAACCTAAAAGTTGAGAATTATGTTTTATTTGGTGGCCTTTCTGAGGACTGTAACTGGAGAGACAGCCTCTCAGATACCTCTGAGGAACTGTTCCAAAGGGGTTAGGGAGGAGTTCAGATATAGAGGAGTTTTTGCTAAATTAAAGGGCTTCCCTGGTGGCTCAGATGATGAAGAATCTGTCTGCCATGCAGGAGACCCAGGTTTGATCCCTGGGTCAGGAAGATCCCTGACCTTGCCTGGAGAATGCCATGGACAGAGGAGCCTGGTGGGCTGTAGTCCATGGGGTCACAAAGAGTCAGACATGACTGAGCAACTAATGCTTGCTTTGCTAAACAAACAAACAAACAAACATAGTTTAACATCAGAAAATGACTGCTAATCACAAAAGTGACGTCTTAAGTTAATGATTTTGGTGCTTTTCTGTGTGTGGGAAGATGCACAAAGTCTGGGCTCATTGAAATGACTCCTTTGATAGACATCTTAACTGTCAAGGACCCATATCCTGTTTTTCTCCATTTCACCGTGTGCTGTCAGACGTTTAGGGGTGACGGAAGGAGTGGGCACAGTGGCTGCAGTGGCCGATGGTTTGATGGTGGGCAACCCTGTTGTTATTGGAATGGCAAGCAACATTTTTCCCTCACAATAAGAAAAAGGAATTCCTGGTAGAAATAACGACATGGATAATTTTTTTCAAAAGTATTATGCTAATATACACAAGCCAGAAATAAGATATGTACTGTATGATTCCATTCATATGGCCTTTTAGAGAAAGTGAAACTAAAATGGTAAACAGATCAAGGGCCAGAAACTGGGGGAAAGAGATGTGCCTGCAAAGAGGGATACAAGAACTTTCAGACTTGATGGAAATGTTTAGTATGATTTTGGTGATTGTTACACGACCTTACAGGTTTGTCAAAGCTCATGAAATTATACACTTAAAAGTGGTGGATTTTATTATAATTCTTTCCCTCTACATAGTTAATTTTAAAAATTGGCTACATCATTAACCTGTTAACAGTATTTCTTACTCATAGAGTCTACCTAGCCAGTAGGGCATTAATATAAGAAGTAGAGAAAATTTCCACTCTGAGAGAAGAAATGGGTCTCTGGGAGAAAATATGAATGAACAGTAGGAACATAGGAAGTTCCCTTAAAAACGTCTTTGTTTCTTTTCAACGAAGCTGAGTCTCAAGGGAGAAATCTTAAAAATAGGAGCTTCAGTTCATTCATTTTTAACATCTGGTATAGTGTACTATTAGCTGAATGATTTTAGTGTGTCCTGTTACACTGTTAAAAACGCCAAAATTCTGCTGATAAGTCATTTCTTTTTATATTCTTTGCAGAGAGCATACCCGGTTTAGGGGGCAGGATTTGGTCATCTGCTTTGGCACTGAGGGCTTAGCTTTTACTGGGTAAAAAGATATGTCTATACACTCCTAAGGATGAAATCTGGGAAAAGCATTGGCTTTCTTGAAAGATTGAAAGAGGAGGTATGTGTACACATGTAGGAAATAGCTGCATAGCATTGTATCGCAGAAGAAGCGAGGGGAAGAGGAGAAAGAAAACTATACATATTCTTCTGCTATGCACAAAATGCTGTTTAGAAATCAGCCAAATGTATACTATTGGTCCAATTTGTTGAAACTATACAAATCTTTTGTAGGGGGAAGTACACATAAATTATAATTTTCCATTTATTTACTCAGTATTATCAGATTTCCCCCCTTTAATTTGTTTTAAATAACAGTAGCTCAGAACTTCAGCTACTGTATATTCTTTATTTTAAAATCATGGCCTATTGAAAATTTTCAGATCCTTCTAGTAGAAATCTGATCAACCAGAGTTACTAATTCCTTAAGATGTATCTCTTTAGTTGTGAATTGAACAGTTTTTCACATTATATTATTTCTAAGTAAGTATAGTTTAATAGATGCACACTTTATCATTCCCTTGCTTAAAAAGTCAAGTGACTGTATTAAGCTCATGCTGTTATAATTATAAAATACAGTAATCATACTTTTTCAGAATGTACAATTTACAAGTTTCCCATAATCTATAGAAAGATCTCTTGAGTAGGAATGTGAACATCCCTGCTTTCATCATCGTGTGTGGAAAGAGCTTAGTGCAAGGCTGGGCATTTTGTAAGTACTTAATAAAAGTGAAAGTGTCAGTCATGTCCGACTCTTTGCAACCCCATGGACTACAGGAACCCATCAGGCTCCTCTGTCCATGGGATTCTCTAAGGCAAGAATATTGGAGTGAGTAGCCATTCTCTTCACTAGGGAATCGTCCTGACCCAGGAATTGAACCCAGGTCTCCTGCATTGTAGGCAGATTCTTTACCATGTGAACCACCAGGGAAGTACTTAGTGAAGTGCGCTGTTATTTACACCATCATCAGCACCAAAGGGTGGAGCTTCTTGGTGTATAAATGAGGGGACACATTTGGATTGTGTCATTCATAATAAGGACCATTACTTGAAAGAGGGGCAGCAAATGAATTAAAGAGAACTGAGGCCTTTCCACCCATCACTACGGAGTCCTCCTTTAAGGCTCATGTTCTGTGGAGATGGCCGGATCTAGGAGGCTTCGGGGACCCATGGGGCTGGAGTCAGAGACCTAGACATCAGTGCAGAGCTAGAGCTGCTGCTCATGCTCACAGGGACACGTAACCGCAGAGAAGAGTCACAGGCTGAGCAAGCAGTAAACACAAAGAGGAAGGAAGGCAGGCTGTAAGATCTGTTGCCAAATTGAGACGCTCTTGGGTGTATATCCTCATGAGCTGTGGTCTGGTGGAGCCCTGAGTGAAGAAGGACCTCTCCCAGGCTTGAACGGACACAGGCTGAGAGCAGGGGCACTTGGTAAGATTGTGGAGGTGAGCCTTGAACAGGGGCAGGCGGCTGAGAGGAAACTTGTGGTTGAAATTCTGTCCGCACAGGGTTCTGTGGAGCCGGAAGGGATGTCCTTTTCTAACTTGCACAAAGATGCAAGTTACTGAGTGTTTTTGTTGAGCATCAGTATGCTGGGTGAGAGAGGAGGCAGAGCAGCAGCAGAGTAAGACTTTGGTTGCTGGCGAAACAGAGGCTATCAGTGGATGAGGACATGGTTTAGGATGCTAGTTACTTAAAATTGAAAGTTTGGTTGCTGGGCTCCTGGGTTTAGTTGTGAGAGATGAAAGAATGCAGACCCTGGAAAACTAGGATGGAATTCAGGGACCTGGCAATAGGAACTCAGGCCTGGTGAATGTTCAAGGTCAGTGTGGGATTAGTAAGAACCAAACTGCTGAGCTGCTGCTGAAGGCTTCTCAAGCTCCCTGGCCTTTGGGCCAGAATCAGTATCAGAGGTTGGGGTGGGGCTGAGCCTACAGATGGGCTCTGGGATGTGTCTGCAGCTGGGCCTGGAGGGCACTGGGCGTAGAGAGGCCAGACAGGCCGGGTCCATCCACAGGCCGGGTCCATCCACACGAGGAAGCGTGTTTCTTCCCTGAAGTCATATCATATTGATTCAGATACCCGCAGGGTTTTTGTACTTAGGGAATAGAATGAAGTTTCCAGAATTATTTCAGAATGTGCTTTTTTCTAATTGGTGGTTGGAAAAACAAGCCCCTTTATATTTGAAAAAGCATTCAGTTCAGTTCAGTCACTCAGTTGTGTTCGACTCTTCGACCCTATGAATCGCAGCACACCAGGCTTCCCTGTCCATCACCAACTCCCGGAGTCCACCCAAACCCATGTCATTCGAATCGGTGGTGCCATCCAGCCATCTCATCCTGTCTTTCCCATCTCCTGCCCCCATCCTTCCCAGAATTAGGGTCCTTTCCAGTGAGTCAACTCTTCACATCAAATGGCCAAATTATTGGAGTTTCAGCTTCAACATGAGTCCTACCAATGAACACCCAGGACTGATCTCTCCTGAGATGGACTGGTTGGATTTTCTTACAGTCCAAGGGACTCTCACGAGTCTTCTCCAATACCACAGTTCAAAAGCATCAATTCTTTGGCACTCAGCTTTCTTCACTGTCCAACTCTCACATCCGTACATGACTACTGGAAAAACCATAGCCTTGACTAGATGGACCTTTGTTGGCAAAGTAATGTCTCTGCTTTTCAATATGCTATCTAGGTTGGTCATAACTTTCCTTCCAAGGAGTAAGCGTCTTTTAATTTCATGGCTGCAGTCACCATCTGCAGTGATTTTGGAGCCCCCCAAAATTAAGTCAGCCACTGTTTCCACTGTTTCCCCATCTATTTGCCATGAAGTGATGGGACCAGATGCCATGATCTTTGTTTTCTGAATGTTGAGCTTTAAGCCAATTTTTTCACTCCCCTATTTCACTTTCATCAAGAGACTTTTTAGTTCCTCTTCACTTTCTGCCATAAGGGTGGTGTCTGTCATCTGCATATCTGAGGTTATTGATATTTCTCCTGGCAGTCTTGATTCCAGCTTGTGCTTCTTCCAGTCCAGTATTTCTCATAATGTACTCTGCATATAAGTTAAATAAGCAGGGTGACAATATACAGCCTTGACATACCCCTTTTCCTATTTGGAACCAGTCTGTTGTTCCATGTCCAGTTCTAACTGTTGCTTCCTGACCCACATACAGGATTCTCAAGAGACAGGTCAGATGGTCTGGTATTCCCATCTCTTTCAGAATTTCCCACAGTTTATTGTGATCCACACAGTCAAAGGCTTTGGCACAGTCAATAAAGCAAAAGTAGATGTTTTTCTGAAACTCTCTTGCTTTTTCGATGATCCAGTGGATGTTGGCAATTTGATCTCTGGTTCCTCTTCCTTTTCTAAAACCAGCTTGAACATCTGGAAGTTCACGGTTCACATATTGCTGAAGCCTGGCTTGGAGAATTTTGAGCATTACTTTACTAGCATGTGAGATGAGTGCAATTGTGCAGTAGTTTGAGCATTCTTTGGCATTGGAATGAAAACTGACCTTTTCCAGTCCTGTGGCCATTGCTGTGTTTTCCAAATTTACTGGCATATTGAGTGCAGCACTTTCACAGCATCATCTTTCAGGATTTGAAATAGCTCAACTGGAATCTGACATTTTCAAGTGTCATTCCATAGGGTTTTTGTTTAGTTTTTATAAAACACTGTTATGGTTCTCTGGTGCTCAGGGATGCGCATTGAAATAAGAACCCTCCGGTTTGAATCTTAAGCATACTGAAGTTTGAGAATCACTGCTCTAGGACACTCAGAAAAAAAAAATAACAGGTTTACTGAAATCCAGAAAAATGGGGTAGGGAAGAACAAGGTTGTGAGTAGTAGAGTTTTATTTCAGCACAGGCTTTGACTGTGAACTTGATCTCCATTTCACCAGTTCCTAGGATTGTCACTGCTTAGGGAGCTGGCAGGATGGACAGATTAGACATTGTGTAATGCTTAGTCTGGTATCAGAAGAGTAGACCTGTACCCATCCGTAAACGCTCACATCTGGAGAGCAACAGTACAGTGTGTGGGTTTGATAGATATGGGTTTAAGACCTGTTCTTCAGTTTATCAGCTCAGGAAAGTTACTGATTCTCTGAGCTTCAGTATGCTTATCTGTGAAATGGGAATTACTGTTTACTATTGCCCTCACCAAGTGGTTTTGAAGATTACATTAGATAATACACCAAAAGCATTTTATCAGGGGCCTTGACACATATATAATGCACATATATCTTAATGATTCTAATCAGCCATTATTCACTGGGTGTTGGCCATGTGCTGGGCATTTTGGGTAAAAAATTAATACAGAGCATCTAGTTATGAGATCTGGAACTCTATTCAATGACTGTCTACTTAGCGTCCTCCATGTAACATGTTTTATTAGATGCAGATACATACATAGAAATAAAATGATGGACAAGTCCTGCTCTCATCGGTCTTGCCATCTAGTGGGGTCATCATTGTAATGTCTGTTATGGTCTCTGCATTTCCATACATTTGTTATTTGTTTCCTCCATGGTTCTGTTGAGGATCCTAGAGCGATGATTCTCAAATTTTAATTTGGGTCAGCATAAGAATCAGACTGGAGCTTTTGGAACTCTGCCCACCAACGGAGCACTCTCAGGAAGTTGTCTGCTAGAATTTTCTCTTTTGGGTTCCCCTCATGCCTTTTGTCTTGATAGATAGGAATTGAACTGTGAGAAGCAGTGGCCACACTTAGTCTATTTCTGTTTCTTACACCGTGTGAGCTGGGACAGCTCACTGACCCCAAGAAACTTTTAGCTCCTTCGTTCATCAAGGAAATGATACCTGCACATCCATTTATCAAGCTTGTTTTGAGCCTTAAGTGAAGTGATGGACATACAAGCTTTTTATGAACTTAAAAAATATGCTTTAATTATTAAAGAGAAGGAAAACTTGTTGCCAAGATTGAGCCCACTTTGGCATATGTAGTGCATGTTCAGTCACTCAGTCCTGTCTCTTTGCGACTGTGTGGACTCTAGCCCACCAGGCTCCTCCATCCATAGGATTTCCCAGGCAAGAATACTGTGGTGGGTTGCTGTTTCCTACTCTAAGGAATCTTCCCAACCCAGGGATCGATACCCAGTCTCCTGTATTGGCAGATGGATACTTTACCATTGAGCCACCAGGGAAGCCCCTGGCATATGTAGATTATTCATCTATTCAGTTATGTATCATAATTTGAGAAGAAATAAGCATTTGATCTCTGCCAGTGATTCCTGCTCTCTGTTGAAACTCTACTCACACTCTAGGTGAATAATTGATTTATGGTTTAAACTTTGTAAGGGTGTTTTAGGGACCCTGATCTTATTAATAGTGGCATCTTCAGCCAAGAAGCTGGTATGAATTGTTTAATGTCAGGATTTTGAAATTTGTTCTGGTTATTGGAGCTATATTGAAGGGCTTTGTTCCCCTGTAAACCAGGCACTCTCTGTTAAATCCTAACGGGTGTTGCTTTGAATCGTTGGCTCAAAGCAAAATGGTTCTTTCATTTATAGACTTACAATTAGAGACTTCATTTATTTCTGCAAGTTTTTTTCCTGTGAGCAAGCAGAAGAACTCAACATGCTTTTCACACAGATGTCCTGGCTGACCCCAGTTTGCTTCTCAGCTTGAGTGTGGATGCTGTGACACATGAGAGAGTGACAAAGCTTCCAAAATTTTTCTTAGGTGGTGTACCCAATGACCCTTCATGAGTAGATTTCATTTTACGGTTTGAAGGAAAAAAATGCTTCTCACCCTTCTTTGTTTTCAACTAAACCACGGACTGGTGAGGCAAAAACTACAATCTCACTTACTGATACTTCCTTGTTCTGTAAAGTAATAGGTGAATTTTCCAAGGAATGTGTTTTGAGGGACAGGTAAGCAAACTGAATTGAAAATACTGAGTTCTTCCTTTAGACTTAAATGTGCTGCCTTACTTCAGATGTATTTTTTTTTTGTTATTTTTAATTATATTTGACTGTGCTGGGCCTTCACTGCCATGCGGGCTACTCTCCAGTTGCAGTGTTAAGGTTTCTGATTGCAGCGGCTTCTTTCGTGGTGGAGGACGGGCTGGCTTGGACTTGAGTAGTTGTGGCTCCTGGGTGCTAGAGCCTAGGCTCAATAGTTGTGGCGTGTGGGCTTCGTTGCTCTGCAGCGTATGGGATCTTCCCAGATCAGGGATCGAACCCCGTGTCTCCTGCGTTGGCAGGAGGATTCTTTACCACTGAGCCACCAGGGAAGCCCTAAATACGTTTTTTAAAAAACTGCTGTTACTCGTAAGTGGCATCCTTGTTGTGTGTTTGCATAACTGATGTTACTTTGGATGGAGTCTTAAATATTTGAGTATTTAAGCAAATTGTTTGGTGATTATTTTGGCCCATGGTAAAATGCTTTCCAAGACAGTCTTAAGCCTGGTATCAGTAATTTCTAAAACTTTCTTGGTCCAAGTCTAATTTGTGCATTTTAGAACTTAGTTGCTAAACATCCCTGATAACTGAAATCATCAGATGTACAACAAAAAAGGCTTAGTTGCAGTGTATTTTTAGATGAGTCACAGGGTATGTAAAGAATTCCTCAGTGTTCTTTGGAGTCTTTCATATTTATCCTACATTCATGTCTGTGTGACGCATGAAAAAAACAAAATCATTTGCCAGGGCCAGTTCAGTCAATGGCATGAGCCAAGGCCAGTCCATGCCAGCTCCCTGTATCCTGTCAGCATGAAGCATGGCTCATGGCCTCCGGCTAAAGTGTTTAATATTATCACTTCTTTCACATGGGCTTCCCAGGTAGTGCTAGTGGTTAAGCACTTGCCAATGCGGGAGATGCAAAAGACACGGGTTCGATCCCAGGGTCTGGAAGACCCCCTGGAGAAGGAAATGGCAACCCATTCCAGTATTCTTGCTTGGAAAATTCCATGGGCAGAGGAGCCTGGCAGGCTACAGTCCACAAGGCCGCAAAGAGTTGGACACGACTGAGCACACATTATTCTCTTGTTCAGGAAGGGGAAGAAGTGTAGCGAGCATTTGCTGCACATGTCCTAAAGGTCAGGCTGTGGGCTCATTGTCTTGCTGTCCTTGTTTCCTCAATTAACTAGGTAAGTGATGCATCCACCATCTTCAGCGCCTCATTTTCTTGGACTTTTCACTCGATCATCCCAAACCTGAGTTCTCTGCATTCCTTGGATTTTTTTTTGCCAATTATTTCTCAAGAAACCCAGAACCATACTTTTTTTTTTTTTTTTAACCCACTGGATGATCATGCAATGTATTTCTTGCTTTTTACCAAAAACTTAAGATGATTTCTAAAATAATGCATAATATGTCCAGGCGTATATTATAGAGGGGCGAGGAAGACAGAAGACGTTGGGCAGGGAGGCCTGGGCCCAAGACGATCAGTGCCCTTCCTTGCTTTACTCTCTCTGCCAGCAGAGGACGTGGCCTTTGTCCATGGCCACGCCCAGTCAGCTCTTCCCCTCCGTCCAATGGGAAGACTGCTCATGCTGCACACTGGGTTGGCCAAATCTCCCTTTGACTTTCTCAAACCCATGCACTTTACTATGTAGGAAACAAAACGCACAGCTGGCTTTAGCTTTAGAAAACAACCATAAAATATAAAAAACGTATTCAGCATGTACTTTTGCGTCCTAGGTTATGCCAGATGCCCATCATTTTGGCTAATCTGTCTCAATAGCCCAAAGAGGTAGGTTGTGTGTCGTCACTCCTCAACATGTGAGAACAGTCAGGTTGGAAAAGGGAGACCAATTTACCCAAGCCCCTCCCACCCCCAGGCCAGGAATTACGTGGAGTTGGGCCATGATTTCTGTCTTCTGGTTTCCAACCAGTGTTGACTGGGGGTTTTGTTGCTAAATTGGAAGTATGTGTAAACTAAAGTTTGCTCATTTAAGGCATTCATTTGTTTCCTCCTGACACAGCCTTCACTTCTAATTAGTTTATAATAGTGGCATGTGGGGTGGTGGCTGTATTAATTGCAGTGAAAAGCAACAGCTGACAGCTGATTGTGGCGTGCCTAGCAATCTCCATGGGATCAACACTACAGTTGAGGATCACTTCCAAACAGCCCCACACCCTCAATAGCTCCTGAGAGTCTCAACTCTAATTTTGCCCAGAACAATTAATGACATTTGTTATGATGACCTCATATTATCAAGAACAGCTTCTTTTATGTTTAGTCCATTATACCTATAAAGGCAATGGAGCTCTTTAAGAATATAACCAATCAAATATATTTCAATAAAATTACAAAAAGAAAACAGAATCTAACTAGACTCATATGTTCTATGCTGCATTGCCCTAATTGAGGTTAGCTTCCTTGGTGGCTCACATGGTAAACAATCCGCCTGCCAGTGTAGGAGACTTGGGTTTGATCCCTGGGCTGGGCAGATTCCCTCTGGAAGGAAATGGCTACCCACTCCAATATTCTTGCCTGGAGAATCACATGGACAGAGGAGCCTGGCAGGCCATAGTCCATGGGATTGCAGAGTTGGACATGACTGAGTGACTAAACACTTTCACACTTTGGATAAGACTGAGTGGAGTGGTACATTCAAGTCTAGATGGACCAGAAACCTGGTAAGAGATGCAAAGATGCGCTGAAATAAAAACATTTTTAAATTTGTCTTTCACATTTACTTACATGTAGAAGTGAGAACATATTCATATCTGCCTATGAAGCAGAAATGGAAACTAAAGAAAATGTTTTAGGCTTTAAAAAAAAGTCTGTTTTGTAAAGGGGCTAAATTTACCTATGCTGTGACGTGGTGCATACAAAAGTGTGTAAAAATTGAGGATATGGTAAATACTTTTAGTAGTTATTTTTCCAGTCTTTTAAAGTGAGGAAATGACTTTTAGCCTGTATAGCATTTAAAAGTCATTTTGAGCACTGATGAAACAAAATGTTTTTTTTTTTTTTTTTACTTCTGAAGGTATATATTCACTTTCTCTTGAGAGAGAGAAAATAGGCATTTTTTGAAAAAATGGGTATTAAATAGATGTGTAAAATTTTGTTCTGGATGAAATTTTTACTTCCTTAGTATGGGAAAGTATTGTTCTAAACATGAATCATGTTGTGTTGGTTAAAGAGGGTGAGAGATAGAAAAAAATATTCTCTTTCTGCAAGTTTAGTGGGTGTTTCCAAAATAATAGGCTGCAATCAGTTCCTTCTGTTCTCACCTCTATAGGTTTCTTTATTCACTAATGCTTGTAGGTAGGTCATTGGGTAAATCATCTGTATAATGACCTTGCCTTTCCCTTGGCTTCATTCCCTGTGTTCCAGGTGGGCCAGCCATGAGAGGGTACCTTGTGGCCATCTTCCTGAGTGCTGTCTTCCTCTATTATGTGCTGCATTGTATATTGTGGCGAACAAATGACTACGGGTAAGTCTTATTTTTGCTGCTTAAAAATGACCCCCCAACTGGTCTTTCACATGGACACACAAATGACATTAGGACCTGTTACAGAACAAACAAACAAATCCGGTAACATTTTGAGCCTTTTCTAGCTTTTCCATTATAAATTAGAGTTTTACCATTCTAATATCTTATGCATTACACATAACTGTTTAAATATTGGTAAGCAACATCAGTGTTTGTTGTTTTACTTTTCAGTGAAGCAGTGGTCTTGACCATCTTTGGTATTCTGACTTTTATATAATTCATCTTTTTGAATTGATGGAGTAATTCTTAGACTCAGTGGCATTTGAGTCTTAAGAGTCTAAAATACTGGGATAAAGATTGTTGATAAATGTGGACACTGCATATGGTTTCCTTTGTTTAAAAATATTTGCTGAATAATGATATAGGCAAGAATTTGAAATGACTTTGACTTGAATGTCACATACAAAACTTGGAGAGGCACAGTAGCTTTATTACAGAGAAAACGCCTATATTAAGCTTTTTATACTTTTCCCTTTTCTGTTCTGAAAAGTATTTACTTAGTTTGAATAAACAAATTACAAATAAAAATTAGCTACAATATGTGACCTGAATAGAAATGACTGGAACAAATACAACACAGGACTTGATTTCCTTGCACTAGTCGCAGAGCATGTGACAACTGAGAAAGCTCCAAAATCAATTATATTTCTTTGAAAAAGGAGTAACAGCAGTTCCTGGTCTATCACAACTAGTCAACTTAAATACAAGCTTCCGGACATGAATTTCCTGAGTGAACCCACACGATCGTCTTTTAAAACAAGGAAATTTTGACAAGCTGAAGTAAAGTGAAATGGTTCATGGCGTTTTTTTTTAAAAAACAGAAGAAAATTCAGAGCAGCATTGTCACAGGATAAATTAACGCTGTACTACCACATACAAAATTTTGCTAGAGTTGGTTAATTACAGTACAGCTTTTCAAACTAAAGCAAAACAAATCCAAAGATTAAAAAAAAGATTCTGTCTAATCTGAAAGTGTTCTGATTTCTACAAGTCACAGAGCATGTGATGTAGGGCAACTGTCTATACTTTCCTTATGGTATGTTTGAAAAAAAGGGAGGTGCTTCTAGAAGCAAAGAACTTACTGGAATTAAAGACTAAATTGACCATGTAAGTATGTCTCTCCATTTGACTGTTGCTGGTGCTTATCAATGCCAACCAGACATTTCCTTGAGTCTCTCTGTGACAACCTTTTTGGATTCAAGTTCGCAGTTAAGGCTGGGCTGTTAGGTTAAAAAAAGAGCTCTGTTGTCATTTAACCTTTTATACCTCCCTCAATTTCTTAACACCTGAATAAGTCCAAATACAGGATAGTTAATTAAGCATTTCTTTTCTAAAAACAAATGAAGTCACTTGTCTTTCTTGTTAATTGATGCTTTTTCTCCTGGGAATGATTTTTTTTTTTTTTTTTTGCTTGAAACAGTGAACAGATGAACCACAGTTTATATCTAAAAAATAAACTTGCCAAATGTTGCTGATACTAAAAACAGATTAGTTATTGTGGGAGAAGAAACAGATAATCTAGTTTAAACTGTGTAAGTTTAAGTCTTAGCATTAACTTTTTGTTATGATGCTACCCTAGGGAGAAACGTTAAGAAAAAAAAAACTTTCCCGATTATCTTCAATGTAGTTAAAAACAAACACCTCTTATAGTGGTAATTAATATGAATTTCTTTTTTTTTTTAATTAATTTTTTTTTTATTATTGTTTTTGCCATACATTGTCATGATATCACCATGGGTTTACATATGCTTCCCCTCCGGGTCGCCCCTTCCTTCTCCCTCCCCCCCGGGAAATCTCGCTGCACCAGTCCCGAGCATCAATCCTGGGCTGGCGATTGATTAGACACATGACAATTAACATGCTTCAATGCCCTTCTCCCATATCATCCCACCCTTACCCTCATCCACAAAGTCCACAAGTCTATTCTATACATCTGCGTTCCTTTTGTTGACTCCCATGTTGGGTTCTCATTACTGTCTTTCTAAATTCCATATATAT
>ML664163.1:10516126-10656649 GCA_007570785.1 Antilocapra americana | reverse complement strand
GGTGTATACAGCACCGATCTGTCCAGAATCCCCAGAAGTCTTGGTTAGCCTCCCCGGGGCTGGGTTATGCCCACTGCTCTCAGGCGGGGGTTGGGCCGGTCCGCAGCCCGCAGCTGCCCAGCCTCTCTGTTGACTCCTCACCGCCCTTTGTTTTGTGCACGGACCTGGGGGGGAGAGGGAGCTTTTCCTGGAAGGTTAGGTCCCTCAGGCTGCTCCGTTCCCTGAGCCCGCGGCCCGCCCCTCCCTGAGCAGGAGCAGTCTGCTTCGGCTGTGCTGCCGCTCTCGGCTGTTCCTTGTAGCCAGAGACGAACCTTGCAGGGCTTAGCTATTAATCTGCTTCTGCTCTCAGCTATATTGCTCTCCAACATCCACCGCAGATCTGCCAGAGAGAATGCTCCCTGGTATTCAGAAACCTTTCTCCTCTTTTTTTTTTTTTTTTCCTCTTTATTCCAGACTCCCCTTCCGGGACGGAACCCGTCCCCAGCTCTTTGTCTCTCCCTCTACTTTTTTTTTCTTTTCTTTCTTTTGTCCTACCTCCTCACGTCGGCACTGGGTCGCCTCTCCAGATGCCCAATGTCCTCTGCCAGCTTTCAGTTCCTGTTTTTTGGAGTTTGCTCGGCCTTTAAAAGTTCTTTTGGTATATTTATTGGGGAGAGAGTGTTCTCCCCGTCCTATTCCTCCGCCATCTTAGTTTTCCTCCGAATTTGTTTTTAATAAAGTATTCTAATTTACCAAATTTCACATTTAGATGGGGGTGGGGAGAGAGGCTCTCTCTTCCTAACTTTCCCAGTTCTTGAACTATACTTTGCTTAACTACCATTCCCACCAAGAGCTTGAGACCACTGATAACCATGCTAGTCTATCGAGAACATTCTGAAATATTTTCTATAATAAAGATAAACAGAAAAGTTAATATACATGTTGCTTTATTTTGCAATGCTTGCAACAAACCATGTAAAATAACATGGTTTGAACCAAAAGTACCCTCAGTTACACAAAACAGTTTTTTTAACACTGAGGATGGGTGATTCAAAAATACTAAAATGAAAGCATCAAAATAGATTATGTCCTTTTCTCCTCAAAATATATCTTCAAAACTCAGAATTAAGAAGTCTGATACTTTTGGAAATTACTTTGCTTGAGGTTCCCAGAGTTCTGCTCAGAAATTGCTATTGTTTAGTATAAATGTTAAAAAAAAAAAAAAAACTCTTCTGCAAATGACTAGAGCAGAAAAATTGTGACATGGACAGCAGATTGGAAAACCTAATTACTTAGCTTGTAAATGTATAATGTAGTCCTGGAGGACAGCTCTCTGTTAGTCTCAAGGTATCCTTTCTTCCTATTGCCAGTCCTTTGGTGAGGAATCAGGTTTTATTGACCTTTAAATTCTGAATGGGTGGTATTATATGATGTCAAATAAACCACAAAAAGCTTCTTCACTTAGACAAAGGTCAATATTTTTTGCCAGTGTTTGAATAGTAGATGCTAGATCATGTTTCTAGGTTTTGTTTTACTAAATTAAAAAAAATGGTGCTTCTGCATTTGATTTCATTACTGGTTGATTGAAAAATCATTGTAGTGCTCTTTATGGAAGGAAGTTAGGCAAATCATTGTAATGCTCTTTATGGTCACTGGAAAAACCCAGTGCCAGGTGCGTGGGTTTGGCTGTAAGTTTTGAGATTTTTGGACAACCCAGTTTCGATCACTGGGTAGGGAGGATCTCCTGGAGAAGGAAATGGCAACCCACTCCAGTATTCTTGCCTGGAGAATCCCCATGGACAGAGGAGTCTGGCAGGCTAAACCACCACCACCAGTGAGTCAGATCTTTGATGTCTGATCGTGCACCACGTCAGGCTCCTACTGCCGGCATCTCTCCCTGTATCTTGGCCCTTTCCTGTCTCTGTTCCATACTTAGTAATGGGAGATAAGAACAGAAGAGAAAGCACGAAGTTGGCTAGATTGCTGATTCCCAACAAATCAGTTCTGGCTCACAGGGGAAATGATAAAGAAAACAATGAAAAGGGTCCAAATTCAGCACATTTTTTTGTCATTAGAATTCGAGGCATGTTCGTGTCACTCCTAAACTAACACATTACTCCACAGAAAATATCATGAAATTACCTCAGATGCTGTGAACTTGCTTCCTTAACTATTTAAGATGAATAATTGTCTTTAAAAAAAAACACTCAAAGTTTGGCTTCACAATATCCTCAAATAGTTTGTTTTCTATTTTAATAGACTTGGAAGCCAAGTAATTTTTTATACTTTATTTTACCCTCTAACTATAATTTGATTTTCATGGCTTGGTGTCATATCCCACCATATTTATGTATCTTCCTTATAAGTAAATCAAGAGGTTTTTGCCATTCGAGGTATTTACCAAAGATGAGTCTCTTCAACTGCCTCATAGTACAGAAACCTAGAGTTTTAACTGGAAATTTTGTACTTAAAAAGTTTAAAATTGAGTCAATCCCTGGAGGGGTTAGGCTATTTCTGTTTGAATCTGGTCATTATAGAAGAAAATGGATTGGTTTTCTTTTTTAGGTTAATTCTCCATACAACTAGTTTCTCATGTGAAGCTGTTTTCCTCTTTCCTGGCTGGGTCTGGATCCTGCTGCCCCGTCCCCTTCATCTGTCTTCATTGCCATGCTCTGTCTTGTTTCACAAAACCCTTTCAAATGGTGTAGACAGGTGCTCCATTCGGGAGACACACAAGCACCTCACCTGTGCCAAGAACAGAGGAGAGTTCACTACGACGCCAAATAGTGGGACGGTGGAGTCCGCAGGTCACAGCCAGGGGCTATGGAGCCTGCTCAGGGCAGCGTCTCTCTGGCATTTACCTCCCGTAGGTATCCACGCAGGTGCCATGGAGGACCTTGACCACAGCGTGCATTTCTCAGGCGTTCAGGAACTTCTAAAATGTGAGCCAGGTCATGGCTTCCATAGTGTGGGAGTCCTAGTTCTTCTTCCTTCATTTTTTACCCAGTTCTTCTTGAAGGGTCCTTTGAGTTGCTGCTCTCTGATGCTTCTGGGTCACTGGTCACCTCAGCCTTTTCCCCACTCTCTCTTGCTTTATATCCATGAATCCTTAGACATGTCCAGGACTAGGAGAAGTTTCTATCTTACCTCAGGGGCTACAGTGAGAATTCCGATCCCCTGTCTGAGAAGCCTCTCCCTGGTGGTACCGTGTGGGTTCCCAGGGCGTTTGCTTCCCTTTGGCTGGCTGCCCAGTTCTGCTTTCTGACTGACACTTTTTTTGTCTCCTAGGGTGACACCTGTGGAAATGAAGCAGAGAAATAAGATCCAGCCTTGTTTATCAAAGCCAGCTTTTGCCTCTCTCCTGAGGTAAAAATACAAAAGAAACCGTGGCACACAAAATGTTCAAAAATGTGTTTGTAATTGTTCTCCACACTTGTTTGCTTTTTTTCTGTGCAAACCTTAGCAATGTAAAATGAATACCCTACATTTTAGGAAGAGCTTGACTGTCCTATGTCTTTTTGTGCTTTTAGTCAGAACTCTGCATGTATTTTAAGAAAAGGCATTGAAGAACTCAGTCAGACCAGTTTTCTTTTCACACAGGTGAGATTAGAGAGATTTGGTTGTGTTTGATCATAAGAGTGCCGTCCTTTAAGGGTTTTATTTTCCCACCCTCATTCCCATGTTATTTTCCACCCTTTTTATTTTATTGTTTCTTCTGCCTTACCTCTAGGTTAAAGTACTTCAGAAATTTTCCTTCCACAAACTTTTAATGAACTTCATAGAATGTAAATAATGATTGTTGATTATGGTTGTCAGGACTTGAAAAGAATTTACTCTTCCATCCACAAATATTCTTTTCATTTGTCACCACAGCTTTGATAGAGTGCTGGTCAAAATGCTTCCAGAAATAAATGACAGTCAGGTCTGGGCGTGTTGAATTGTGTAAACACATACAAGCTTTTCAGCATTTTTATCTGTTAAGAATCTAAAATTCACACTGTCTTTCTTCCTAATTTACTTATATTATTGTACTGTCCTGTCAACTTAAAAAATACTCACAGACTAAAAGTTGAGAGTTATGCTTTATGTGGCGGGCATTTTTAGGACTTCAAGTCAAGGAGGCAGCATCTCAAGTAACCCTGACACAACTGCTTCAAGGAGGGAAAGTAGGGGAGCTAGGTTATATAGAAGTTTTGCAACAAAGGGCAAGTGGTCTGGATGTTAAAAGATTGTTGTTAATTAAAGGAAAACCAGATATCTCAAGTTAAGAAATTTAGTGCTTTTCTATGTATGGGAAGGTGCAAGAGTCTGGGTCCTCTGAAGTCATCCCTCTGAATTGCACTACCTGGAGCTAATGTCCTGCTTTTTCACATCCCGGGTTCCCTCAGGGCTTCCCAGTTTGCCATCATGGAGGCTACAATCACTGAATACTGAGATATTATTTACTGGTGTGGCAGGAAACATTCCATTTTTTAGTACCTTTCTGTGACTGGTTCTTAACCTTTTGAGGCTACAGATCCCTTTAAAATCAGCCAACTCTGGAATGCTTTAGAAACATAAAATATTTTTACGTCTAACTATGGGTGTGCCATGGCTGCTTGTAGTCAATCCATGGGTGTGTGTCCAGTTAGGACCATTGCAAAACTAGAAGAGTGATTAAACAATTTTTTGTTTACCATGACCCATAGTAAGAAGTATTTCTTGCCTTGGAACTTAGTGTTTGTACTAAGTTTATTTATAATAAAAATAAACAATTTTTACCTCTCCTACTCCAGATACCCTGTAATCTGTTCTATTCATTTTTTAAAAATGAGCTGATCTTAACTTGAAAAATTGACTTCATGAGCCACGAACGGTTGCAGACAGCAGGTTTGGAATGCTTCTCTAGAATCAAGGTACTCTTGAGCTTTAGAGAAGAAAGGTATTTCAGTTCGGAGAAAACCCAAAGGGGTTCAAGTATTTATGCAAGACTGCTCAGCAGCTGTGTAAGTCTGCACCCCTGTCCTGTGAATAGTGTTCCTTGGAGAGAGGGCTATCCTTTGCCAGTAGCCATTGGGAGAAGCTCTGCTGGAAAACCTGACGGTGTTACCTGCGGTAAATGTGCTAGGACTGGACACCTTTCCTTAGTGTTGGGGTTAGTTGTGGTTTCAGCTTTGTTAGCTGAAACAAACGGGTTAGTGACTCCAGATAACAGTTACTTCACTTTTTTATAGCTTCAGTTTCTTTGTCTTGTCAACTGAATTAAAACACACACACACACACACACACACACACACACACACACACACACACACCCTAAAAGGTGAGAATGTTTTGCTTGGGAACCTTATGCCCTTACTATGGCTCAGCAGGTAAAGAATCCACCTGCAGTGCACCAGACACAGGGGATGTGGGTTCAATTCCTGGATTGGAAAGATCCCCTGGAGGAGGAAATGGCAACCCACTCCAGTATTCTTGCCTTAAAAAACCCATGGACAGAGGAGTCTATGGGGTCACAAAGAGTTGGACGCCACTGAGCGATAGAGCACAGCTCAAACACCAAGGACTGCAGCCTGGGATGGCAGCCTCTCAGAGAGCTCTGAGGAATTCTTCCAAAGAGGGAAGGGAGGAGCCAGGATATAGAGTAGTTTTTACTGAAAAATACAGACAGACATGTTCTTAAACATTCAAAGATGACTGCTGATCACAAAAACCGACATCTCAAGTTACTGATTTTCATGCTTTTCTATAGATAGGAAGATGCAGGAATCTGGGTTTATTGAAATTATTCTTTTTGTTATGCACCAGAACTGTCTAGGGCACTGTCTAAGGACAGTATTCTGTTTTTCTCCATTGTGAATTTCCCTCTGGGGCAGCTGTAGTGGCTGAAGGCTTGCTGGCCTCAGCTTCCTTTGTTTACTGAAATGGCAGGTCACCTATTTTGTCGACAGTCTAAATTGACTAGTAGAATTTCCTTTCCTTTCCGGGCTTTTGTAGGAGTACCAACAGCAGATATGTAATATGAGCATTATAATGTAATATAACCCACTGTAATATAATACAATGTCAAGTATAATTATTATAGATAAGGCTGATACTTATTGAGCCCCAACTATGTGTGAGACATGGTGCTATCAACTGGAAAAAAAAGAACACACAACCTAAAAGTTTAGCATTATGTTTTATTTGGGGCGTTACTGAGGACTTAAGCCAGGGATACAGCCTCTCAGTTAGCTCTGAGGGACTGTTCCAAAGAGGTCTAGGAGAAGCCAGGATTTATAGGAGTTTTTGCAAAAACAACAAACCAACATCAGGAGTCAAAGATCAAAAGGTTAGTGCTAATTAAACCAGACAGACATCTCAAGATAATGAATTCAGCCCTTTGCTATGTGTGGGAAGATGCCAGAGACTGGATTATTGAAATTACTCCTTGGATATGCACCATAGCTATCTGGGGCCAGTATCCTGTTTTTGTTTTTCTTCCTGAATTCCCGACAGAGTGCAATTGGGGTTCAGATAGAGTAGCTGAAGGCTTAAAGGCTTCAACATCCTTTGTTTACTGAAATGGCAGGCCACATTCTATGCCCACAGTGTTGAACAGTTATTTCATTTAGAAATTTTAAGTCAGGAGACCTGACACTTCTCTTCCCAGAGCAGATCCCAAGCTTAGAGATAACCCTGATACAGATAATGACCTTTTGAAATTGGCTGGGATCCCCTTCCCCAGGCTGCTAACACTTGTCACAACTGAATCTGACATGCACGCTCAGTAGGAAGGGGTAGTCTTTCACCTTTTTGCTTAGCCTCAATATGGTGTAAGTTCTCAGCTCAGCTCTGGAGATCTTGATCTCATGTGACTTGCCTAGGTTAGTAGTTCCTGAGTAGCAAAACCAGGATAAAGCTGAAGCTAATTCATCCTTATTTGTGCCATGCATGCATGCTCAGTCGCTTCAGTTGTGTCTGACTCTTGTGACCCTATGGACTGTAGCTCACTAGGCTCTTCTGTCCATGGGATTCTCCAGGCAAGAATACTGGAGTAGGTTGCCATGCCCTCCTCCAAAGGATCTTCCCAACCCAGGGATTGAACCCATGCCTCCTGCATTGAAGGTGAACTCTTTACCACTGAGCTATTGGGGAAGCCCTCATTCCTACTCTAGTGCTTCTTATTTCCATCTTATCATGTGGCTTCTGAAACCCCAGGGGCACTCTGATCTCTGCCTGCAGTTTATTTATTTAGGAAGAACAAAACTGGTAAGGGTGGAAAGAAAGGACCATTAAAAAAAAAACAGAGATGCCTCAGGAAACTTTCTTGTCTGAGAGAGTACCTGAGTGTAGAAGTGGGGCAGGGAGGCAATAAGAAGACACCCGTCATTCTTGAGTATGTTTTAATTTAATGACCTCAGGAGAGAGTTCAGTTCTAGTTACCTCTGGCTTTTAGTGTATTTTAATTTTCACTGCTGACAACAGCTTTATATATATGGTATCTTTTCTTTAACGAGTGGATCAGCATTTGTACTTTTATTTTCCCTCATTTGTTCTTTTGTTTCTTCCTGTAGATGGCTGTCATTGCGGTTCACGTATTTAAATTTTGTGTCCCCTCCCCCAAGCTGCTACATAATTTTGGTTTTACTACCTGGAAAGCATTTCTGTTCTGAATGTATAGTTCCATTGCCTATCCTTAGAATAGTGTTTAAGATGATTTTCAAAGAATCTTAAAAATAATTATATGCTCATTTATAGTCAGTATAACGATAGGAATGACATACTACAGGTTTTTACAGTTGTGATTTTAAAACCCTGAAAATATTATACACATTTGGGAAAGTCATTCTTTATCCTTTTCTTCCAGGTATCATCAGTTTCACCCTTTTCTGTGTGCAGCTGATTTTAAAAATACTGCTTCCTTCTATGGTAGCGATAAGTTTGATTTGCCCTATGGGATAAGAGCATCAGGTCAGTAATATTATTCTTACCCTGCCCTAATACTGTGACTGATGTTTGATGTGAACCGTATGTTTTTATATAATTTTAAGGCCTTTTAATCTTTTTGTTTCATAGTGATTCCTAAGGATGTGATTTTTGAGACTGGGTGAAAGGAATTATATTTTAATATGTAAATCTCCATTCCTTTTGAGTCAGTGTAGAATAAAAGAATGAAGAAAGGTAGATTTTTGTTGTTGTTGTTGAGAAACTGTTTTTCCCACTTTTGTTTTACCACCATATTATTCGTGAGTTCGATGCCTCACTTTATTCCAGTTGAGAATTAGCTAGACAGTTCTGTGGGTTACCTTCCTCCTGTCTCCCATTTAGCCTCTTTACCTAGGAGTTTTATGTCATCAGAAGTTCTAGATCCTTGGTCAGTCTTTTAATTTAATCAGAGGATATTTTGTTTTTGCTAAATTTGGAGAGAATTGCTCCATCTACAAATGATGAAACGATTTTCCCTCTGCTTACTGACCACTGCTGTGCTTTACATTCTAGACTTTTGAGAAACCCTGAAAGCCTTTTAGGTGACAAGTCTATAGTTTCCTGAGTTAGATTTTCCTTATTCAGCTGATCCTGTGTGTGTATTTAGCATACCTTGTAGAGAGTTTGATAAATTTAAAGTTTCAGAATATTCAGTTCTATACCAATTTTATTTTCTGAATTGTCTGATATGGTTAATTTTTGGTTAAGATTATTTTCAGATTAAGCATATTATTTTTCTGGGATTTTTGGAAAGTGTCCTTAGAACATTTACATTTTAGGTGCCCCTGTTAAGTAGTGCTGACTAGTTACAGTCATATCATGAATTTTCACCAGGGAATCAATGACAGGTAATCATACCAGTTTGAAGTGGATTTGGGGGAGAGCAGAGGATAAAGTGGTTTACCATGTACCTAAGAAGTCATGATTGCTTTTATTCCTAATATCCACTTGTTTTCTAGCCACACACTTTCGACTTGCTCTTTCGAAACTGCAGAATTGCGATCTCTTTGATGAGTTTGACAAGTGAGTTTGTTTTCTTGCTTCTGTTTTACTTTTAGTTTTAGCACAAAATATGTACTTCAGTGTAACATATATTCACTCAAGAAGATTCCATAGCTTTTGTGCATAACTAAAATGCCTAGGAGTTATTTCTGCAGCACTTGAAGTAACAACCTACAAATATAATTTAGACATTGCATAATTGTTGGCTCAAAATTGCAGACAGTCTTGATGACACACCATGCTAGTGCCAAGTCAGGACATTTTTAACCCACAGTCATCTTTTCTAAGTTGTTGTTTCTGAAGAATTAATTCATACTCCCTGTTGGTCAGCTCACAGCCTCCCGCCATGCTTCCCATACCTTCCCATACATGCTCTAAATTGCTCAATCATGAGAATCTTTTCTGTTTCACTTGAATATTGGATTCAGAAACAGCTTTCTTCCTTTTATTCAGAATTATATTTGAAGGAAGTGAATGGCATGCTTAGACACACATTTTCTGGCAACAAAAGGCAGTTTAGGTTTTCGAAAATTTTGGTGTTCTGTAACTTCTTAGGAACTGAGTTGCCAAAAACAGACTTCTTAGCAAGTCAACTTATTTTGCAGAGATGGACTTATTTCCCACAGTTTTAAACTGAATTTTGGAATTTGGCTGGTTGTCCAGTGGGATGAAAAGGGTAACCTGCAGATGTGAGATCTCCATTAAAAAGGAAAATGGGCAGAATTCCCCTCTTATCCAGAGGAATAGAGGCACTTTTTGATACATACAGAAATGATGGTAGTGGACAAAAGTGTGAAATTGGGATAGTTCACAAGACAGAGCTGGAGGAGAGGTGCCAGATTTTGTCTGAATTTGTCTCATCTTTCTCTGTCAAGGACCCAGAATATTGAGGTGTAATTTATGTAATAATGTTGATTCATTTCAGATTATACTTGTTACAGTTTAAAACGATGCCATCAACCTAATCACTTTCAATTTTTATTGCATATCCGCAGCAGCCATATATATTCTTTCCTGAAGTTTATATAACTCTCATCTGTAGAGTATTGTTTTATGCTGACCTTTGGCATGTGTGCTTTTTACCAGTTCTCTCCAGTTTTTACAACAACCCAGCAAAGTATACTTGATGATCTTCATTTTTATAATCTAGATACTGAGGCTAGGCAAATTCATGTCGTTTGTTATATTTGGTGAATGTCAGAGCCAAGATGTGAACCTGGGTGGGTCTATCCAGGGCTGGATGTTTAAGAGTGATAGTGGTTATGTCTTAAATAATTGTAGCAAGTATCTGCAAATTTTTGAAAAACTCTTCGGCCCTGTAAATGTGAGATACTGTCAGGATTCTAGATGGTACATGACTGGAGGTTTTGTCCTGGCCTGGTTTCCATCTCAGAACTGTTGTTGTTGTTTAGTCACTCAGTCGTGTCCGACTCTTTGTGACCCCATGGACTGCAGCATGCCAGGCTTCCCTTCACTAGCTCCCGAAGTTTGCTCAAACTCATGTTTATTGAGTTGATGATGGTATCTAACCACCTCATCCTCTGCCGCCCTCTTTTCCTTTTGTCTTCAATCTTTTCCAGCATCAAGGTCTTTTCTAATGAGTTGGCTTTTCACACCAGGTAGCCAAAGTATTGGTGCTTCAGCTTCAGCATCAGTCCTTCGAATGAATATTGGCTGTTTCCTTTAGGATTAACTGATTTGATTTCCTTACTTTCCAAGGGACTCTCAAAAGCCTTCTCTAACACCACAGTTTGAAAGCACCGATTCTTTGGTGCTCAGCCTTCTTTATGGTGCAACTATCACATCTATACATGACTACTGGAAAAACCATACCTTTGACTATACAGACCTTTGTTGGCAAAGTGATGCCTCTGCTCTTTAATACATTGTCTAGGTTTGTCATAGCTTAAAATTATCTATGCTTTATTTAGTTGCTTTCAGAGCCACTCTCTACACAAGTGTTCTTCATCTGTATGTACCTCAGTCAGGCTATTTCCTCTCTTCTTGCTGACTTGGTCTGGCTCTTCCCCACACTTCCTCCTTTCTCATAGGGAGTGCCCCCCACACGCACCATCAACCAACATTATGTTCTTAGTGTCACCAGCACTGGGAGGGAGGTGGGTGTGGGTGGTGATGAAGGATTGAAAATCATGCTGATGGTACCAGGGTTCTTGGATCTGAACTTGTTAAGAGATGGAAGTCACATCAGCGTACAGGCAGAAACCATTCAGGTGTGGAGTGAATGGCAGATATCCCTGTTGGAGCTTCCCAGAGTGAGCACAGTGATGCGCTGGTCACTCAACACTGCTCAATTGCTTGTTTGACGCATCCAAAGTTGGTCCCTAGAGGTGTCAGAAAGAGTGTTTTGAAAGTAAATAAGAATATATTTGTGACAAAATTTTCTTCATTTACATATTGACTTTTAGGAGTTCACATGTAATAATAAATTTGACTTACATTCTAATAGGTCCTTCTACATTTGTCTGAAACCCACAGTACAACCCAAAGATAATAGCAGGCCTCAGCTCATGCCCAAGTTTATATTTTAAGTAAACTCCAGCAAAGCAGAATACACTAAACTGTCAACTGCTGCCTCAGAGTCCCCTTAGTCTGTCCCCCGAGTGACCTTTATATGGTTCTCATTTCTCCTCTTTGTCTGGGAAAATGCTCTAGAAGAAAGAGGTCTGAGAACAGCCAGTCTTCTCAGGCTGAGGATCTGGACCCCCTTAGTTGAGGAGTCCTCCCCTAGCCTGCTTTGTGGATCTGGGAGCTGTGGCCCACGTGCATTAAGAGGGGTCCGTGGGTGCACTTTTTGTAGGATTCTGTGGGTCACAGAGGAGAAGGGATCAGGTGGAGAGAGGCAAGAACCTCCTTTTCAAGTCCCCTTTGGCTTTTCTATTCACGCTCTGTCCTCTTTGTCCTCCCAGAAAGCTTCAGATATTTTATCATTGTTTCAGGTCTGAGTTCTTTCCTTATCCCATGTAGCAAGCACGATCTTAGTTGGGGTAGATTTCTTTTTTTTTTGGCTGCTCTACCTGGCTTGCAGGATTTTAGTTCCCCAACAAGGGATCGAACTTTCACCCTCTGCAGTGCAAGCACTGTCCTAGGGATGTCCTGGGAGAGATTACATTGTGAATGAGAAAGTCCCAAATATCAGTTCCGTTTATAAGATACAAATTTTCCTCTTTCTGAAAATTGCCATGTAAATGAAGCCTGCATCTAAGCATTCTCAGACCAGCTCTCTGGTCCAGAGACCAAGGATTCTCTATTGTGACTCTTATTCCTCCCGATGGTCCATTCTGATGGTTGGACTTTGATCAGTCATATGTACGTTCTAGCCAGTAGAGGGGACAAAGGAGGAGAGGCATGCTCCCCGCCGCTGAGACTTGCCTTCTTCTTTAAGGTCATTTCCCAGGAATTTCATAGAACCCATTATTACATCCAGTGATGTGCTGGAGCCAGTTGGTCAGGTGAGAACTGCTACTCTTCCCAACTCTGTGTTCAGTGCCATCAAGGTGGAAGATTGAAGTTAGACACGGTGGGAATGTATCCCATGGAAAATGGCAATGCAACAAACCAAGGCTCCCCATCATCTCCCTGTCTCCCAAAGAGGACTAACTGTTAAAAAAAATTTGCTAGCAGCCGCCAATTATATCCCACCGGCTAGAGGTATAATCACAGGGCCACACCTCGCGGGGAGGTGGACCGGAAAGTGTAGCCTCTATTCTAGGTGACTGTGTGCCCACCTAATGAAACATAATTATTGAGTGGCAAGTAACAGTCTTTTTCCATGTTGTCTACCATTTTATGTTTCTGTGCCTGGAAATATTCAAGAGTCTAAAGTCAGTTATGTAACACTGTAACAGCCTAGCTCACTTGAAGCAGCCAATTGTGGTTTGTCTCTTGGAAATGAAAGGTGTTGAAAAATGTTGGTGTTGCAGATCATTCTGAGGTGGAGTTTCTTATAGGGGTCTTATTTATGCCATCTTTGTAGGTAATACGAGTAAAGGAACTCAGTGAGACAGATCAGCCTTTTTCTAAAGTTAGTACCATGAAGAACTCGGGCCAGAATTGGAGGGGAGGGAACAGGAGTGTGTGTTTGGCCGTAACTCTGTGTGGAAGAGCCCTCCAGTTGTAACAATACCATGCTTGTTCTTTGTTCTACCTCCTTGTTTCCCTAACCCCTTGGCCCCCCCCACCACCAACACTGCTCCCCACCAACCTGTTCTTTTGCAGAGTTTTTGGTCCCTTAGCAAAAATTGTAATAATTGGCCTCTCCTCTTGTAATTACATCTGTTATATTTTCATTATATGAAAAGCATTCATTTTAGAAAAAATATTCATTCTAGAAAATTGCCTTTCTCCATAATTTTGTGACAGGAGTTCTCAGTTTTTCCTGTGAAAAGATGAGAACACACAATAGGCCATTTGCATCCCCCATTTTTTTATTTGATTTGTTTATCTTTGGTATGTGGTTTTTTTCTCATTGAAATATAATTGCTTTACAATGTTGTGTTTCTGCTACACGATATTGTGAATCAGCTATATGTTTACATATACCCCCTTCCTCGTGAGTCTCCCTCCCACCCTCTCCCCTTTTCTACCTCTCTAGGCCATCACAGAACACTGAGCTGAGCTTCCTGTGTTATACAGCAGCTTCCCACTAGCTATCAGTTTTATACATAGTACTGTGTATATGTCAACACTATCTGTCAATCTGTGCCCCCCACCCCCTTGCTGTGTCCACAAGTTTGTTCTTTATAAATGTGTTCATCAGTACCATTTTTCTAGAATCCATATATATGTGTTAATATATGATGTTTGTTTTTCTCTTTCTGACTTAATTCACTCTGTATGACAGACTCTAGGTTTATCCCTATCACTTCCACTGACTCAACTTCATTCCTTTTTATGGCTGAGTAATATTCCATTGTGTATATATTTACTGCATCTTCTTTATCCATTCATCTGTTGATGGGCATCTAGGCTGCTTCCATGTCTTGGCCCTTGTAAATAGTGCTGTAATGAACATTGGGGGTACATCTGTCATTTTGAGTTGTGGTTATCTTAGGGTATATGCCCAGTAGTGGGATTGCTGGGTTCTATGTTTAGTTTTTCAAGGCGCCTCAATGCTGTTCTCCACAGGGGCTGTACCAATTTGCATTCCCACCAACAGTGTAAAAGGGTTCCCTTTTTTTCGCACCCTCTCCAGCATCTTTGTTTGTAAATTTTGATGATGGCCTTTCTGGCCAGTGTGAGGTGATACCATATTGGTACTTTTGATGTGCATTTCTCTGATAATTAGTGATGTTGAGTATCTTTTCATTTGCCTCTTGGCTATCTGTATGTCGTCTTTGGAGAGATATCTGTTTAGATCTTCCACCCATTTTTGATTAGATTGCTTGTTTTTTAATATTGAGCTCCGTAAGCTGTTTGTATATTTTGGAGATTAATCCTTTGTTGCTTCATTTGCAAATATTTCTCCCATTCTGATGGGCTTCCCAGGTGACACTGGAGGTAAAGAATCCATGCCTTCTAATGCAGGAGATGCAAGAGAAGTGGGTTTGATCCCTGGGTCGAGAAGATTCCCCTGGAGAAGGAAACAGCAGCCCCTCCAGTATTCTTGCCTGAGAAATGCGATGGACAGAGGAGCCTGATGGGCTACAATCCATGAGGCTTCCAAGAGTCAGACATGACTGAGCAACTACGCTTGCACACACTCCCATTCTGAGGGTTATCTTTTCATCTTGTTAATGGTGCAAAAGCTTTTAAGTTTAAACAGGTCCCATTTTTTTTTTTTAATTTTTGTGTTTATTTCTATTCCTCTCGGAGGTGCATCAGAGAGGAAATTGCTGCAGTTCATGTTAAAGAGTGCTCTGCCTATGTTTTTCTCTAAGAGTTTTATAGTTTCCAACCTTAAATATAGAAATTTAATCAATTTTGAGTTAATTTTTGTGTATGGTGTTAGTATTCTAATTTCACTTTTACATGTAGCTGTCTAGTTTTCTCAGCATCACTTATTGAAGAGACAGTCTTTTCTCCATTGTATATTCTTTCCTCCTTTGTCATATATTAGGTGACCATAGGTGTGTGGGTTTATCTCTGAGCTTTTTGTTCTGTACCTATTTCATAGGTCTATATTTCTGGGTTTTTTTTTTTTTTTTTGGTGAGTACTGTACTGTTTTGATTACTGTAGCTTTTTCATATAGTCCAAAGTCAGGGAGCCTGATTCCTCCAGCTCTGTTTTCTTTCTCAAGATTACTTTGGATAGTTGAGGTCTTTTGTGTTTCCATACAAATTGTAAATTTTTTTGTTCTAAAACCATGATGAATGCTATGGTAATTTGATACGGATTGCATTGAATCTGTAGATTGTTTGGGGTATTGTGTTCATTTTCACTATATTGATTCTTCTAATCCAAGAATATGGTATATTTTCCCATCTGTGTCCTCTTTGATTTCTTTCATCAGTGTTTTATAGTTTTCTGAATATGGGTCTTTTGCTTTCTTAGGTAGGTTTATTCCTTGATATTTTATTCTTTTTGCTGTGATGATAAATGGATTGTTTTCTTAATTTCTGTTTCTAATCTTTCATTGTTAGCGTATAAGAATGCAAGAGATTTCTGTGTGTTAATTTTGTATCCTGTAGCTTTACCAACTTCATTGATTAAGTCTAGTAGGTTTCTAGTGGAATCTTTAGGAGTTTCTATGTATGGTAATGTGTCACTGCAAACAGCGACAGTTTTACTTTCTCTTTTCCAATTTGTATTTCTTTTTCTTCTCTGATTGCCATGGTGAGGACTCAAAGAAATGTTGAGAAACCTTTTTTTTTTTTTTTCTTAAGATGAAATTTACATAAGATGAATGAACCATTTTACAGAGAACAGTTCAGGGGCATTTAGTACGGTCACAATATTATGCAGCCACCACCTCTAGCTAGTTCCGAAAAGACAAACCATTTTAAAACAATTGTTAGAGTAACCTTTTGTGTTTGTTTTGTTTTTTCATGTTCCTGCTTTTGTGGGAATACTCAAGCTAGCTGTCTGACGAGAACTTTGGCAGCAGAGAAGTGATGATAAGAGCAGAAAAGGATAGGTTAGAAAACAGTTTGTTTTAGTCGTTTGTGAGGGAGAGGGGAGGGCAGGTGGTGGGCATGATCCATCTAAGAAGGAGCCAGCATAGTGAAAAACTGCTAGAACCAGCGGGTCAGTTGTAACTCCCCTGTGATCTTGGGCAAATTTCTGAATTTCTGAACCTTGGTTTCTTATAAAAGAGGAGGCAGAACTGCATATGCACATTATACCAGAGTCAGTTTTGCCAATTAATAGTTAAGTGAGGGTAACCATTATGCAAGAGTTAAGTCAGTGTAACCACTGGAAGAAACTGGGTCAAGGGTACGTAGGACTTCTCAGTATTATTTTGCAACTTCCTGTGAGTCTAGACTTATTTCAAAATAGAAAGCTTAAATTGAAATGATATGACCACCTGAAACTTGTACATGAATGTTCATAGCAGCATCGTTCGTCATAGCCCCAGAGTGGAAACAGTTGAAATGTCCAGCCTCTGCTGAATGGATGAATTAAATGTACATCCACATAATGGAATGTAATTCAGTCATAACAAGCAGTGTAGTTCTGATTCATGCTAGAGCACGAATGAAACTTGAAAACATTTTGCTCAGTTCAGTGGAGGAAATCAGTCACAAAAGGTCACATATTTGTATGACTCCATTTACTGTACATGACTACCATTTCCAGTTGGTACAGTGGTAAAGAATTACCTGCCAATACAGGAGATGCAAAGAGACAAAGGTTTGACCCCTGGGTTGGGAAGATCACCTGGATAGGAAATGGCAACCCACTCCAGTATTCTTGCCTGGAAAATTCCATGGACAGAGGAGCCTGACAGGTTTACAGTCCATGGGGTTGCAAAGAGCTGGACACGACTGAGCTCAAGAGCATGTCAACATGTCTACTGTACAGGGAATGGCCAGAATAAACAAATCAATTGTAGATAGAAAGTAGATTAGTTGAGTTACAGACAAGGATGAGGGTGGGAGTGGCAGTGGAGTGACCCCTGCTGGCTATGGTGTGTCTTTGTGGGGAGATGAAAATGTTCTGGGTTGGATAATGGTGATTTTGACCCAGCTTTGTGAGTATGCTAAAAACCTGCTGAATTTTATTATTTAAAAGGATAAATTTTATGGCATGTGAATTATATTTCAATTAAAAAACGTTTTTTAAAGGAGGAGGCATAGTTGAGATATCCTCTAGATTCCTTTCCAGCTGCTTTGTTCAGAGGGCACAGTGATGCCCCAATTAGAACAAATGTTTAGGAATAACACACTCTAGTTCTCTTGCCATATTTGCCCTGTGCTGTCACTGTTGACTTCTTAGGACTCAAGTTCCTCATTATTCTCCAAAGCACAGCTTGTGCAGGGTGGCCATATATATATTTATAGATTTATATTTTCATAAATGTCATAGTGACTGAAGATATTTTAGGGGAATTGCAGAGAAGCAGTACTTAGAATGTGCCCATGAAATGAGGTCCTGGCCCTTCCTGGCTGTCTGTGGAGCTCCTTAGCACCGCTTGCACCCTGGCCCTGAGAGCTGTTCCCTTTTCCTCAGTGGGAGTGCCTCCTTCCACAGCCAGAGCAGTGGAAACCCTGAATCACAGAATCTTAGCCCTCACTTAAAATACATGAGCCAGCTCTCCACTCTCAACCATCACTGTTGCATTCTGCAGCCACGCCAGATTCTGTAAAGAGTGCCTGAGTCCTGCACAGGTGGTTAGAGAGTAAGTCCACATAAATATCTCACTTAATGGAAGCACTCTGTTAAGTCAGTTGCTTGTTAAATGGATGGGGGATTTGTGAAGGTTGCCTAGTTGCTCACTCAGGCAGAATGCATTATGTCAGCATCAGCAGAGCTGCGTTAGATTGGCAGTCAGCCAGGACAGGAGCATGGCCTTTGACAACTTAAGATGTCAGCAGTGTATTTATTTAAAAAAAAAAAAAAAAGCCCAAGCTCTATAAGAAATATCAGTGTCTGCTTCACTGCTCTGGACATCTTCCAGTCTCACAGTGTCATTACATGGCAGCATTTTCAGCCAGGAGGAAGACTTGAGACTGAGGGGAGATTGATATTCTGCATCAACAAAGTGAACCATACATGGCAAAGAGAAGCATAAGTGTGTTTTATAGCAGCTACCGTGGTCAGATGTTGGATAGAGAGAGATACAGAAACCATGGTACACTTGCTAGGGGAAATGGCTCCATGCAACATAGATCAGCAACATTCCAGACGTCAGTAATGGGGCTTCCCTGGTGCTCTAGTGGTAAAGAATCTGCCTGCCAGTGCAGGAGATGCAGGAGAGGTGGGTTCAATCCCTGGATAGGGGAGATCCCCTGGAGGAGGAAATGGCAATCCACTTCAGTATTCTTGCCTGGAAAATTCCATGGATAGAGAAGTCTTGTGGGCTACCAGTCTTCATGGGGTCATGAAGAGCTGGACTCGACTGAGCACGCACGCAGACCTCAGTGGTTTCCTTACTTCATAAAAGGGCATACTGAGACCCAAGAGGTTCCATCACAAGACCAGGGTCCTAGAGGTGCTGACTGGGGGAGCCAGAGCTAGCAGTGAGCCTTCCACCCCAGTCCATTGCACAGGGTTTTAGAATCTTCAGGCTTGCAAGTGACACTCTTCCTGAGAGTGATCTGAACTCAGCGGATGTTTATTATATCCCATATCTAAAGATGTGTGGGTTTCATGTCCACAGAGTTGTGGATCCGGCTCATTGGGCAGCCTCGTGTGGCTGCACACACTGGACTCCATAAACCCAGGGGGTGCCGACGTGCACGTGTGGTTTTCTGGATGGTACCTTTGTATTTGGACTGTGTACCACCTTACATCTGTGTGGACTGGCTGTGGCTACAGGATTGAATTAGTGGCTCAATGATGCCAGGCAGCTTCTTGGTGGTTCTCTGTCTTTCCCCAGCAGGTGTGAGATGACTACAGCGGCCCTAACCTTGTCGTCATGTGTCAGTATCAAAGCAGAAAGGCAGGGATGGCTAAAACAAAAGTGTTCCGTTCAAACCATCCTCTTCCTGAGAAGAGTTTCCCAGAGCATCTAACAGACTTCCCTAATATCTGATTGCCCAGGGATGGGTCACATGGCCACATCTAAACTAACCTTGGCACAAGAATATACTCACCACTGTTAGACTTGTGAAAGCAAGGCTCTGCCAGCAGGCACAAGGGGTATTGGGAATATGACAAGTGGGATCTGCCAGAGATTGTTACATTGAAGATGGAATGATACCTTTTAATGTATATGATGCTGCTGAAGGGACAAATGAATATCATAAAGCATTTAGAAAAGACAGATCATAGATCATTGGAAGTGGACAGTTCAAATTTACTTCCCTATATGGATGGCTGATATTTCACTGCATAAGTTAGTAACTTTTCTGGACTTGCCTGACTGGTTGAGAAATATGTCTTTTACCTACAGGAAGTGTAAGCTCTTACCATTACTGTCTCAGCAGTTTTCTAGATTTTTCATTAACAGGTTCAGGCAGTCTGGAATTATTTCGTTTTCTGGGTAAGCAATTTGAGGTACATGGATTTCTCTGTTTCCAGGATAGAGGAAGAACAGATACCTGTTTCTCCAGATACAAAGTCACGCTTAAAGTGACAATCAAAGCAGTTTTTAAAAATGTACAGATTAGAGGATGCAGAAATATGAATGATACTATTCTTGCTCTTTAGGGATTCACAGTTCACTGCAGCTGTTTGTGCATGGTGTGCTCAGTCGTGTCCGACTCTGCGGCTCCAAGGACTGCAGCCTGCCAGGCTCCTCTGGCCATGGAATTCTCCAGGCAAGAATACTGGAGTGGGTTGCCATTTCTTCCTCTAGAATCTTCCTGACCCAGGGATTAAACCACCATCTCTTGCATCTCCTGCAGTGGCAGATGGATTTTTTAACCACTCATACCACCTGGGAAGCCTGTGTTAATTAAATAGTGTAAAGTTATAGAGTCACTCAAAGAACACTGAAATTTATTAATTCATGCCACAGAAACAAGGGAGGCCAGGAGCCCAGGCCAGGGGATGAAGCCATGGATAGGGTGAATCACTCCTTTGATAACATGAGGGTACCTTCTGGGGAGAGAGGGAAGCAGTGAGTAACAAGGTGTGTGGTTCAGACTGTATCTGTTCCATTGTGCATTTCCTAGCATCATAGGGGCATTGTGAGTCGCCGCTGCAGAAAATATTTTATTGCCAAAGAGTAGTCTTAGGCACATCCCTAAAGAAATTTCTAGTGTTATATGTGATAGGATATTAAAAAAAAAATGTGTGGATCTTTGCCATATCCCTTGCTGGGAGGAAAAGGAAAATTCCATTGATAAGATTTGCTTTTAAAAATATCAGTAAACTTTTCCCATGGTGAAGGACCTTCCCCCATTCCACCTGCCCTCTGCAAAGCCAACAGAGAAGAAAACAGATTTCTAAAATGTTACGACCTTGGCAGTATAAAGTGTCTTTGGAACTGGAGTTTTCTTGGGTGAGACAGTGTCCATATGATTTCTTTCCATTTGTCCCAAGTGGGAAGAGGCTGTGAAGATGGGGTAGAAGAAATGACTGGGGAGGGGAGTGGCCTGCAGCCTTCTTTGAAGGAAAGAGGGTTAGTCTAGATGCCATAAATTATAAGTATTCCTCCTTCACCTCCATACAGGTGACCTCATAGGAACGGAGCTGTTATTTCTAGCCTGTCCATTCCTAGCCACTCCCTCCCTGGTGCCCAGCCTTGCTTAGTGTTCTGATGCGGAGGTGAAGCCAGTGTCTGGAGTTTCAGCATCTCACTTGCATTATTGACCCTGAGGTTATGGAAGGAAAAGCCATGCAAGCTGTGTGTGTAGGAGCTGCTCCCTGCCATGGAGCCCTCATGGGCTAGATCTGCCGGGGAGGATGGCCATAGACCCAGAGAGGACAGGGTTGACCAGCGAGCAATCCCATCTTCTCCGGGCCACCTGGCTGTGGAGCACTGTGGACAGAGTGGTTTCCTGGAATTGGGGTTTATGTTAAACTTGCATATTAGAGCAACTAGAAATGTTATTTTCATAGTTAAAGTCAAGCAGATTTAGAAAAAGAAACATCTCTAGAAAGTTTAAGGTGTAAAACCATCAAATATAAATAGATGAACTAAACAAATTTTAAGTTAAAAAGGTACATTTACATGCATAGGAATGTGTATCTTGTCTCTTTTTAACCCAACAGGGCCAATGCCTGAAAGCATGTCTGCTATGTTCTCTATGTTTAAGAATTCTACAGCGTTCCTGCAGCTCTGCTACTCATTAGTTTCCTAAAGCCCTTAAGATCTGGAGTTCATCTGGTCTGCTGATTTCATGGTTCTTAGAGAAACAGTTTTTTCCTCATATGTCCACATCATGAGGGCCCTGCAAGGACAGTCTCAACAGCCTTACCCTCTGTAGCTTTGTCCCTGGCTGGGAGAAGGACATGATCTTCTGTCATTTCTCTAGGCCTAGCCGAGTGATGGTGAGAGCTTGGAGCTGGATGGGCCAGGCCATGTTTTTTTGTTTGTCAGTTTGTTTTTAATTAGTTTTTCTTGGAGTGTAGTTGATTTACAATGTTGTTAGTTTCAGGTGTTCAGCAAAGTGAACCCCTCCTACATATATCCTCTGTATTTAGATTCTGTTCCCATATAGGTTGTTAAAGAGTGTTGAGTAGAGTCCCTGTGCTATACACTGGGCCCTTATTGGTTATACGTTGTTGTGGTTCAGTCTCTAAGTCACGTCTGACCCTTTTGCTCCCAATACTTCCCCCTTATGTCCATAGTTTGTTTTCTACATCTATGGCTCTCTTGCTGTTTTGTAAATAGGTTCATTTGTACCATTTCTTTGGATTCCATATGTAAGTGCCGTCATCTGATATTTGTCTTATACTGACTCACTCCACTCAGGAGACAATCTCTAGGTCCATACATGTTGCCACAAATGGAATTCTTTCTTTTTTTTTCCTTTGGTTGACTAAAATTCCATTGTATATATGCACCATATTGTCTTTATCCATTTCGCTGTTGATGGATATTTAAGTTGCTTCCATATCCTGCTCTTGTAAATAATGCTGCAGTGAACACTGGCATGTATGTATCTTTTCAAATTATGGTTTTCTCTAGATAGATGCCCAAGAGTGGGGTTGCTGAATCATAATAGTAGTTCTATTTTTAGTTTTTTAAGAAACCTCTATACTGTTGTCCATAGTATGTACCAATTTACATTCCCACCAACAGAGTGAGAAGGTTCCCTTTGTCCATATCCTCTCCAGCATCCATTGTTTGTAGATGTTTTGATGATGGCCATTGTGGCTGGTGTGAGGTGATACCTCATTGTAGCTCTGATTTACCTCTCTCTAATAATTAGTGATGTTTAGTATCGTCTTATGTGCCTGTTTGCCATCTGTATGTCTTCTTTGGAGAAAAGTCTATTTAAGACTTTTGCCCATTGTTTGTGTTTTGTTTTTTGATATTGGGCTGCATAAACTATTTGTATATTTTGTAGATTAATCCTTGTATTTTTGTTTTCTTTATGGTTTCTTTGCTGTGCAAAAACTTTTAATTAGGTCCTGTTTGTTTATTTTTGTTTTTGTTTTCGTTACTTTAGGAGGTGGATCAAAAAAGATATTGCTGTAATTTATGTCAACGAGTGCTTTGCCTAATTTTACATTTAGGTCTTTAATCTATTTTGAGTTTATTTTTATGTATGGTGTTAGGAAATGTTCTAATTTCATTATTTTACATGTAGCTGTCCAATTTTCTCAATACTGCTTATTTCTTCTTTGTGATAGATTAGCTGACTATAGGTGCGTGGGTTTATCTCTTGGCCTTCTATACTGTTTCATTGGCCTATATTTCTGTTTTTGTACCAATACCATACTGTTTTAGTTTTTTGGTTACTGTAGCTTTTTAGTATAGTCTGAAGTAAGCAGAGACATTACTTTGCCAACAAAGGTCCATCTAGTCAAGGCTATGGTTTTTCTAGTAGTCATGTATGAATGTGAGAGTTGGATGGTGAAGAAAGCTGAGTGCTGAAGAATTGATGCTTTTGAACTGTGGTGTTGGATAAGACTCTTGAGAGTCCCTTGGACTGCAAGGAGATCCAACCAGTCCATCCTAAAGGAAATCAGTCCTGGGTGTTCACTGGAAGGACTGATGTTGAAGCTGAAACTCCAATACTTTGGCCACCTGATGTGAAGAGTTGACTCATTGGAAAAGACCCTGATGCTGGGAAAGATTGGGGGCAGGAGGAGAAGGGGACGACAGAGGATGAGATGGATGGATGGCATCACCCACTCGATGGACATGAGTTTGGGTTAAACTCCTGGAGTTGGTGATGGACAGGGAGGCCTGGCGTGCTGCGATTCATGGGGTTGCAAAGTCAGACATGACTGAGTAACTGAACTGAACTGATGTCAGGGAGCCTGATTTCTGCAGCTCTATTTTTCTTTCTCAATATTGCTTTGGCTGTCTTGAGAAAAAAAAAAAAATGAAACTAGAGGGATCAACCTCCACATGAAAAGATGCTTAACATCACTCATTATTAGAGAAACGCAAATGAAAACCACAGTGTAGTATCTATCATCTCATGCTGATCAGAATGGCCTTGATCAAAAAGTCTACAAACAATAAATGCTGGAGAAGATGTGGAGAAAAGGGAACCCTCTTACACTGTTGATGGGGATGCAAACTGATACAGCCACTATGGAAAACAGTGTGGAGATTCCTTAAAAAACTGAGAGTAGAACTGCCACATGACCCAGCAAACCCCATATACCCCAGGAAACCAGATTGAAAGAGACACATGTATCCCAATGTTCAATGCATTACTGTTTACTATAGCTGGGACATGGAAGTAACCTAGATGTCCATTGGCAGATGAGTGGATAAGGAAGTTGTGGTGCATATACACAATGGAGTATTACTCAGCTATAAGAAGGAATGCATTTGAGTCAATTCTAACGAGGTGGATGAAACTGGAGCCTATTATACAGAGTGAAGTAAGTCAGAAAGAGAAAAACAAATAGTATATATTAATGCATATATATGGAATTTAGAAAGACAATAATGATGATCCTATATGCAGGGCAGCAAAAGAGACACAGATGTAAAGAACAGACTTTTGGACTCTGTGGGAGAAGGGGAGGGTGGGATGACCTGAGAGAATAGCACTGAAACATGTATATTAACATATGTGAAATAGATGACCAGTGCAAATTTGATGCATGAAGCAGGGCACCCAAAGCCAGTGCTCTGGGACAATCCAGAGGGATAGAGTCAGGAGGGAGGTAGGAGGGGGGTTCAGGATGGAGGCCACGTGTATACCCATGGCTAATTCATGTTGATGTATGGCAAAACCTTCAAAATATTGTAATTACCCTCCAATTAAAATAAATATATATTTTTAAAAAGATTGCTTTGGCTATTCAGGGTCTTTTATGTTTCCATACAAATTGTAAAAAATTTTTGTTCTAATACTGTGAAAAATGCTATTGGTAATATGCTAGGGACTGCATTGAATCTGTAGATTACTTTGCGTAGTATAGTCATATTCACAATAGTGATTCTTCCAATCCAAGAACATGGCGTATCTATCCATCTGTGTGTGTCATCTTTGGTTTCTTTCATTAGAATCTTATAGTTTTCTGGGTACAGGTCTTTATTTCCTTAGGTAGGTTTATTCCTAGGTAATTTATTCTTTTTGATGTGATGGTAAATGGGATTTTTTCCCCTTAATTTCTCTTTTCTGATCTTTCATGGTTAGTGTATAGGAATGCAAGAGATTTCTTCATGTTAATTTTGTATCTTTCAACTTGATCAAATTCATTAATGAGCTCTAGTAGTTTATTGGTAGCATCTTTAGGATTTTCTGTGTACAGTGTCATGTCATCTGCGAGCAGTGATAGTTTTACTTCTTTTTCAATTTACACTCCTTTTATTTCTTTTTCTTCTCTGGTTTCTGTGGCTAGGACTTCCAAAGCTATATTTAATAGCTTTGTGTGAACATCCTTGTCTTGTTCCTGATGCTTGAGGAAGTGCTTTCAGTTTTTTCCTTCTACCATTGAGAATGATGTTTGCTGTGGGTTTGTCATATATGGCCTTTATTATACTGAAGGCCAGGTGTTGTTGGCTGAGAGCTGAACAGTAGATAACCCACTGGCTGAGGCTGATTCCGGCCAGCAACATAAAGTTCCACCTCATGTCCTACTGTAAAGCTCTTTGGCAGGAATACAGAGTAAACTTTTCATTTGTATACTGGCTAAGCTTTAAGGACCAGTACCTGTTTGGGGAACTGAAGTGAGCATGGGAGGTACAGAGAAGCTGCATTTTGCCCACCAGGCTCTATACTGTCTGTCTCCACACTTATAATACATGGCCCTAATTCAAAGCTGGGATCTCAGGGGAATGGGTAACACTGATGGAAAATACGTACACATCTAGTATAGAACACACTTGTATCAATATTAACATTGAGAATCTTATGTTGAGTGGTATTTTTGTAGTTCAGAGGCCTGGGCTCAATCCTGGTTCTACCTCTTTGGAGTATGACTTTGAAATGTTACCTAAACATTTTTTTAATATCTTTTATTCTGTAAAATGGAAATATCAGGCATACTTATCTCCATGGGTGGTTATGAGAATCATAATGAAGGGATGTATATGAACTGATAAGCATTAATAGTTGCTAACAATGATATAGTTCCTATGGAACATGATTTCTTGAATCTTACTAAATCCCTAGACCTGTGAGTTACCATTGATTCTTTTTCTGGGTTCCTCAAAGTATGAACAGGTTGTTGGAATCACCCAGTTTCATAAAAGATGTCTCAATCTCTCACTTGTCTATTTGTCAAACAGTGTGCCATGTAAGAAGTGTGTGGTGGTTGGTAATGGAGGAATTTTGAAGAATAAGACATTAGGAGAAAAAATTGACTCCTATGATGTAATAATAAGGTAAATATATTTTCTAGTTTTCTATCCTGGAACTGTTTTAAAAGAACATAGTTTCCTGCTTTAGTATGACCAATTTTTAAAAGGAAGTGGAGTATGTTAAAATATGTTACATATTACTCAAGTTGTTGGCTGGAGTAGACTTAGATTTCAGGTCATTCATTTAGCAAATATATATGAAATCCCCTGAACATTCTGGGCACAGTTCTAGCCCCAGGGGGCTATAGCAGTGAATAAGAATAATGTTCTTCCTCCCTGTGGAGCTTACATTCTAATGGGAAGAAGAAAATGGTAATTAAGAAAAGAAATATAATAAATGTCATGGAAACACTCAAAGCAGTTAAATCATCAAGAATGAATGAATGGCTACTTTTGAATGGATGGTAATGCTGAGGCAGAGACATCTTAACCTGGACCTAAGTGACCGCACAGTACTGGCCATATGAAGATTAGGGAAGAGCAATACAGGCAGAAGGTTGACTGAAAGTCCTCTGGAAGGTATGATGCTGAGTTTGAGAGCAGCAAAAAGAAAACCAGTGAGGTTGGAGGGCAGCAGACTGGGGAGAGGGGTGCAATCAGCAGCTGAAGATGTAGTTACGGAGTGGGCTTTGCAGGATTTTGTCAACTAGGATTTGGGCTTGTGTTTTAAGTATAACAGAAAAGTTTTGAAAAGCATTGAGCAAGAGAGCAACTCTATCTGGTTATGTCTTTTTAAAAAAGTGTTTTTATTTATTTCTGACCGCACTGGGTCCTTGTTGCTGCACGCAGGCTTTCTCTAGTTGCAGTGAGCAGGGGCCACTCTCTCGAGTTGCGCTGCACGGGTTTCTCATTGAGATGGCTTCTCTTGTTGTGGAGCACAGGCTCTAAGGCTTGCAGGTTCAACAGTTGGGACACACGAGTTTAGTTACCTCATGGCATGTGGGATCTTCGCAGAGCAGGGATCAAACCCATATCCCCTGCATTGGCAGGCAGATTCTTAACCACTGGACTACCAGGGAAGCCCTGGTTTTGTCTTTAAAATACCCTGGTGGTGGCACAGACAATAAAACATGAAGGACAAGGGTGGAGATGAAGAGACCAGTTAGGTTGCTGCATTTGGGTAGAGAATGGTGCCTTGCAATAGGATTGCCATGGTGGGGACAGAGATAAGGGACTAGATTGAGGCATGTATTAGAGTTACAGTTATCAGTATTTGCTTTTTATTAGATGTGAACAGAGATGGGGAATAAAGGAATACAGGATACTTCCAGGTTATCAGCTTAAGAGACTGGCTGGATAGTGGTTGAATTGGGGAAGACTAGGGTAGGAACAGGTTTGGGGGGAATCAAGATTTTGGTATGAACATACCACATTTGAGATGCTTATTAGATTTATAGTATATAAATCAAGTAGGCAGTTAGATAAAGAGGTTAAATTCTATAAGTTGTATTTAAAACCATAGGCTGGGTGAGACTTTCCAGGAGCAGAGAGATGGCTCAGGACTGAGCTTTGAAGTACTCAAAACTTAAAGGTTATGCAAAGAGAAAGGAGTAAAGGAGTTAGAGAGGATCTGCCAGTGAAGTAGAAAGAAAGTCGAGAAAAGGGGATCGTAAACGCCAAGCCAGCACAGTGTTTTAGGACAGGGAGGTTTCAACCATGACAAATGCTGGTGAGAGGTCCTATAAGATAAGGACAGAGTTCACATTGGGTTGGCAAGTTGAAGCTCACTGATACTCTTGACAGACGACTTGGAGACATGATGCTGGGGAGAAGCCCAAGTGGAGTGGTTTGAGGGAATGACAGGTGAGAAAGCAGGGAAACTAGTGAACTAGTATAAACAACTCTTTGGAGAAATTTCACTGTGGAGTTGAGACATAAGATGGTCTCAACTGGAGATAATTCCGGACTCAAAGGAGATTTTCTGTTTCCTTTTATAAAGATAGATGCTAAAACAGTAAACTGATGGAAATGAATAAAGAGGTTGGCATGGTAACAAAAGAGGGCATGGGGCCCAGAGCACAGCGTGGTTATCTCTGCAGTGGAAGGGAAAGTTGAGGTTGTGGGCACAGCTACCAAGAGTCCCATAGAGCTAGTGGTGGGGTAATGATAACACTTCCATCTGTTTTCTTATAGAAAGGTTGAAGTCAGATCATTAAGTGTGTATGTGTTGGGAATGGCCATGAAGAGTCTTCTGAAGAGTGGGAAAACTTCCTGCTGGGCAATGCATTAGGATCACCTGGCAGTGCTTGGGCATTTTGCTGGGTTACAAGTTGCCAAGGGTTTCTGCATAGTATGGTCACCTCATTTTCTGGTGGTTATCCATTTTGAGGAAGCTGTGAAGATTTATCCACAAAACAGTGTTCAAGCACTCACAGATTTCTTTGTAATTGTGTAAAATCTGGTTGCCTAGAACCACACCAGGCCCTTGAGGGAAAATGCCACTGGCAAGTATTTCCTTATGAAAGTATTTCAGGTGTTATAAAGGCTGCTTTCTATTAACATAGGGCCATAGGGTCAAACAGTATTTGTCTCCTAGGGAGACACTATTTTGGCAACAAAGCATTCCTTTTCATAGCACACCTATATGGCGTGTGCATAAATAGTGCATGTCTAACCTTGGCTTATTTTGAGCATCGCACATCCACCACTGGATCATTTGTGGTTCTTTCGTTCATCCCAGCAATAGTTACTCTTGGTTATGCTTAGGTATAAATATAGCAGTTTTGTTGTTGAGCACATCAATTTTGATGGGTCTTCAAATCACCTTAACTGTGACTCTTGCCTGTTAGTCACTTAGGCACACATCCATGTGCTCCGTGATGTGTAACCCTGGGCAAGTAACTTTATCTCTATGGACGTCAGGGCCCTTATCTACAAACACAAGGGGTTTTATCAAGATGTCCTCCAAGGTCTGTTTTGAGTATTCTGGGGTTTTATGTTCCCATTTTCATTTTGTCTTCAGTTTTACTGGAGGTAAGAATGAACTATTGGTGGCCCCCCAGTTAATTTTCAAACACAAATGAATGTTTCTGCCTTTGATCAAGCAGCTGTTTCAGGAAGGGGAGTTATTTCCTTGGCTGTGAAAGATTTGATGGATTGCCACGTGGCTTTAGAGCCCAGCTACGTGGCTGATGTTTGTCTGGCTCTGAAATCTCTGAGAACTGTGATGCAGATGACCCTGACTGCTCTTGGTCTACATGTCTTGTGTGCTTACTACCCACAGAATGAATAATGGTCCTGTTTTAGGACATGAAGAGGAAGTTGGGAGAAGGACTACCTTCCGACTTTTTTATCCAGAATCTGTTTTTTCAGATCCTAATCACAATGACCCTAATACTACGGTGATTCTCACTGCTTTCAAGCCTCTTGATTTAAAGTGGCTGTGGGAATTGTTGACAGGTGGCAAAATAGTAAGTTGGCAAAATCAATCTATCTTCTGATTTCCTTCAGTTTTTTTTTTTAATATTTAAAAAAAGACAACAGCAAGTTGTATTTTCTATATTCTTTATTTCAGAACCCTAATGGTTTTTGGAAGGAACCCGCCTTAAATCTGATCTATAAACCTTATCAAATCAGAATATTAGATCCTTACATCACCAGAATGGCAGCTTATGAACTGCTTCATTTCCCGAAAGTGTTTCCCAAAAATGAGGTATGTATTTTCCTTCACACAGTTTCAAACTAAAGACATTACTGGGGTGGAATAGAGAGTCCCTGGGAGTCTTAGAAACTGGGTGAGAACCATGACTCATGAGGTAACTTCTGAGGGCCACATCCGACTTAGTGAGATTAGGTTATCTGTGGATTTTATGTGCATGTTGTTCAGGTTGCAAGGAAAACAACCTTTTAAGTGGAGTGTTTTTCCTGACTTTGCAAGGCCCTTCTGGGGTCTCCTTTAAGATGTCCAAGTGGCCCATCTCTCACTGCCTCCTCTCCACTGCTCTGCAGGGAGGAGAGTATTGATGGGGGGAGGCGGAGGGCGTGTGTAGCGCTGATGGGCAGGCTGTGTGCAGAGAGCAGGATTCCTTCATTCTTTTTAATTACAAGGAATCTCATTGACTTTGACTCTTATAGCCCTGTTTGTCTACATTCCCTAGGAAAAAGGTAGTTTAGGTCCATACGGTGACAGGCTGTATTTTTCATCTGAAGCTTGAGTAAATGTGTAATGTGATAGCTCAGTGAAAAGGAGGCTTTCCTTTTTGTAATGGGGAAAAATCCAAAGAAATAAACTTGTATTTTGTTCCTTTTCATTGGCACAATAAAAAATTCTGAAATATTACATGCTTAAACAGCTTTTACAAAGGAATACTTTTTAAAAAAGGAAATCATCCTTTTTTTCCTCTGTATAATTCAGATTATCTCCCAAGCTCTTTTGCATTTTATATCCTTGTAGACGCTTATCTGTGCATTTACAAACACAAATACTTTTTTAAAAGTTAATTTTATTGGGGTATAGTTGTTTTATAATGTGTTAGTTTCGGCTTTACAGCAAAGCAATTCACTTATGCGAATACCTATATCCCTTTCTTGGACTTCCTTCTCATTTAAGTCATCACAGAGCACCAAGTAGAGTTCCCTGCACTGTACAGTAGGTTCTCGTTAGTCATCTCTGCTATACATAGTGCCAATAGCATACATATGTCAACCCCAGTCTCTCAATTCATCCCATCCCTCCTCTCTCCTTGGCATCTGTAAGTTTATCTGTGTCTCTATTTATGTATAAGTTCATTTATATCATTTTTCTAGAGTCTACATACAAGCAATATTTTTCTGACTTCCATCTGTATGACAGTCTGTAGGTCCATGCATGTCTGAAAATGGCACTATTTCATTCCCTTTTACAGCTGAGTAATATTCCACTGTATATATGTACCACTTTATCCATGTCTGTCAGTGGACATCTAGGCTGCTTCCATGCCCTGGATATTTTAAATAGTGCTGCAATGAACATTGAGGTGCATGTATCTTTTTGAACTATGGTTTTTTCTGGGTATACACCTAGGAGTGAGATTGCTGGGTTATATGGTAGTTCTGTTTTTAATTTTTTTAAAAATGTGCATATGCCTTCTCTGCGGTAGCTGTATCAATTTACATTCCCACCAAAGGTAGGAGGGTTCCCTTTTCTCTACATGCTCTCCAGCATTTATTGTTTGCATCAACTTTTGTCTATGCAGTTACAAACACAAGCACTATTTTTTGTTGGAGTGTAATTTGTGATTATACTACATTGTTCTGCTGTTTCTCCTAATTAACTCTTCCCCTATTTATAGACCTTTAGTTTTATAGCCAACTTTTTTTCTTCTATAGGTCATGTAGAAATGCATGTGCTTATAGGGATTTTCTGCACACTTGTGTGATTTCTGTAGGAAAGACACCTGGAAGTGGAATTCCGAAGTCAAAAAAGCATAAATATTAAGTCCTGTCTTGCTAATTTTGAGGGGGAAAGGACAGCTTCTGAATGTATATTTTGTGAATTTTCAGCTCTTACTTTCCTAAGTGAGGTAAGATCAGATTTATCCCTTGATTTTTGCTTTAGGTAGTGCACAGGAAGCACAGGAAGCCTCTGGAGTTACTTAGAGATGGTACTAGAACGAGTTTTAAGAGCACTGAAATTTCACTAGGGCAGTGTCCTGGAAGCCAAGTGAGGGACACAGCTGTATTTCAGAGGTCAACTGTGTCAGATGCCATCCAGGAAACACAGAGGTCACACTGATAGGGACAAGTATAGAAAGAGGAAGAAAGCCCGATTGAATTGGGTTAAAGAGAAGTAACGTAGGACATGAGTGAATGGAGGCAAATCTTCAATGGAGTTTTGCTAGAAAAGCAAGCAGAGGAATGACTGGAAGACATAGGTTCAAGGAAGGGTTTTTTTGTTGTTGTTATGGCTTTTTAGATAGATGTTTGTATGCTGAAGGGATGATTCATTAGAGGGAAATATTGATGATGAGAGAAAGGGGATACTTGTAGGAGCAAAATTGTTGAGTAAAAAGATGGGGTAAAATGGAGTGCATGAGTGCAGAGGCTGGCTATAGGTAGAAACAGGGACAGCTCATCCGCAAAAGAGTGAACACTGAAAATATGGCTAAAGACAAAGGTAGATTTGGAATTGGGACGATGATGTAGCTCTTGTCTGATCGATACTGACAGTTTAAAGTAGGAAGGAAGGTAGAGCTGTTGGATAGAAAGGTATGAGATTGTCATCTTGCAGAGTAGAAATGGAAGTTTACTAGGGGAGTGTAGCTGGATTGTTGGACATGACTGAATGCCCACTTGAGATGGTCATAAATGTAACCTGTGACCAGTCAGGTATGCCATTTTCTCTGACCTTAACCAGGGTTAAGATTCTGTCAGGGACAATATAGGTTCTGTGGGTGATGGGTGCCAAAGGAAATTGAAGGCCTACATAAGGGAATGACTATAATGGTGAAGACCTTGAAATGTGATGGCATCAGTGTGGTGGGATGACTCCTAGGTTTTTAACCCAACCATTAACTTTCTCTCACAGCAGATGGAGAAGCTGTAGTAGAGTCACAGTAGTGTGAGGGGTAAAGAAAAACTTAGGTAAAAGGCTGTTAGGCTTTCAGACACATCTGCTTCCTGGAGTTTACCTGATTTTATTATGCTGCTCTGATTTTTCTCGAAATCATAATTAATCATATGTAATTTCCATGGGATCTATAGGAAACATTTAATCAAAAGAAAATCTCCTTGAATTTTTGTGTTAAAAAAAAACTTAAGATACATTTTGTTTTTGCTTTTGAAGGCTATCCTATGAGAATTAAAACTTAGAAATGCCAAGACCCTTTGGTCAAACATCTATGATAGTACTTTTTAGGATAAATGTACATGTGAAGGGGATGCTTGGTTTCTTTTAATTAAAATTTAAATGTGTCAATTTAAAAACAAAACTGAATGTGACTTTACTATGTATATACATCTGGAGTCTTCTGGTCAGATCCTCACCTTGGCAGTTTGTTATTGAAGTTACTTGATTAAAGCCATCTTTCCCTAGAGCTGAACTATCAGCATTATGAAACAGAACTGTTTTCTGGCTAAATGATTTTGAAGCCTTTTAGCATGATTCTGTTAGTGAATTAAGCAGTTCTTACATTTCATACATGGGTTTAATATTCTCAGGCTTTGCTTTTCCCATAAGTTGCCGGACTTGGTGTGTTTTTTAAACAAGGCGGCAGCATCCTTTCCCTCAAGCCTTCATCTCATAGTTGTCTTCTGGACTAGTACAGCAGGTAGGTTTTACTTGAAAGACTTTCTAAGATTTCAGCCAACACTTTATACAGTTAGGATATTAGCTTGGCACTTGAGCCTTGGGGCATGATGAAGGTTGAACTTAAGTTTTTGTCTTGATGAAATGCTCAGAAGATGCTATAAGATGGATCACCCAAATAGGCTTTGGAAACAAATACCTTGTGTGGACATTTTCCCCTAAATTTTCCTTTCCTCCCCCAGAAACCCAAACACCCAACCACAGGCATTATTGCCATTACATTGGCATTTCACATATGTCATGAAGTTCATCTTGCTGGCTTTAAGTACAACTTTTCTGACCTCAAGAGTCCTTTGCACTACTATGGGAATGCCACCATGTCTTTGATGAGTGAGGTAAGCTTATATATTCTGCCATTTCACCCTGTCATTTGACTGAGGGAACAGGTTTTGAGAGGTTGATGGCTTAATAAGGGTTTACAGAGATAGCACATGCTGAAATTAGGAGTGGGGTCCAGAGTTCTTAATACAGTAGCAGCTCCCAATCTGCTGGCCTCAGACCCTTGGAAGAATCTTATCAAACCTACATAGGGACCAAGCCTTACCTTAGATGCTGTATTTGATGCACTGTTTTCAAAGATAGAAACCTGTTTGAGATATGACCAATTCACGTAAAAGCATGGCCATGATTATACTAATTATTTTCATGGAGTTTTTCAGTTAAGTAGATAGGAAGGTCTATAACTTTTTAACCTCATGAAAGAATCTTCATGGTCAGAAAAGTTGTAAACTTTTATACTAGATCATTTTTCTCTTGAATGGGGATTAATAATGGTAGATTTGATCCTTAAATTTTTACTGTGAATGGGAACGAATTTCCTGTTTTCCTAATAACTTAAATTAGTGGCACAGTGACAGGAGTTAAAATATTACATGTACATTTTAACGTTGAACAATGAATGATTTATTGTTAAGTATATGGATTTATCCCATGAGATGAAACCAGTCCCCTTAAATCCTCATCCCCAAATACTATGTAAGCTGAACAAGTGGATTTCTTCAGGTTAGATCTTGTAAATTTTGGTTTCTAGATTTACACCATAATTCAGTAGACCAGAAGATGATGTGAAGGAGCCTCTTACTTAAGTGATGGTTTAAGTGGAAGAGTGGGCTTTTAGGGAAGGCTCTGCAAAAGAATGAGCAATGAAAAACAATTAGGTAACTAAAGTTCAAGTCCATGTCACTTGTTACTTGAGTTTTTTCAGATATAGCATATTCCATTGCTGCCGCTGTTAATAATTATTTCAGATTGGGATAGACTGTGACTTTTGTTTTTCTTCTTTAGAATGAATATCACAATGTGACTGCGGAGCAGCTCTTTCTGAAGGACATTATAGAAAAAAACTTTGTAACTGACTTGACCCGAGAGTAACCCTACAGACTCAGAAGATGATGCTAACAGTATTAGTTTTATTTTTATACTGCGATTTTTAGTTTATTTTTAAATATGTTGGATGTACTTGTCAAGAAATTATGTGTATTAAGTCTGTTGCTGCCTGGTGATTCATAACCACCAGCTTAATTTCTGTGAATATATTTAATTTATGGAAACCAAGACATTAAGATATCAGGGAAAGTGAACTTTTCATTGCATTGTTTAAAAATAAGCTAGTTTGCTGAGGTGTTTTAAACTATAGTTAATCTTAGACGTCTGAAGGGATGGTGACTTCCTAGTAAGTAAGGGGGTTTAGTTTACTACAGCAAATTTTGAATGTAATTTTGAGAGGACATTTTGAGAGGTTCATCTGGCTACTGTAAATTGGTAGGAACTGGTGTGCAGCAGTTCCTTGATGTAGTGAACTGGACCCGCTTCAGGCGTGTGACTGTAGTTCCTTTTAGTTATACCTGAGGAACCGGACTGGAATCTTAAGCCAGACCTGAAGCACGGATTGCTATGGAAATCTAAGATTATACTGACTAAATTAAGCATTTTTCTCCTGCAGTTAAGTAAACCATGATTATGATCATTAGTTTGGTAGAATGGAGATTTTTTTTTTTTCTTTTTAAGTCAAAAGAAACATGATAAACATGAAACTCTGGATAAGTAAATAACCAAAGACTGCAATTCTTAAAGTCTGGTGACTTCATTATTTTAAAGAAAGAAATTTTACACAAAGCAGCTGAAGTAGGCAAGCTCAACAAGGAGAAAATTTTTAAGCAGTGTTTTTTGCCTGGCTTATTAATTCATACAATTTCGAAGCTTATTTATAAGAAGTAAAGTAAAAAAGACAAGAGACAAAGAAGACAAGAACGAGTAAACCTTTAAGAATCAAGCTGTTTCTAGATTTCAGTGGCACTTTCATGACAAGACCAGCTGTCCACATGATTCAGTCACATCTTCAAATGGAAAGCCTACCTAGGGCGCACCGGAAAAGACTTGTGGGGTGCAGACGAGCCAGCTGGACTGAAGTGGTGAGCCAGTCTCCCTTTTCACTTTAACAACTATAACCAAAGGTTAGGGGGAGGGAGGGAGGGGGACAGTGGGTGAAGAGAGCAGTAGAAGGTACGTGGCTAGAATCAAAAGCTGTCAGAAGAGGTATGTGTAGAAAGACTTGGTCACTGGGAGACAGTGATAATGATCACCAACAACCTGCCTCTCTAAAGAGGGTGTATAAATATTAGGTCAGAAACACGAATAAAGGACATACTTGAAAGTGGTGTTGGGGAGAAAACTAGTAGCTGATAGAACTCAGACCCACATGTTGAATATGGACTCTGTGCTGTTAATCCCAGCATATGTTCACACATACCAGTCTCATTTGATCCTTCTGATAACTCAAGTAGAAAAGGCATAGCTGATCATTCCCTCACACCACACAGCCAGGGGCCACACCTAGACTGCGGATGCTGAGTCTGGCTTCAGAAAGGATGGTGCTGGCTACAGAAAAAGTTAAAAGTCAAACACTAATTGTGGCATTTTCAAATGTTACTGTGAATACTATAACACTGGCCATAACATTTCTTACTGATCTTAAAATTGAGGAATCTGGTGTTCTGTAAAGTGTGAGAATGGTTACAAACCTCAAGGTTTAAGGAAAAAAAAAAATGGAACAAGACACATATATACAATTTATTAAAAACACATGAACACATTAAAATCTCACTATTTATACAATCAAATTCTAGCAACATATACAAATATTGAGTGACTACAGTACATGCCGAGGTAAGAAAAGTACATTCTGGGAGAATATCACTGACACTCAAAGCCATTTTTATTTCCAATATGTATTTCAATATATGTTTTGTTTCTACTTTTCCCAGTGCCAAAAAAGAAGAGGAGGAGATGAGAAGAAGAAACTAGTTACAAGTTGGATTATATGAGAACTGGTGCCACAGTTGACCTAAAAATATCCAACTCTTACTTAGATATTGCAGTTTAGGGATTTCAAGTTCAGAACCAAAAGGCATAGCCAGTAGGTAATTTTTTTTTTTTTATTAAATAAACAGAACTTTACTGATTTCTCTTAAGAGGGTTGAAAAGCTTTTATTGTCCCATCTAATCTAGTTGTTCTTTCTAATCCTATTATCTGACATGGTGTTTTTCTATAACCCTCTTGCTCTCCAGGTAACAATGTGGAGCCCAGGGAAAGAGGTTCAAGCTTTATTACATTCCACAGAATTATGGCCACATTCATATTTAAATAAGCTCATTTTCTGCTCCCTCTTGTGGTTGGGAGGGAGAAGGGCAAATGTATACATAACATAATTTCAATAACTGTATAAATCTTCTACTCGAACCATTTCAACAGCAAATAAACCCATTGTTCAATGCAAAGTGCAAATAGCGAAACATGAACTTAAATAACTGGGCTAGACCCTGCATAAACAATAGGATCTATTTAGATTTACAGCTTTTAATACAATATAAATCAGCATTCACAATATCTTACCTTTAACTGTGCTGTTTCCTAAGATCAAGTAACAGCGAAGTCAGTGTAATTTTATGAAACCTTAAGGGCCACATTTCCTGTACCACTGTCTGATTCTATTTTTATAACAGGAAAAAATTTAACCCAGTAAGTCACAGTGACTTTTTCTTTTTACATGTTTCAAGCAAAGAATAAAAAAAATCAAGGGAATTTTGTAAAAAATGGTTACCTTCACATTTTCAGTTGTTACTTGATTGTCTCCAAAGCTGTATATATATCAGACATAGTAACATTTAAAAAAAAAAAAAACCTCTAATATGAAAACAAATGAATTAAAAAAGTACAAACCAGAACCACCTTTTGTATCAGGCTCAGCTCTTCATTTGGAAAGTAAAATATATAATAGTAGTTAAAAACTAGATATTTTATAAAAAGTATTGGCAGTTCAGGGACAGCACAATGGCAATATATGAATCAAGTCTTAAAACATGCATTATTTAAGGAAACATTTGCTCTCAAAAAGAAAAGTTCTATGGAAAAACAATCAGGTACTCACAATTAAAAATAGCAAGCGTCTTTGGAAAAAAGTAATAGTTACTGAACTCATTTCTCTTAAAGCTTCAAATAGGCATATAATTTTAGAAAGTAGATTTCTGTATACTAAGGATGAATAAAAAAATAAAGCAATTGGTTTACTCTCTTCCCAATTGGAGGGGGATGACTGCAATAATATATGTGCTTTACACATTCATACCTGTTTTAATAAAAGTTCAACATCTGTGCTTTTTGTTTCAAATATTTTGAAACAAAATGTGTGTTGGTTTTTCAGTGAATAAAATTATGCCTCAAAAGTGTTTGAAAAATGAAAAGCAACTGAAAATAAGACCAAGAAAATCATACAACTAGAACGCAGGGAGGCTGTAGAATTTAGCAGTTCTGTTTTGGAGCAACGTTTTACAATACTGAAAGACTCATGGAAGCAAGCAAAATGATCTGTATATAGTTGGTCAAATTTAGCAAATTCTTCCATCATCTGGCAGTACCGGCTAAAAGAAACAACTAGAACCTGCTGGGAAGTACATTTCAATATTAACTATAAACTGGGGGATGTAAAATTCATATATTTTTAATCATATAGTTAGCTTCTCATATCATCTTACCAATCTAAAGACTTCTAAAGATGGTTTCTACACTAAGGCTAGTAAACTGCAGATGATTTCTATTTCAGTCATTTAAACTACTTCTGGGTGACGGAAGTTGCCCAGAGGTATCAAAAACAACATAGGAGTTTTTCTTTGCTAGGATGCTAAAACATTTGTTCCCTCTGTTCCCCAGGGATATACGAGACTACTCACACCCCCGACCACATAGATGGCATAATCACACAGAGCTGAAGAAAACATGCTGGGTTTACATTTCTTACTGTGGAAAACGTTTCTTTATTTCACTAAAAACAATAAATACCTTGAGATTCAAAGAACAGTCTGTATATAAAACCAAAAATATTTGGTTACTTTTGTGGAGGGGAGGTAATTTATACGATTCCTGAGGAATAATTTTGCCTTTCACGTTGATAAATATTAAGTGGGTATTGTTTACAGTGTTCACGTTTAGAAGCCCTTAACTTTTCACACTCTCCTAGGAAGAATTCCATTGCAAATAAAGTCTGGAGCAGAGGATCTCCTTTATAGGTTTTTTAATTTGTAAAGTTGTTCCTGTTTCCAAATGGAGACACTAGGGGATCTAAATTAATGAGATTGATACAGCAAGCATCACCCACTGAAAAAACTCAGGCATTTATAAACATGAGAATGGGGCAGGCCACCAAGGGCCCCAGGTGGAACAAGCAAGGGATGAGACCAGGTCATGTATTTATGAAATGTTTAAATTCATTAGAGTGTCAGTAAGTGAAAAATCACTCTGCTCACTACAGGTCAGTTTCCCAGCTACAGCTCTTCCTAAGGAAAGATGGATAAATATATAATGCTGCAATCGAAACAATGATTATATCAATATATATTTTTTAAATTCAGAAAGCAATACAGGAATAGAAGAGGAAGAAATCACAATAGTACCCACCTTTCACAAATTGCTGAATTTCAAGCCATTAGACATTTTAAGAACAGTACCATGCGTTATTGCCAAAAAGGCTTACAGAGCCATCTCGAGTTCATCAATGTACCTGCAGCATCGGTAATAAATACTCAGTGATTTTAAATTTCTTTGAAGTGCATAGTAGGGAGCCTTTTCTGTATAAAATAGTGTTTTACAGTAGTAACAAACAAGATGTTTGAAATTTCATAGGCAAGCAGAAACTGTGCCACAGTAACCCTTTTAAAGCAAGATGGTAAGATTAGTAGTTTGTTGTACCTCGGTCATCACACTTCCCCCAACCACATCCGTGACAGATATGTAATACGTTCTACCACTAATACAACAAAAACAAAAAAGGCCATGTGCTTTAAAATGATGCTTTGTAAAAAGCAGCATCACCTTCAAAGGACTTCTTTAAAAACATCACATTCACCCTCCCTCCCCGCTTCTGACACCTCCTGGGTGCTCTGCGGCACCTGGTACACCAGTTCGTCCGGGGCGCTCGGGCCCGGCTTCCCACCTTTCGGGGTATCATACTGGGCCTGCGCCGAGGAGCAGCTGTCGGTCCTGGGGAGGAGAGTGTTGTACGTTCCCGCTGAGGGGGGCGGTTGGTTCCCTGCAGCTTTGAAAGTGGACGTTGAGGGCAGGCCAGCTGCAGCTGAGGGGTGCCCGGACATGTCCATGACAATTGGGGTTGCGTACTCAGGCCCGGTCACTGGCAGTGGTTCTGCATAGGCGTGGTAAACTTCTTGCACTGGGGAGCTGTAAGGATCGAGGTCAGCATACCCTGCTTCTTTTCCTTCTTCTGGTTTAAAGGTAGACCTCTGATGGAGGGGGCCCACAATTCCTCCCACTAGTGGCTGTGCGTACTCTGGGTGTCGCAAAACACAAACAGAAAAGTTCTCTCATTAATGCCACAGGCTTGCCCTGAAAACACACACATCTTCATGGCACCTGTGCTATCATGGAAACAGATGGATTTTTCCTGGAAGAATCAACTTCAAAAATTAAAGATGTTTTCTCAAGGTAATAGGTCAATGTGTCAGAAAGCTTCATTCGTGGAATTCTACATAAAGAGTGTATGTGATCTTCAGATTTACAGATAATTATTTCATTTGAAAATAAATAGTCCATTCCTGAAATAAAATTGGTTTTGGAAAATAATTTCATGTTTTCCTTTTTCAAATATTAGGAAATGGTTAAAATATACACGGGTTAATAGGATAAATACCAAGGCCACTGTGTCTTTCCTGCTCTCCTTTTAATACCCCCAAACTCCCAATAAAACCAAATGAAATTCCAGATAAGCAGACAAAATGCCCAAAGTTTTTAGAAATGAATATCCCAATTTTATGGATAGAACATCTGAGCCAGCCCAGGATTGATGCTCGGGGCTGGTGCAGGGAGATTTCCTGGGGGGAGGGAGGAAGGAGGGGGGTTCTGGAGGGGGAGCATATGTAAACCCATGGTGATATCATGACATTGTATAGCAAAAACAATTAAAAAAAAAAAAAAAAGAACATCTGAAACAGGAAAATGATTCTCTCGAGGTCTTTTTGAAAAAGTGGTTCTACATTTGGAAACTAGCTCATCTCCTACACATGAAAAAGATAAAAGATACTGTAAATACAAAAGCACTTGGCAGCAAGCACAGCAGTTTCTCCTTGAGCCCGGGCTGTGCTGTAATTACCTGCAGAGTCAGTCTGCAGCATGGCGGTGACTTCTCTTGGACTCAAGTGGTTCACCTCACTACTGCTGTAGCGAACGGGGGTTTCCTCGTGCTCCACTGATTTGGCAGGAAGAAACTGCTTCATTCCTTTCCACCAACCTTCATTGTGATCGTAAGCAAGAGAGACCATTAAAGAGAAAGCTATGTTTGGAATGGTAACAGTATATGAAGGGAGAAATCCTGCTGCATTTAAGCCATTTTTATAACAAATATCGATAAAATGAGCCCTGATGTTCAAGACTTTAAAAAAAAAATGTGGTAAATATACATAACATAAAATTTCCTATCTTACCCCCCCACCCCCGCCCGCCACACCTCTTTTTTTTTTTTTGGCTGCACCCACATGGCTTCCAGGATCTCAATTTCCTGACTACAGATTGAATCCAATAGTAGGAAAAGCCTGGAATCCTGACCACTAGGCACCAGGGAACTTCTGAACCATTTTTAATTAAGCAGCTCAGTGATATTACATACGTTCACATTGTTGGGCAACCCTTACTCCAGCTATCTCCATCTTGTGAAACTGAGATTTCATATCCATGAAGCAGTAATTCCTGATTCTCTCTTCCCCTCAGTTCCTGGCAACCAGCACCCTACTTTGTCTTTAGAATACTATATATAAGTAGTACCTTGTATAAACGGAGTTATATGTTATTTTTCTTTTTTGTGAGTGGTTTACTTCACTTAGCATAAAGTTCTCAAGGTTCATCCACACTGCAGTATATAATAGTACAGAATTTCCTTTTTTATCCCTTAACATTCCATTTTATGTGTATACTGCATTTTGCTTATCCATATATTAGGGGATCGATACTTGGGTTGCTTCCATGTTTTAACTATTGTGAATAATACTGCTATGAACATGGAAGTGGAAATATTTATTCAAGGATCTGCTTTCAATTCTTTTGGGTATACACCTAGAAGTGGAATTGCGGGATCATACAGCAATTGTTCAAAAGCATCAATTCTTCGGCGCTGAGCCTTTTTCACTGTCCAACTCTCACATCCATACATGACTACTGGAAAAACCATAGCTTTGATTAGACGGACCTTTGTTGGCAAAGGAAAGTCTCTGCTTTTCAATATGCTATCTAGGTTGGCCATAACTTTCTTTCCAAGGAGTAAGCGTCTTTTGATTTCATGGCTGTAATCACCATTTACAGTGATTTTGGAGCCCCCCAAAATAAAGTCTGACACTGTATTCACTGTTTCCCCATCTATTTGCCATGAAGTGATGGGACCAGATGCCGTGATCTTAGTTTTCTGAATGTTGAGCTTTAAGCCAACTTTTTCACTCTCCTCTTTCACTTTCAGCAAGAGGCTTTTTAGTTCCTCTTCACTTTCTGCCATAAAGGTGGTCTCATCTGCATATCTGAGGTTATTGATACTTCTCCCAGCAATCTTGCTTTCAGCTTGTGCTTCTTCCAGCCCAGGATTTCTCATGATGTACTCTGCATATAAGTTAAATAAGCAGGGTGACAATATACAGCCTTGACGTACTCCTTTTACTATTTGGAGCCAGTCTGTTGTTCCATGTCCATTTCTAACTGTTGCTTCCTGATCTGCATACAGATTTCTCAAGAGAAAGGTCAGATGGTCTGGTATTCTCATCACTTTCAGAATTTTCCACAGTTTATTGTGATCCACACAGTCAAAGGCTTTGGCATAGTCAATAAAGCAGAAGTAGATCTTTTTCTGGAACTCTCTTCTTTTTCGGTAATCCTTGATCTCTGGTTCCTCTGCGTTTTCTAAAACCAGCTTGAACATCTGGAAGTTCACAATTCACGTATTGCTGAAGCTTGGCTTGGAGAATTTTGAGCATTACTTTACTAGCATGTGAGATGAGTGCAATTGTGCGGTAGTTTGAGCATTCTTTGTCACTGCCTTTCTTTGGGATAGGAATGAAAACTGACCTTTTCCAGTCCTGTGGCCACTGCTGAGTTTTCCAAATTTGCTGGCATATTGAGTGCTCCACTTTCACAGCATCGTCTTTCAGGATTTGAAATAGCTCAACTGGAATCCCATCACCTCCACTAGCTTTGTTTGTAGTGATGCTTCCTAAGGCCCACTTGACTTAACATTCCAGGATGTCTGGCTCTAGGTGAGTGATCACACCATCGTGATTATCTGGGTTGTGAAGATCTTTTTTGTACAATTATTCTGTGTATTCTTGCCACCTCTTCTTAATATCTTCTGCTTCTCTTAGGTCCATACCATTTCTGTCCTTTTTCGAGCCCATCTTTACATGAAATGTTCCCTTGGTAACTCTAATTTTCTTGAAGAGATCTCTGGTCTTTCCCATACTGTTGTTTTCCTCTATTTCTTTGCACTGATCACTAAGGAAGGCTTTCTTATCTCTCCCTGCTATTCTTTGGAACTCTGCATTCAGATGGGAATATCTTTCCTTTTCTCCTTTGCTTTTCACTTCTCTTCTTTTCACAGCTATTTGTAAGGCCTCCTCAGACAACCATTTTGCTTTTTGCATTTCTTTTTCTTGGGGATGGTCTTAATCCCTGTCTCCTGTACAATGTCACGAACCTCCGTCCATAGTTCATCAGGCACTCTGTCTATTAGATCTAGTCCCTTAAATCTATTTCTCACATCCACTGTATAATTATAATTTTGAACTGTGGTGTTGGAGAAGACTCTTGGGAGTCCCTTGGACTGTTGGGAGATCCAACCAGTCCATCCTAAAGGAGACCAGTCCTGGGTGTTCATTGGAAGGACTGATGTTGAAGCTGAAACTCCAATACTTTGGCTACCTCATGCGAAGAGCTGACTTATAGGAAAAGTCAGTTTTTTTCCTTTCCCTGATGCTGGGAAGGATAGGGAGCAGGAGGAGAAGTGGAAGACAGAGGATGAGATGGCTGGATGGCATCACCGACTCGATGGACATGGGTTTGGGTGGACTCCAGGAGTTGGTGATGGACAGGGAGGCCTGGCGTGCTGCGGTTCATGGGGTTGCAAAGAGTCAGACATGACTGAGCAACTGAACTCAACAGTAATTGTATTTTTAATTCTTTGAGGAACTGACAAAAAACCCTACTTCCTAAAGAAGCTGTACCATTTTACATTCCCATCCACAGTGCACAGTGGTTCCAGTCTCTTCACATCCTTGCTAACACTTGCCACTTTCTGTTTCTCTCCTATTCTCTACTTTCTCTCATCTAATTTTTATTATTTACTTCTTCCCAGTAGCTCTGGGTTTAGTTTGTTCTTCTTTTTCTAGTTGCTTAAGTTGTTCAGGCTTATTTTCTGCTTGGATAGACTATCCGATGCAAAGCAGAACATGGTACACATCTCTATCAAAAGCAATATACTGAAGCAAACTACTGCTGTTATAGTGCAGCCATACAGTTGTTATAGCGGTGGTTTTTAATACATTAATAAGTTCAAAGAATTCTAAGATTAACCCTGTAGGGGGAGGGGCGCTGGGGGTACATGTAGCAGCACAGGATTTGACCCCACCATTTCCCTTTTCTGCTCTAGTCACAGTGAACTCTCTGGACTCCAAACAAGTCATTCCAGTGAGGCTGGGGAAGTGCGAGACCCACACGAGGCCCGTGCTGTCATCTGCAGCAAGCTGCCACCTGCCACAGAGTAGGAATCAAGGAATGACAACTCATGGCAGAGTTGGCAGACTAACTTCCCTGGGACAAACAACCACAGCAGAGTGACCCATGCTGTCACCGGAACCACAGTCCCCTACCTCTCACCTAGTGTTCACATACACCACACAGAAAGCTGGTCTCAAGACAGAGACGTACATGGAGGCAAATCAGACAAGTTTTCCAGAAGGAAAAGAACAAAGCGTGTGTTATGAGAAATTCTTATAATGAAATTCCATTTCGTTACTTTAGAGACTAGAAGAGATTTTTTTACAGAAAAGAAAAAACTAATCAGAACAGAAGAGGAATGCCATTTTTTTAACAGTGCCGGGGAGTTGATGTGGGCCTGAAAATGGCTTTCCTCTTCTACTATCCCCCTTGCAGGGCAGGGCTTCCCTCTGATAGAAAGAGATACAAAGCTGTAAATTACCTGCCCGTTCCCAGTATGGTAAGTCATAGGTGCCTTTAGTTTTTTTCTTTCTGGAAAAATACAGGGGAAAAAAAAAAGCAAATAGAGTGAATTCACTAGTAAGACAGCTCTGAAACAGTAAGATAAACACTCAGAAGTTAATAATTAGTCAAGAGTACACACTGCTACTTGCTGATCTACCCAGGGCAGACCTCTTTTTCATTTGACTTTCAAAGTTGCCATGGCTGAATTCTGGACTCTCAATAAATATTAAGCAACTATCTGCAGACAGAGTTATTTTGTTACCCAACTATTTCTCACTCAAAACAGATACAGAGTTTTTGTTTTGTTTTGTTTTAAAAAAAGACTGATTCTGTAGATAAAAAAGCTGAATCAAACCAAAGACCCAACCCTGACATGTGGATTATGATGGGGAAATCCTGTGAGGTTTGTTTCGGTTTCAGATACAAATTTCACAAAACTGTTGATTCATTGAGTTCACAGGACAACAAGAATAAGAGAGCCCTCACATTTTCTTCTGCATTGTTATTATTTTCTCAACTTACTGTTTTTTCCCTACTGTCCTTTGCCCCTGAGAAGTTTAAGGTGTCACACATAGCCTTAACTGCGTAGACCTGATTCCTCTACCCTGCCCAGGACATGCCAACGCCATCACTAACAGTGAGACAGCTGAGGGCCACGTGGGCTGTGGAGAAGGTTCTCCTCAGCCCACTCCTCAGAATTCAGAATAGCTTTCCCTGGAGAAACTTCCGTCTCCCCAGCATTAAGAACTGCTATCTACACAGAAAAATATCAAGCACACGAAAGGACATTTTCTGGTTCAAGAACATAAATCTAATTAAACTAATGCTCTGCAAGCTAAAGAGAAAGAAGCTGTTCCATCATTATAAAGGAGCTCAAGAGGGTTATGTGATTTGCTTGTGATCACAAATGAGGCTTCCTCAAAGAGCCTAAGATATGTGCCTTTCCTACTTGGAAATATTCTTCTCCAGTATAGGACTGTTTTTATTATTGATACTAAGAGCTTCCTCATTTAAAAGTATGGCTGTATCTAAAATATAACACTTCATTATTTCAAGTAAGTATAGTGTAAAATCTGTGGATAAGAAGGTAGGTGCTGAAGTTGCACAATGGTTATACTATAAAGGATTGCAAATCCTTGATCTCAAATGAAAAAGCTTCACGTTGTTTATTCATGACATGTAAAGTACTTAGAACAGTGCCCGGTATGGGTCAGATTCCGTAAGTGGCAGCCGTTTTTATTACTAACTTTTCTCCTGGCTATATTCCATAAGCCCCTTAAGGGCAGTTCCTCTTTGCTCCTTGTCACAAAGCCAGCTGTCTGCAATTTCATCCACTAAGTTCTTAAAAGTGACCTTAACTCTGCAGCTCACACCTTCTGTCCTGAACAGGCTCGTGTTCCATCTACCTCTCCGGAGTCTGAATGTCCACAGAGTCCTCTAGACACCATCCTAAACTCATCTCAGGACTTGCCTCCGGGGCCTCAACAGTTCTGCTCCCCGTTCCTCGCCCCCCAGCCGGGGGCTTTAACCGCAGACGATTAGACCTGATGATCCGCTGTCAGAGGCCTGGACCGAATCCCCACCCTGCCATGTGCTGACCAGGTGACCTTGGTAAGTTACTTGCGCTCTCTCAGTCTCACCTCCCTCTTGCATTTGTAACAATACCTGCTTTACAAACTGGTTAAATGAGTTAAACATGTAAGGCATTTAGAATAATGCGTACAGTCAGCATTCCATTTTATGTTGTATAAAGACTTGCCATTGGTGCTTTACGATTGCTGCTGTCCACTTGCCCGACAGCAGCGTGAACTTCCCTTCCTGGACTCTCCTAGAGCCCAGTTCCCTCCTCCCCCTCCTCCGCCATGCTAAGTTGTCAGTCCTGTAGACAGGGTCCTTCCTCCCGTGGAACACACTGTAGTCAGTCCTGTTTTGACGGGGTTTCCTTTGTGTTAGGATTCCTGCTCCTCTTGTGTGAAACTTACAGGATTTAAGCTATTTATGACGTGTAAGTATGTGGATGTGCGTTAGTTGCTCAGCTGTATCCAGCTCTTTGCGACCGCATGGACTGTAGCCCGGCAGGCTCCTCTGTCCATGGCATTCTCCAGGCAAGCATACTGGAGTGGGTTGCCATTCCCTCCTCCAGGGCATCTTCCTGATCTAGGGATTGAACCCAGATCTCCTGTATTACAGGCAGATTCTTTACCAACTGAGCTACCAGGGAAGCCCATACGACTTGCTACATAGTTCAACATGGGAGTCCAGTGGCCAAGGTGAATTTTCCTAAGAGTTGTTTTGAAACGTCTGCTGTAGGGTTGCCAGTGTCTTAGAGTGGTATACTGAGAACATTACTTTAGATCAGAAGTTTGATGGGCCATGTACAGCACAGGAACAGAGAAAAGAGAGACCGAAGGAGTCAGGACTCCTCCCCTGGGTAACGGTTACTCCTTATGAGGGGACCACTGAGCTGAGTGACCTGGAGGCTCCTGGCTGGAGGCCCTGACCCCATGCATATGACGCTGCCTGGGGCCCTGCTGGGGCCAGGCCTGCAGCTGGTGCTGAGACTCCTCCTTCCAGACTGCTCCTTGGAGTGGTTCGTTACTCCACTTTCCCTACTCTGCCTAACCTGAGTTCTGCGCTAATTACGTGTAATAAACCCAGTGACTTGTTGAATGCTGGCTACTGTTTTATCTCCAATCTTGTCATTCCTACCTGCCCTGAGAGCTGGGCCCTGTGACAAGCAGGTTCCATGGTGGATGGTTCTTTGCAATGTATTCTCTCCCACTGGACAGACTTTGGGGCTCACCAGAGGACTCCCACCAGATGGCTCAAATACTTGGTACAGAGTCAGAGTGCAAATATTTAATGGCTAAACAAATGAACTCCCTCCAAACCTGTTAGTCACCAAAGCTGTCCCCACTGCTATGTTATCCCTACTGGTCTAATTGCACAAGCCAGAAACTGGAATGAATCCTAGATCCTCCTCCTTCTCTGGCAAGCAGCCCATCAAGACCCCCACTGATACCACTGGCAAAACCTCTCCCCCTCATTTCTCCCCGCTCTCCTAAAACTGCTGTGTTATGTTCTTGCCTGGCCTTAGTAGTTTCCTAACTCATCTCTCTGTCTTTTCTGGTCTCTCGTCTCTTCAATCCCCCCTCACAAACTGCTGCCACCATTTCCCTACAGTCATCTGATAATATCACCTGCCCGCTGAACACTGTTCAATGTCCTCCCCATCTACAGAAAGCCCTTCCTGGTCCAGACCCAGGCTGCATTTCTATGAGTCTCCCAGTGCTCCCCCATGCCAAGCCCCTGTGAGACAACTCACTATTCTGCCTCCATTCTGCATCTCCGTGCCTTCTCCCAAGCCATGCCCTCAGTCCGGGCCCTTCTCTCTTCCTCTGTCTAGCTAAAACCAACTCCTCTGTTAAGGGAAAACTTGTCAAATATGAGGATCACTCTTTTCTGGAAAAAAAGGTTCAGGTAACTCTCAAGGTTCTTGCATCTCTGTTCCTCTGCACTTCATGTACAACTCATCGAGCCAAAGTGTAGTGGCCAATCTGCCAGACAGTCTGGAGATAAGAAGGGCGTTTCATTCTCTCAGTAAATGTTACTCAGTATCTATTAGACCTTACTACTGTGTGTAACCCAGTGTGTAACACAACGTTTGATATAATAAAGGTACTCAATAACTTATTATGGGATTGAACCTACTCATTTTTAATGGGAATAAAGGAGAAATGTAGCTATTTTTATTTTAATGACCACCTTAACTCTTCCTCTCAAAAGGGCTCATCTTCTATATTTAGTTCTATTTCACATTTGGACACATTCCCTCTAGGACCAGCCAGGTGAACTAGTTTTGTACTAACCTGTTTCTCCAATGCCAAGCACACACTAGTATGAGAATGAGAGTGGTGAGCACCATGACCAGCACAGGGACAAGGACCGCGGCCAAGGCTACATCTGAAAAACAGAAGCAGACAAAAACACATTAACATCAAAGAAAGAATCATTAAGGAGAAGAGTAAAGATTAACTGTATCATCATTCAAAGTTTTTTTAGCTCAAAAAAAACCCCATAATTTATGCCATGAGAGTGGGCACAAGTGGTAGCTGTAGAGATCTCACAGATACATGGAATTTCATTGCATTATTTGCTCCACCACTGTATGTTTTTAAAACACCAAGACAAAAGACAAACCATAAACTGGGAAATATTTTCTGCATATGTGATAAGAGGTTAATAATAGTTAATCTATTACAGAATTTACAGTAAAAAATAAACAGAAAAGTCAGCAGAGATGAAAAAGCAATGCATTAAGAAGCAAAGAATTCAACGCTGAGGTGCACTGAAGGCATATCGTGGAGCACGATGCTGCAGATTACATGAGTTGCCTGACTGAAGAATATGAGGGTGCTTATAAGAAACAATTCTTTCAGTACATAAAGAACAACGTAACTCCAGACATGATGGAGGAGATGTATAAGAAAGCTCATGCTGCAATACGAGAAAATCCAGCATATGAGAAGCCTAAGAAAGAAGTTAAAAAGAAGAGGTGGAATGTCCCAAAATGTCACTTGCCCAGAAGAAAGATCAGCTTCTTTCAAGTTCAGGAACAGGCTGTCAAGAGTTAATAAACCAAACCACAATTTGCTATCAAGATTTTTCAGATAAACTTATTGAACAAGCAGAAACAAAAAGCGAACATTAAACATGTTCACCTCACTAGTAATCAGAGAAGTAGAGCTCAGACAAGAATCAGATGCTGGTTTTGCTTATCAAATTGGTAAATATTTAAAAGAACAACTAATTGCTGAAGAGGGTTCTCAAGAAACAGCTATTTTGATGGGACTATAACAATCATTCTGATCGGCATTTGGGGGTAACATTTATAAAAAGCTGTTACTTGGCAATTCTTGATGCAGAATTATTCTTAGAAGAAAATTAAGATGGCATTCAAAAATGTACCTTTAAAGATCTTTGCTACTGTATCTGCAGAAGAGTGAAAACCAGGAAGCAAACCAAATGCTCAACAGTGAGGGGGAGGAAGTAAATCACTGTATCCTCCTTATAATAAAACATTACCTAGATACTGGAAGTGATGGCAAAATAGTTACAGATGTGAAAAGATAACAACATAGTACCAAATTGTTGTTGTTGTTCAGTTGCTAAGTTGTGTTCCACTCTTTGTGACCCCATGGATTGTAGCCTGCCTGGCTTCCCTGTTCTTCACCATCTCCTGCAGCTTGCTCAAACTCATGTCCATTGAGTCCGTGATGACATCCAACCATCTCATCCTCTGTTACCCATTTCTGCTCCTGCCTCCAATCTTTCCCAGCATCGGGGGCTTTTCCAATGAGTTGGCTCTTTGTATCAGGTGGCCAAAGTATTGGAGCTTCAGTGTCAATCTTTCCAATGAATATTCAGGGTTCATTTCCCTTAGGATTGACTGGTTTAATCTCCTTGCTATCCAAGGGACTCTCGAGAGTTTTCTCCAACACCACAGTTTAAAAGCATCAATTCTTTGGCACTCAGCCTTTTACTGTCCACCTCTCACACCTGTACATGACTACTGGAAAAACTACAGCTTTGACTACATACATCTTTGTAGGCAAAGTAACATCTCTGCTTTTTAATACACTGTCTAGGTTTGTCATTGTGTTTCTTCCAAGGAGCAAACATCTTTTAATTTCATGGTTGCAGTCACCATCCACAGTGATTTTGGAGTCCAAGAAAATAAAGTCTATCACTGTTTCCCCATCTATTTACCATGAAGTGATGCGACCGGATGCCACAATCTTCATTTTTTGAATGCTGAGTTTTAAGCCAGATTTTTTAATCTCCTCTTTTGCCTTCATCAAGAGGCTTTTTAATTTCTCTTTGCTTTCTGCCATAAGAGTGGTGTCATCTGCATTTCTGAGGTTATTGATATTTCTCCTGGCAATCCTGATTCCAGCTTGTGATTAATCCAGACTGGCATTTCACATGATTTACTCTGCATATAGTATTAAGTATTGAAACCAAATGCATGTATGAACAAGGCAAAAACCAACACAATGCTAGAACCTGCAGGAACTTGGAGATCACTTAATCACTTATCACTTAATAAGGGGATTAAGTGATCTTACTCTATAGATAAGGAATCCTGGGTAGAAAATGGACTGCTTAAGGTCATCTGTATGGAACAACTGATTGGTTTAAGATCAAGAAAGAAGTAGGACAGAGCTGTCTACTGTTTCCCTGTTTGTTTAAGCTATACACTGAGCACACCATGAGAAATGCCAGGCTGGATGAGTTACAAGCGGAAGAAATATCAGGAACCTCATGATAAGCACATGACACCACTCTAATGGCAAAAAGCAAAGAGGAACTAAAGAGCCCCTTGATGAGGGTGAAGGAGGAGAATGAAAGAGCCGGCTTAGGACTAAATATTAAAAAACTAAGATCATGGCATTTGGCCCCATTACTACACAGCAAACAGAAGGGGGAAAGGTGGAAATAGTGACAGATTACTTCATCTTGGGCTCCAAAACCACTGCAGACAGTGAGTCCAGCTATGAAATCAGCTTCTTGGCAGGAAAGTGATGACAAACCTAGACAGTGTGTTGAAAAGCAGACACATTACTCTGCTGACAAAGGTCCATATAGTCAAGGCTATGGTCTTCCCAGTGGTCAGGTACAGTTTTGAGAGCTGGACTGTAAAGAAAGCAGAATGCCAAAGAATTGGTGCCTTCAAACCGTGGTGGTGGATAAGACTCCTGAAAGTCCTGTGGGTAGCAAGGAGATCAAACCAGTCAATCTTAAGAGAGATCAACCTTGAATGTTCACTGGAAGGACTGGAAGCTGAAGCTCCAGTATATTGGTCATATGATGTGAACACATGACTCACTGGAAAAGCTCCTGATGCTGGGAAAGACTGAAAGCAGGAGAAGATGGCATCAGAGGATGAGATGGTGAACATGAACTTGGGAGAACTCTGGGACATGGTGAGGGACAGGGAGGCTGGGAGTGCTGCAGTCCATGAAGTCACAAAGAGTTGGACATGACTGGGTGACTGAACAAGGTCATCTGGTTCAAAATTGGGAAAGGAGTACATCAGAGCTATATATTGTCACCCTGCTTATTTAACCTGTATGCAGAGTACATCATGTAAAACGCTGGGTTGGATAAATCACAAGCTGGAATTAAGATTAATGGGAGAAATATCAACAACCTCAGATATGCAAATGACACCACCCTTGTGGCAGAAAGTGAAAAGGAACTAAGGAGCCTCTTGATGAAGATCAAATAGGAGAGTGAAAAATCTGGCTTAAAACTCAATGTTCAAAAAACTAATACAATGATGGCAAGGTGTCTGGTTCCATCGCTTCATGGCAAATAGATGGGGAAACAATGGAAACAGTGGCAGACTTTATTTCTTGGGCTCCAAAATTACTATGAACAGTGACTGCAGCCACAAAATTAAAAGATGCTTGCTCCTTGGAAGAAAAGTTATGACAAAACTCGATAGTGTATTAAAAAGCAGAGACATCGCTTTCCCGACAAAGGTTCCATAGTCAAAGCTATGGTTTTCCCAGTAGTCATGTATGGATGTTGAGAGTTGGACCATAAAGAAGGCTGAGCGCCAAAGAGTTGATGCTTTTGAATTGTGGTACTGGAGAAAATTCCTGAGAGTGCCTTGGAGATCAAGAATCAAGGAGATCGAACCAGTCAATCATACAGGAAATCAACCCTGAATATTCATTGGAAGGACTGATGCTGAACCTGAAGCTCCAATACTTTGACCACCTGATGTGAAGAGCCAACTCTTTGGAAAAGACCATGATGCTGGGAAAGATTGACGGCCGAAGGAGAAGGGGACAACAGAGCATGAGATGGTTGGATGGCACCACCGACTCAGCAAACATGAGTTTGAGCAAACTCTGGGAGATAGCAAAGGACAGGGAAGCCTGGCATGCTGCGGACCTTGGGGTTGCAAAGAGTCGGAAATGACTGAGCGACTGAACAACAGCGAAGGTCATCTGGGAAGCTGGTTTCTTCCTCCACTCCTTAACCTCCTCCTAGCCATGACGGTGGCAACAGCAACAAGTGCTGATCTTTACTGAGTGGGAAGCTCCAGATCTGCAGCTCCTTTACTCCATATCATCATGATCCAAAGAGAGAGCAAGCCTGAAGATTCAGGAAGGGAGAAGATAATCCCTATCACTGGGCCTCTGAGAAGTAGGATGGATGGGAAATGGATGAGTATGCAGCTTCCAGAAAAAGGTTCCACTGAAGTGCCCTTCAAATGGCTTCTGCTTTGTGAAGGTGAAGATGTAACTGAGAGTGAGTGAGGATCTCTGGGTCAAGGGTTTGAAAAATACAGAGAATGTTTCTAACAGCTACTATTGGGAACAGACAGAACTAACCAGGGAAACAGAAAGACCACCAGCTGGTACTGAGGGAGGACCCTGATGTTAGAGCAGCACAAATCTGACCATGATGTGATCTTCATCAGGATCACTCTTAGACTGGATGTAAAAATGGAGAAAGGAGAAGGGCATACAACAGAAATAGTGACTCAGGATAGAAAGGACTAAGAAATTAGAAAAGCAAAAGTGCTTTTATCCCTATAATGTGTGAAACTGTAGAGAAAATAGTCAGGTTCAGAGGGATACTGTTTGACTTAATCAGAGGTATAATTAATATAATATATGCTTAGGTTCAAAAAATAATAAATTCTATACAATACTATTTCAAAGAAAAGGTGACAGGAAGTCTTCAATCAAAAAGACCTATATGCTCTTTGTTAGTCTTTTAAAGATTACAGGGATCCTAGTTCCAGAATAAAATGCTTTAAGAACACTTTTAGTTCTAAGATTTTAAAATTTTATAATCAGATTTTAAGATGAGCAACACTTTAAAACGACGGCTCTTCCATATGGTATGTGGTTTGGGATTCCACCCAAACGCCTGGTTTCTATAAACTGAAGCTCTTTGTGGGATGCTGAAATCTCTTGTCTATGTCAACTCTTGCTTCTTTCTAAAGTGGACAAAATAAATGCTACCTGTCATTTCAGTAATCAGTGTTGTCTGAAGTTCTCAGCCACTACCTCTACCCACGACCACGTACCCCGAGAGGAATTTAGGATGGAGAAAAACGGAATACTGACTCTAAACTGTTAAGATACATATTAATGAATAACTTCAGGGAGCTCAGACTCTTGCATCTTCCCCTAGAGAGAAAAGCATTAAAATCATCAACTTTAGATGTCTTGTTTTTTTATCCTTTTTCCCTAGCAAAAATTCCTATATATCCCAGCTCCTCCCTTATGTCTTTAGAATAGTTTCATAGAGCTAACTGAGAGGCTATATCCCAGACTACAGTCCTCAGTAAGAACCTGGATAAAACACAATTCTCAACTTTCAGGTTGTAAGGTTTTTTTTTTCAATCAACACTAGCCTTTCCTGCAGCATGAGAAAGACACAGGTCTCTTTGGGAATATTTTAAAAGATACAAAGGAAATTGATATGGAAAACTGTAGAAAGCTATCTGAATCTAGACAAATTTTCAGAAAATGAGAATGATTAAAATTTTATTAAGCTACTCTGAATGGATGCTTTCTATTCTCTGCATTGTCCTGAAAATTAATGTGCTTTTCATCTGTCAACACTGAAATTAATTCTTTAATGGCATCGATGCTTTTGTTCCTGAATTCAACTGAAATTTTGTTTTCCACTAGTAAAATAAAAAACTAGTATGTTTGTACACATTAACATTTTATATAACAATAATAAATAACAAGCTTGAAAGTAAATTGGAAAACAGTGTCATCTGAAAAAGTAACTATAAACATTTAAAAAACAGACCAGGAGGGAGAACTAAGATGGTGGAGGAATAGGACAGGGAGACCACTCTCTCCCCAATAAATACACCAAAAGAACATTTAAAAACAGAGCAAACTCCATAAAACAACATCTGAATGCTGGCAGAGGACATCAGGCATCTGGAAAGGCAGCCCATTGCCGACGAAAGGAGGTAGGATAAAAAAAAAAAGAGAGGCAAAGAGTTAGGGATGGAGATCCGTCCTGGGAAGGGAGTCTGAAAAAAGAGAAAGGTTTCCGAACACCAGGAAACATTCTCCCTGGAGGATCTGTGGCGAATCTCAGAGGGCAAAATAACCGGGAGTAAAAACAGATAAATAATTAAGCCCCTCAGAGTACATCTCTAACTGCAACCCCCAGCGGAGCGGCGGCCTGGGCGCCCCATCCCCCACTAGCCAGCGCAAGGGCTCAGGGAGGGGCGGGCCAAGCGCTTAGGGAACAGAGCAGCCTGAGACCTAACCCAGGGGGCTAACCGGAGATAGACCACTGGGTAGCTTTCCCGAGGAAGAGCCCCCCCCACCACCAGGCCCGCGCACAGAACAAAGGGCGGCTCGGAGTCAGCCCGAGAGGGGGCCGCTGGGCGGAGCTGGGCGGCTGTGGGCTGCAGACCGGCCCAGCCCCCGCCCAAGAGCAGCAGGCATAACCCGGCCCCAGCGAGGCTTCCCCTGCCAAACTGCAGGCAGAGCTAGGTGCTAACCAAGACTTCTGGGGATTCTGGACAGACATCGCCAGAGATCCGCGCTCCACACACCAGAGAAGGCGCGCCCAGCTGCACGCCCAGAAAACCAAGCGGCTGGGCCGGGGGAGGGGAGAAGCCGCAGCTCCCAACCGCGCCGGGCGGGCCGGTCAACTGAGAGCCTGAGCAGAGGGGGCGGGGAAAGCGCACTCGCCAGGAGTGGGGGGCAAACCCCAGAGCACTCAACAGACGCTGAAGAGACCAGCAAACAGAAAACGCTAAAATAAGCAGAGGGAACCGCTTTGCAACAGACAGGAGCAACAGATTAAATCCCTGCAGGTGGTGCAGACTACATAAAAAAGAGTCTATAGACGGTGAGAAGTACAAGCCGGACCAAGGAACTATCTGAAAATGAACTGACCCCTCGCTGTATGCATCAGTACCAGAGAAAGCCTTAGTTATAACTGTACTAGGACCATCTTTTAAATTTCTATAACTTTTTTATACTATTTTTTTATTTTTATTTTTATTTTTAGAATTTTTAAGTCCCCTATAACCCCATTATTTTTTTTCCTTTATTTTTATTTTCCTTTTTCTTTTTAAAAAATCTCCTCTTTCTCCTTTATTGTATTCTCCATCCTATTTCTTTTCTTTCCTTTTATATCTCCATTTTCCCCCCTTTTTATTTTTAATTGATTTTTTTTCTTATTTTATTTTCTTCTTTATTTTTCTTTCTTTCTTTTTTGTGCAAAAGTATTTTTGAGAATCCAGTCTTTACTCTAGATTTTTAATCTTTGCTTATTAGTATTTGGTATCAACTTTGTACCTTTAAGGATCCAAGCTTCAGTACCCATTGTTACTTGGGAGTGAGATCACTGGCTTGACTGCTCTCTCCCCATTCTTGACTCTCCTTTTTTTTTTTTTCTCCCACCAAGACACCTCCAACATCCCCTTCCCCCTTATCTTCTCTACCCAACTCTGGGAATCTGCTTGAGTGTTACGAGTTGTGAAGAACACTGAAATAACTGACCACTGGCTGGATCTGTCTCTGTCCATCTGACTCCCTCTTTTCTCTCTCTGGTCAATTCTGTCTCCTTCCTCCCTCTTCTCCTTTTGGTATAACTCTGTGAACATCTCCAAGGGATCCAGGCTATGGAGAGCACACAGGGGAGTGATCACTGGCCACTTCACTCCCTCACCATCTGATTCCTCTCTTCTCCTTCTGGTCCATGCCATGTAACTCTGTGTACCTGGCAGGGTGTCCCTCACTGTGGAGAAACTTCTCATCATTAAGCTAGATGTTCTACCACCATCACTGTATAGATGAAGGAGTCCTGAGGCTACTGGAAGACAGAAGACTAAGCCTAGATCCTGAGAATTCCAGAGAACTCCTGGATCCAGGAGTTAATTAATCGATAGGAGTTCATCAAACTCCTCCATACCAAAACTGAAACCAACCACCCCCCAAGGGCCAACAAGCTCCAGAGTAAGATATACCAAGCAAATTCTCCAACAACGCAGGAACACAGCCTGGAGCTTCAATACACAGGTTGCCCAAGGTCACACCAAGTCCACCGACATCTCAAAACTCTTTACTGGACAATTCATTGCTAATTAAAGTGAGGAAACCCAGATCCACCCACCAGAACACCACACAAGCTTTCCCAACCAAGAAACTTTGACAAACCAAACATCCAACCCCACCCATAGTGAGGAACTCCCACAATAAAGGGACAACACAGCAAGATAAACAAGATGAAAAGGCAGAGAAATAACTAGCAGGTAAAGGAACAGGATAAATGTCCTCCAGACCAAACAAAAGAGGAGACAGGAAGTCTACCTGATAAAGAATTCCAAATAATGATAGTGAAAATGATCCAAAATCTGGAAAATAAATTGGAGCTACAGTTCAATAACCTGCAGGCAAGGATTGAGAAGATGCAGGTAAGCTTTAACAAGGACTTAGAAGAAATGAAAGAGTCAAAATACAATGAATAATGCAATAAATGAGATCAAAAACATCCTGGAGGGAACTAACAGTAGAATAACAGAGATAGAAGACAGGATAAGTGAGGTAGAAGACAGAATGGTAGAAATAAAAGAAACAGAAAGGAAAAGTGAAAAAAGAATTAGAAGAATTGAGAACAATCTCAGAGAACTCTGGGACAATGTTAAACGCACCAATATTTGAATCATAGGAGTCCCAGAAGAAGAAGACAAAAAGAAAGACCATCAGAAAATTCTTGAGCAGATAATAGTTGAAAACTTCCCTAAATTGGGAAAGGAAATAACCACTCAAGTCCAAGAAACCCAGAGAGTCCCAAATAGGATGAACCCCAAGCGCAACACCCCAAGACACATATTAATCAAATTAACAAATATCAAACACAAAGAGCAAATATTAAAAGCAGCAAGGGAAAAACAACAAATAACTCACAAGGGGAATCCCATAAGGATAACAGCTGATCTCTCAATAGAAATGCTTCAGGCCAGAAGGGAATGGCAGAACATACTTAAAGTCATGAAAGAAAATAATCTACAACCCCGATTACTGTACCCTGCAAGGATCTCATTCAGATTTGAAGGAGAAATCAAAAGCTTTCCAGACAAGCAAATGCTGAGAGAATTCAGCACCACCAAACCAGCACTCCCAACAAATGCTGAAAGATCTTTCCTAGACAGGAAACACAGATAGGGTATATAATCTCAAACCCAAAACAATAAAGTAAATGGCAACGGGATCATACTTATCAATAATTACCTTAAATGTAAACGGGTTGAATGCCCCAACCAAAAGACAAAGATTGGCTGATTGGATACAGAAACAAGACCCCTATATATGTTGTCTACAAGAGACCCACCTCAAGCCTAGGGACACATATAGACTGAAAGTTAAAGGCTGGAAAAAGATATTCCATGCAAATAAAGACCAAAAGAAAGCAGGAGTAGCAATACTCATATCAGATAAAGTGGACTTTAAAATAAAGGCAGTGAAAAGAGATAAAGATGGACATTACATAATGATCAAAGGATCAATCCAAGAAGAAGAATAACAATTATAAATATATATGCACCCAACATAGGAGCACCACAATATGTAAGGCAAATGCTAACAAGTATGAAAGGGGAAATTAACAACAACACAATAATAGCGGGAGACTTTAATACACCACTCACACCAATGGATAGATCAACTAAACAGAAGATTAACAAGGAAACTCAAACTTTAAATGATACAATAGACCAGTTAGACCTAATTGATATCTATAGGATATTCCACCCCAAAACAATGAATTTCACCTTTTTTTCAAGCACACACGGGACCTTCTCCAGAATAGATCACATCCTGGGCCATAAATCTAGCCTTGGTAAATTCAAAAATATTGAAATCATTCCAAGCATCTTTTCTGACCACAATGCAGTGAGATTAGATATCAATTACAGAAGAAAACAATTCAAAAATCCCAACATATGGAGGCTCAACAACACACTGCTGAATAACCAACAAATCACAGAAGAAATCAAAAAAGAAATCAAAATATGCATAGAAATGAATGAAAATGAAAACACAACAACCCAAAACCTATGGGACACAGTAAAAGCAGTGCTAAGGGGAAAGTTCATAGCAATACAAGCTCACCTCAGAAAACAAGAAAAAAGTCAAATAAATAACCTAACTTTACACCTAAAGCAACTAGAAAAGGAAGAAATGCAGAAGCCCAGGGCTAGTAGAAGGAAAGAAATCCTCAAGATCAGGGCAGAAATAAATGCAAAGGAAACAAAAGAGACCATAGCAAAAATCAACAAAGCCAAGAGCTGGTTCTTTGAGAAGATAAATAAAATTGACAAACCATTAGCCAGACTCATCAAGAAACAAAGGGAGAAGAACCAAATCAACAGAATTAGAAATGAAAACAGACAGATCACAACAGAAAACAGAAATACAAAGGATCATAAGAGACTATTATCAGCAACTATATGCAAATAAACTGGACAACCTGGATAAAATGGACAAATTCCTAGAAAAGTACAACTTTCCAAGACTAAACCAGGAAGAGATAGATAATATCAATAGACCCATCACAAGCACGGAAATTGAAACCGTAATCAGAAATCTTCCAAAAAACAAAAGCCCAGGACCAGATGGCTTCACAGCTGAATTCTACCAAAAATTTAGAGAAGAGCTAATACCTATTCTACTTAAACTCTTCCAGAAAATTGCAGAGGAAGGTAAACTTCCAAACTCATTTTACGAGGCTACCATCACCCTAATTCCAAAACCCGACAAAGATGCCACAAAAAAAGAAAACTACAGGCCAATATCACTGATGAACATAGATGCAAAAATCCTTAACAAAATTCTAGCAAATAGAATCCAACAACACATTAAAAAGATCATACATCATGATCAAGTAGGCTTTATCCCAGGGATGCAAGGATTCTTCAATATTCGCAAATCAATCAATGTAATACACCACATCAACAAATTGAAAAATAAAAACCACATGATTATCTCAATAGATGCAGAGAAAGCCTTTGACAAAATTCAGCATCCATTTACGATAAAAACCCTCCAAAAAGCAGGAATAGAAGGAACATACCTCAACATAATAAAACCTATATATGACAAACCCACAGCAAACATTATCCTCAGTGGTGAAAAACTGAAAGCATTTCCCCTGAAGTCATGAACAAGACAAGGTTGCCCACCCTCACCACTACTATTCAACATAGTTTTGGAAGTCTTGGCCACAGCAATCAGAACAGATAAGGATATAAAATCGATCCAGATTGGAAAAGAAGAAGTAAAACTCTCTCTGTTTGCAGATGACATGATCCTCTACATAGAAAACCCTAAAGACTCTACCAGAAAATTACTAGAGCTAATCAGTGAATATAGTAAAGTTTCAGGATACAAAATCAACACACAGAAATCCCTGGCATTCCTATACACTAACAATGAGAAAACAGAAAGAGAAATTAAGGAAACAATTCCATTCACTATTGAAAGAAAAAGAATAAAATACTTAGGAGTATTCCTACCTAAAGAAACAAAAGACTTGTATATAGAAAACTATAAAACACTAATGAAAGAAATCAAAGAGGACACAAACAGATGGAGAAATATACTGTGTTCGTGGACTGGAAGAATCAATATAGTGAAAATGAGTATACTACCCAAAGCAATCTATAGATTCAATGCAATTCCTATCAAGCTACCAGAGGTCTTTTTCAGAGAATTACAACAAATAATTTCACAATTTTTATGGAAATACAAAAAACCTTGTATAGCCAAAGCAATCTTGAGAAAGAAGAATGGAACTGGAGGAATCAACCTACCTGACTTTAGGCTATACTACAAATCCACAGTCATTAAGACAGTATGGTACTGGCACAAAGACAGAAATATAGATTAATGGAACAAAACAGAAAGCCCAGAGATAAATCCACGCATCTATGGACACCTTATCTTTGACAAAGGAGGCATGAATATACAATGGAGAAAAGACAATCTCTTTAACAAGTGGTGCTGGGAAAACTGGATAGCCACTTGTAAAAGAATGAAACTAGAACACTTTCTAACACCATACATAAAGATAAACTCAAAATGGATCAAAGATCTAATCATAAGACCAGAAACTATAAAACTCCTAGAGGATAACATAGGCAAAACACTCTCCGACATAAACCAAAGCGGGATCCTCTATGACCCACCTCCCAGAATATCAGAAATAAAAGCACGAATAAACAAATGGGACCTAATTAAAATTAAAAGCTTTTGCACAACAAAGGAAACTATAAGCAAGGTGAAAAGACAGCCTTCAGAATGGGAGAAAATAATAGCCAGTGAAGCAACGGACAAACAATTAATCTCAAAAATATACAAGCAACTCTTGCAGCTCCATTCTAGAAAAATAAAAGAGCCAATCAAAAAGTGGGCCAAAGAGCTTAACAGACATTTCTCCAAAGAAGACATAAAAATGGCTAACAAACACATGAAAAGATGCTCAACATCACTCATTATCAGAGAAATGCAAATCAAAACCACAATGAGGTACCACTTTACACCAGTCAGAATGGCTGCAATCCAAAAGTCTACAAGCAATAAATGCTGGAGAGGATGTGGAGAAAAGGGAACCCTCTTACACTGTTGGTGGGAATGCAAACTAGTACAGCCACTATGGAAAACAGTGTGGAGATTCCTTAAAAAACTGCAAATAGACCTGCCATATGACCCAGCAATCCCACTGCTGGGCATATACACCGAGGAAACCAGAATTGAAAGAGCCACGTGTATCCCAATGATCATCGCCGCATTGTTTACAATAGCCAGGACATGGAAGCAACCTAGATGTCCATCAACTGACGAATGGATAAGAAAGCTGTGGTACATATACACAATGGAATATTACTCAGCATTAAAAGAAAAATTCATTTGAATCAGTTCTACTCAGGTGGACAGAACTGGAGCCTATTATCCAGAGTGAAGTAAGCCAGAAGGAAAAACAACAATACAGTATACGAACCCATATATATGGAATTTAGAAAGATGGTAACGAGAACCCCGCATGCGAGACAGCAAAAGGAACGCAGATGTATAGAACAGACACGTGGACTCTGTGGAAGAGGGCAAGGGTGGGATGATATGGGAGAATGACATTGAAACATGTTAATTACCATATGTGAAATCAATCGCCAGCCCAGGGTTGATGCTCGGGGTTGGTGCACCGGGATGTCCCAGGGGGAGGGAGTCGGGAGGGGAGAGGGAGGGGGGTTCTGGAGGGGGAGCATGTGTAGACCCTTGGCGGTTTCATGTCACGGTATGGCAAAACCAACACAATAAATAAAATTTAAAAAAAAAAATAAAATAAAAAACAGACTAAATTTTTAAAATAAATGCTAAGAGTATCTTTTGTTTTTTAAAAAAAAGTATGTTAATTTTCACCAAATCTTTTGTTATTTTTCTTCTTCCCTTTTTGCTACCAAATCCCTATCTAACAAATTAATATATAATCAGGAAAGAGTTTGCTTCTTGCTATGGTTTTGGTTATTTCTAGAAAAATTTCCTTTCTAAGGCTGAGGCTCCATGTATTTAGTTATAGAAGGGGAAAAAATCACAAAAGGAAGCCTAGCACAGCAGCCATCTCTAAATATTTAAAGAATCATTTTACATTGTAACAGATAACAGAACTTAGCAATGCAGCCAGTTTTCTATAAGGTATGGAGTTGAACTTTTTGCTATACTTAAAAAACAAGGGGGAAAAAATCTTGAGGGTTTAAAAGCTGGAGATGTTCCTGAAAACTTGTTAAAAACAGAAAAATTCACTCCTATAAACAGGTATTAATTTTTGGGTCTGCATACCTTTGGTCACATTTGGAGTTATGGTAGTATTTTTGATTTCAGGAGTGGCAGTTGTCTGCTCTGTCTGTGTAGGAAATTCATTTCTACTTCGAGGTTGTAGTGGTTGAGTAAATTTGGGGTCACGACCTTGAAAAAAATTTTAAAAAGTCTTTATTCTTTTATCTACACCAACTTGATTAAACTAGTTACTTCATAATGCTTTTAACATATTTATGGAACATTATACCACAAAACTAGGGCATACGGAATGCTCAGTTTTAAAGGCAGCATACCTTTGGCTATTTTTGGAGGGGTTGTAGTGTTTCTGAGGTCATTGCTGCTCCGAGGAGGTGGAGGTTGAGTAAGTTTTGGAGGACGACCTTGAAAAATGGTTTAGAAAAGTTTCTCCATTTTGCTTATAAAAATCATGTAACATTTAATCATAATGTTAAATGTCTCTAACATTTCCCACAGTACTTAGTTTTGCACAGTACCTTTAAATCTCAGAGAAAGATGTCAGAAGGATAAATGTACTCTGCAGTAGATGCACAAAGGTACTGAGATTTCTGAGTTTTTAAATGATCAAATTGTCCAAAAAGAATCTTCTTAGGGAGAATACCAGATGACATTGAACGGAGAGAGGATGTTGAAAGGATAAAGCTATACAAATGTTGTCACAATATGTATACTTACTACTCATTCAACTCATTTAATAAATATCTATGGAGGGCCTACGATGTGTCAGGCACTGTGGTAGTTTTGGGGGATATAACAATAAACAAAGTATTAAAATATAATTCTGATGGAAGTTATTCCTATTTTTAATTTACTCAAAGTAAAATGTACTTAGGCTAAGATGACTGTTACAATCATCAGTGCTTAAATGATAGAAGTATTCTACTACATGAGACCTGATCATAAATGATTAAGGTTGAGACTACATTTGGAAACCCAACTCCTTGCTTTGTCTCATCAGTGATGCTTTCTTCCATCTGTAATTTTAGAAACCAGTTTGATAGTTAATAGGGATAACTATTTCTTTTTAAAAATTCCTTTAAGAAGATACAATAACTACAAGATAAGCACATTATTATTAGTTTCTCAGAGAACAGCGAAGTCATTTTTAATTAATGCAGTGAAAACAAGATTCCTTAAACTTATTGTTGAATTACCTTTAGGAATAAACTGACATCCAAGCAGTTCCATTTTCATGGCAATTTTCTGCTGCCATTGGGTAGGATTCACTCTAATAAAACGTGCAATAATTGGTGGCAAAAAGTTATTACGCACATCCTGGTAATAATCTTTGTTTCCTTGAAATACCTTTAAAAAACAACAAAAAATTGGTACTTTCATCAACAGAGGCCAGGGCTAAACTGCTCCTCTGAAACATGCTTTTGGGTTTTGCTCTGGGCCTTAAATGAGCTCTGCAAAGTATGACAATAGCATTAATTTGTATGAAAATAAACCATAACTTGCAAAAACTATTAAGAAGCTACACATTATTCATAAAAATTTCATACAAAGAAATACTGAATATAAAAATCATTTCAAATGACTTAAACATTACAGAAGTTCTAACGGCAATTTGAGGAGGTTTTAATTGCAGTGCACAGTATATTGTATTAATAATTCCTGTGGAATCATCAGATATTTAAATAAATTTATTTTTAAAGTAAAGCATAATTGAACATTTGAGGTCTTAGAGGTCTTTACTGTGTACTTCTCAAAATTTTTCTCTCAATAAATTCACTGAAAGTGTACACACTAGTAAACACATAAGGGATGTATAGCTCCACCTACTGGAGAAACTGTATAAGCACAGTTCCCGTTTCTCTGCCAGCACAGAGTAGGAAAACCTCACAGACGAAGGATACTGGGTTGAGTTCTTAGAACAATACTGTCTCAGTAGTCGGGAAAAATGAGAACTAAAGCTGCTCAGGTCTTGCCTAACCACACAAAAATGTAAGCCTTGAAAAAATTACATGATTTCCAAGTAACCTACGTGCATCCCAGAATAGCTATGTGTGTCACAGCAGAAAAGCAGATCAAAACTGATAAGCCAGACCCCTTCCTCATTTTACAGGTAAGAACTCTGATCCTATAGGTGGTGGTTTAGTTGCTAATTCGTGTCCAACTCTTTGCCACCTCATGGACTGTAGCCCACCAGGCTCCTCTGTCCATGGGCTTTCCCAGGCAAGAATACTGGAGTAGGTTGCCATTTCCTTCCACAGGGATCTTCCCAACCCAGGAACTGAACAGATGTATCCTGTGTCTCTTGCATTGGCAGGTGGATTCTTTACCATTGAGCCACGTGGGAAGTCCCAACCCAGAACTCTAAACCCAGTGAAATTATCTTTCAAAAAAGAAGCCAAACATATTTTTTCAGAGATTTGTTAAGATGTTTGTAAAATATAAGTATTGATAATACTTATGATTATAAAAATTATTCCACGAGTATAACAAATACTACTATACAAATAAATATGGATGTGCTAATAGTAAAAAGTAGCCAAGTTTGGGGGCATTTAGCAGAAATAAGTTACATTCAGACTCAATATTGTTATCTGCTTCAAGGGGTGGAGGCTCACTAAAGGTGAAGTTCATGTGATATCAAGTAGAAGAGAAGAGAGAAAGAAGGTCATGAATAACAGCTGAAGAGTTTAGATCCAGATGAAAGACTAAAAGGAATCCTTGGAGTTTTTTGAACAGAGAGATAAGTGGCAAGTGAAAATTTAGCACACCATATATATGACAGAACTGACAGCATCATAAAATCATAACAAAACTCACAGGAAGGTTTCATTGAAAACATGTGCTCATAATTCAGTTCCAGATGAGAGGCATCCACCTTCCCTAGGGACAGGGACCCCTTGCGGTGGGTGGACCAAGACTGGGAGCCCAGGTGAAAGAAACTGACCTCCAGTTGAGAGCCACCTCTGCTACTCTCTCTCTACCCCTTAGCCTCTGTTCTGGCACACTGCAGCACTGTCAGTTTTGGCTAACTGAAAAATAAGACGAGGAAGTTCTCCAAGTAGGAAAAAAATAGTTGTTTTTTTTACAACAAATGTTGGTGAGGTGATCTTGACATGATCTTTCTATAATATCCTATAATTTAACGCCCTTCTGCCTTGTCCTCTGCACCCTCCCTCAACTTGCCTAGAGAGTAGAAATCTAGGAACAAATTAGGATCTCCACCATTCTGTGGAATGATAAGAAAAGTTTTTTTTAAGATAAGAAATTTATTAATTGTAATAATTAATAAATTATTTAAATAATTTAATTAATACTGGAAAAAGAAATCAAGAAAGTACTTATCCTTACAATCATCAAAAAGGACCCAGAAGCCCTGAGAATTTCCTAACCACGTTAGAAGGGTAAGGCCAATAACTGTGTGTGCTATGCTTAGTTGCTCAATCGTGTCCAACTCTTTGTGACCCTATGGATTATAGCCCTCCATTCTCCAGGCAAGAATACTGAGGGGATTCCTATGCCCTCCTCCAGGGGATCTTCCCAACCCAGAGATCAAACTCAGGTCTCCCACATGGCAGGTGGATTCTTGACCATTTGAGCCACCAGGGAAGCCCAGTAACCAACACTACCTAAAATAACCAGGTGAGGGCAGAGTAAGACCAAATGATATTTAATTTTTAGTATCACATAAGAAGAACTTCTGCAGCTTATTGCAAAGGCCACACCTACCAATCACCTTCTTTTAAAAATGCCCTTTAGAAATACTTTAGTGATCATTTTACCTTATCCTGGTCCACACCAGGCTCTCTGTACACAGTCCACCTCTGCCCATCAGCACTGTATAAGATCTTGTAGGCCGACACGTAGTAATTGTGCTCCACCATGGTGGAGCCAGTAGTCACAATGCCTAGGAACAGGGAGGTCATTCATCAGAGCTCACAGTCTGATCCTTGAAGTCTGTTCATCACTGAAGCATTAACACCTACAATGTACTGTTCAAACGGTTTTGTCTGTGGCACAGGACCATACCTAAGTGCAAGGTTTCATCCTAATAGGAACTACTCCTTGGCTTTGTTCCCTTGGAGGGACAGGAAGAATTATGACCACATATAAGGAAAGGACTATTGTGTTTTGGCAGCCAGTATTCATGTCACTACAAAATACTGCTCACTTACTGAGAAAGAATGACTTCCTGGGAATGAATAAAGATTACTGGCATTATTTTTTAGTACCAAAGCAAAATAAATATTAACAAAATTATCTAAAGCAATCCTGACCAGATATTCTGACCATTTGTTAAGTTGCTTTAAATAATAAAATGTATACTCGGCACATGTGGGATATTATTTTTAGCACTTAAAATGGACTCATTTTGAACACAAACTTCTCTTAATGACTGTTGTTGCTGTTTAGTCACTAAGTCGTGTCTGACTCTTTGTGACCCCACGGGTTGTAGCCCGGCAGGCTCCTCTGTCCATGGGATTCTCCGGGCAAGAACACTGAAGTGGGTTGCCGTTTCCTTCACCACTGAATGACTACAGGAGATGGTTATTTCAGATGCCTCAAGATCCTTTTACTCTAACACTACCCTAAAAAATAACTTACTACAGTGAAAGGAAAAACTAATAAGAATCAAATACTAACTCCTCTCCTTTGCGATGCTTTATAAAACCTTCTTCGGTCACATTAATACCAGTAAACTAAACTTGGCAGTCGTGGCTTAGTCGCCAAGTCATGTGCAACTCTTGTGACCTCATGGACTGTAGCCTGCTAGGCTCCTCTGTCTGTGGCTCCTCTGTCTCCAGGCAAGAATACTGGAGTGGGTGGCCATTTCCTTCTCCAGAACTGAACTTAAAAATCATATAATTAAATTTGCAGTGACCAAATTTTCCATGAAATTCTTACATGTCACCAGGTTTTCAAATGAAATCAGCATTATAAATCGCCTAGAAAATTCTCTTTTACCTGTGATCTTCTTTTCCTTATTCAGATCTACTTGCAACCACTGATACTCATCAGTGGCAAAAGCAGCCCAAGGAGGTCCAGGTTTCTTCAGCCTGGCCTTTTCAGGTTTCCAGCTGTTCTCTTGTCCTGTGTGGTCCGTCCACTCCAACACAGATGATGCTGTTATTTGAGCATCAGCGATCACACCAGATTCCATGCCCAGTGTTCCATAACAACCTGAAACAAGGAAGAAAGTAATTCGGTTTCCAGACATAAACTCAAAAAGCTGTAAATAAGTATTCATTGGAAACACTGAATTGTACCTTTAATTAACACTCACTATGCTGACAGTAGCCTGTACTAGAGTATTTCAAAAGCAGGCAAATGCTTCTTGGGTCTGTTTTTGTGTTTCATCAGAGAACATACAGACATATGAGTGTGCTCAGTTGTGTCTGACTCTTTGCTACTCCATGGACTGTAGCCCACTAGGCTCCTCCATCCATGGAATTCTCCAGGCAAGAATACTGGAGTGGGTTGCTATCTCCTCCTCCAGAGGTTCTTTCTGACCCAGGGATCGAACCTGCATCTCCTGTATCTCCTGCATTGGCAGGCAGATAATTTACCACTGAGCCACTTGGGAAGCCCATTCACAGCAATAACCCCTAGTTACTGGTGACACCTTACCCTCTCCCTGGGACACTTTCTTCTGTGGGCAACAGGCTCCCCTGCCTCCTCCGGGTGGTGCTCAGATGTCACCTTCTCCACAAGGCCTTCCCCAACCCACTTCAAACTCCCAACCAGTCCCTCCTGCACTGCCTGTCCTCTCTCCTTGCCTTATTTCCTCATCTTCTATAATGTTACAGACAGTACATTACAAACATTCATTTACTTATCCACTGCTCATTGTCCGTATCTCACTACCAGAATGTAAATTCTGCTAGTTTCACTAGCACCAGACGAGTGTCTGACAAATGAAAAAAGGAACTCAATATCTTCTGTTGATTAATTAATTAATCAGACATATTTTTTAAAAAATCCCTTTTTCTTAGGAAACTTCCATGGTCACTTGATCATTTCTCTATTAATGTAAAACCTCCAGTTTATTCTACTCATTAAATTATTAAGTAGCTATTTTATCCTAAAGGAAATCAACCCTGGATATTCACTGGAAGGACTGATGCTGAAGCTGAATCTCCAATACTATGGCCACCTGATGGGAAGAACTGACTCACTGGAAAAGACCCTGATGCAGGAGAAGATCAAAGGCAGGAGGAGAGGTGAGTGACGGAGGATGGGATGGTTGGATGGCACCCCAAACTCAATGGACATGAGTTTGAGCAATCTGTAGGAGACGGTGAAGGTCAGGGAAACCTGGCATGCTGCAGTCCATGAGGTCACAAAGAGTTGGACACGACTGAGTGACTGAACAACTACAATCTATTTTCTCTCCTAGAGTTATTTGTGGTAACTAAATGAGGAAGTGCAAAAAAAAATAAAAAACAAAACAAAACCCAAAACAAAAAACCCACTGCAACAAAAATCAAAACCAAGAAATTGGCAAAGTGCCTGACATACAGTGTTCAAAAACTAATGGCTATTATATAAATCATAATAAGTTATGAAGTCCGTGAGAGGCTTACCACTTGTCTTAAATGTAAAAAGACTTGTAGATAAGTGCCCCCTGAAAGAGAGAAAGGGTTTTGGTGACATTCATGTAATACATGACTTCCTCATACTTGTCTTAGCAAAACTTTCTTGTTCTGATTTTACTAAGACTAGTCTATGGCTACAATATTAGACAACTGCTATTGTTCCTAGCAAAAAAGAAGTTGTATTTCTAATTAAGCAGAACAACTTTTGAAATCGGCATAAATAATTTTGTCTTCAAGTATCTAGTGCCTAGTTTCATATATGATTATGCAAGCATATCCAAGCTACCTTTAATAAGTACTTATTCTATTTCTTTCTCATGAGATTAACATATTCCTAAAATGTTTCTACAGCAATTGCTTTCTGGGACTATAAAACAAAAGGTGATCTTCTTGGAGAAAGAGGCTCAAGCTTCCAGGAGCAAACAGAAGAAAAGCTGGCTACTAAGAAGAGACTGCATTTTTACAGAAAATCAATGTTTCAATGCTGCAAGGTAGCACTGCATTTGGATTTTAGAACTGGCAGGATAGATGCTTGGGGAGAGCGCGTGGGTGTGACAAGCGATTAGTTCACCACATGGCAGGTCAAGGGACCCTGAGGAATTTGGAAGGATAAAACCACCTAAATCCGCAGTGTATACATCTGCCTTTAGCACAACATTCAAACCATTTCAAGTGGATGCGACTTGTCCTTCATAAAAAAAAAAAAAGAAAGAACTCATAAAAAAAAATTCTTTCTAAAAGGAGAACAGGGGAAAGGAATGAAACAATTTGCATAAAATCATCCAAAAGAAACCAGAGGAGAAAAGGTAGCTGACTCTATCTATAGCGGGGATGGACCAATGACAGTCCAGGCGTCGCCTGCTTTGTGTGGTCAGAAATCTTAGAATGGTTTTTACATGGTTAAAAAAAGTTGTAAATAAAACGAAAAAGAGACACTGGTGTTCTACAGTAAAACTCTCCACTGTCCTGAGTATGGAGCTCTGGGCTTCTGAAGGAAACTGGCCGGGACCTAAAGAGAAGCCGGTTTCAATTACGCTGCAGGATCGGGCATGTCTGAGATGTAAGGTTTACAGACAAATCACCCATACCATGTTTCTATTCAGTGTTTCAACTCCTCCCGCTTTTGATACCTAGTTTAGGTTTTGTGAAACAGTAGATCATAAATACAATGAAAACACATTCCTACAATAGTCTCTTGGGATGGCAGGGATTCATAATAGTACTATCTCTGATTTATGTCAAAATTTGACTTCTATTCAGTGTATTTCAATTATCTTAATCCATCTTGGGCCACATCTTGGGTGGTTAGTTACACCTTCTCATCTTTAAAATGAAGGGAAGATTTGGCAATAAACTTCTAGACTCATTCTGGGCTCTTTTATGCTCAGAAAGAAGAAACAAATTATTCCCCCAAATGACCACCACCCTTTCAGCTGTAGAACAAGCCAAGAGAGCACGATCTTGGCTGCGCTCATCAGCGCACTCAGACATCGGACATACACGTGAGTCCTGATCGCACGAGTGTTACTTCATGAACACCATCACCAGCCATACTGCTCAGGCCTCATTCGGCCCTACCCCACCCCACGTAGCACGTTTCTTATCAACAGCACATGTACTTACACCACGGACGTTACGTTGTTGGCCAGAGAGCTTTCATAGTATGGGATGCCCTTACTAATCACGACACTGATCTGGCCACCCAGAGTGTTTGACACAACGCCGGCGTGCACACCAGCCATGCACAACGGGGAGGACTTCAGGAAGGAAAGAAACAAGGTGAGTGCCACATTTTCTTTTGATAATTCATAAACAGGACACTTACACTTCCTCTCGAAATTATTTGATCTGGGCAGTTTTCTTAATAAACATGGGGTCGATGTTGTATTCTGGTAATACAACACAGAATAGATTTTTAGCAGAAGAAAAAGAACAAAACATTACATATTACTAAAAACAAGTAATTGTCAGAAAATAAAAGCCACAATAAAGATAAAAGCAATAGGTTACACATCTGTCTATGAGAAGTTTTGGCATCACTTTAACTAAAGTCTACAGCCAACTTACATCTCTATACCCATGAGGGATGGCTCCTGATATCTCAGCAAAGGGGAGCAGACAACCAGCTGGGCAGTACTTGCTGTGAAATAAAAACAAGTTAAATGGCATACATTGCTGTACTCTCTGGGGAAAAAGACCAAAAAATAACACTTACCGTTTTTTAGTTCAATGTAAGTACCATAATCTCACCACCCTGAGAGAACCACCACTTCTAAAAGGTCCTGAAAGACTTTCTTCCATCCATCTACACATGTCTTCACCCACATATATACAAAAATCCCCTCATATTCTACATGTTGATTTGATTATTTTATTTCATCATGAATGGCAGACATATGACTACTGTAAAAGCAATTCACAATACTTAGTAGCTACATAACATTTGACTTTGTGGACAAACCATAATTTGTCTCACCCATCCTCTATTGATCAAATTTAAGGTGATTTTTTAAAAATGTCTGGCATTCATTCACTTACTCATCCACCTATACACGCCACATATTTACACGTCTGTCTGTAACACCGTCTGTTAAGTGCTGGGCTGTGCAAGGGGTGGGGTTCATGAAGGTCAACCAGACAAGTGGTGGCGGTCCTCCCTGGGTTTACAGGCCCAGGGTGGGAGAAGTAGTAAGGATTAAGCCAATGCTTCACGAAACCCAAGAGTGAGTTTATGAGTCTACTGTAAAGAAAAGGTACTCCACATGTGAAACGATCAGAAGGACTCTAACTTCACAAAAGTAATACAAACATTTGGCAAACCTCCTATGCGCCAAGCAGCATTCTGAGTTACACTCAGGTCACCCACGTAAAAAAACCCGACGTGCGAGGTACCATCATTATCCTCATTTTACAGATGAAGAGACTGAGGAGCTGTGTCTCCAGGTCACGGAGCAGTACTGAGGCAGGGGGCTCCAGTTTCTGTGTTCGTATGTGGGGCTCTGAGGGAGCGAAGCCTCAGCAGGGAACCAGAGCCCATCGCTGGAAGACAGCAGGGACATGCGCCCCAACCCGAAGGAAGAGCCTGTCCCTGGGGCAGGGTGGCTCGGGTGGGTCTGGACCAAGGACAAGCCGTGCAGGCTGAGCGCAGTGAGAAAGGTGCGGCGAGAAGGCAACGGCAGCCCAGGCTGGTACTCTTGCCTGGAAAATCCCATGGACGGGGGAGACTGGTAGGCTGCAGTCCGTGGGGTCCCTAAGAGTCAGACACGACTGAGCGACTTCACTTTCCCTTTTCACTTTCATGCATTGGAGAAAGAAATGGCAACCCACTCCAGTGTTCTTGCCGGGAGAACCCTGGGGATGGAGGAGCTCTGTGGGCTGCTGTCTCTGGGGTCGCACAGCGTTGGACACGACTGAAGCGACTTAGCAGCAGCAGCAGTAGCAGTCTGAAAGAAGCCTGGAATAGGAGCGAGCAATCAGATCACACAGAAGCTAGGGGGTCTGTGGTGAGGAGACTTGGGGGTATATTTCTAAAAGAGAAAGTCATTAAAGGATTTTGATGGTGTCTACACATACCCTGATTCATTGTGTTTTATTTTGCTTTTTTTTTTTTTTTTAAGTTCTTCTGGCTCCTGGAAAGAAAAGAGACTGTAAGGACCGTGAGAGGAGGATAAGACGCTGTTAGGTAGTCCAGGCAAGAGAGGATGGCAGTGGGTACTTGGGTGGTGAAGATGGAGCTGGTGCACAGGGGGTTCAAGACAGCTGACCCTCTGGCAGGGCTGCGTGACACACACTGACACCAGGATTACCTCTGCTGACCAGGATCCCTCTGGAGGGCTGAAGAGTGCCCCCAGCTCACATAGAGAGAACCATTCTTGAAGATAAGATGAAACCATTCTTGAAGATAAAACGAAGTTTCTTTGGGGAGTTGCAAGTTGGGGGAAGTAAGTGAGATGGGTCTTTGAAGATGAGAATGAATTTACTAAGCAGCGAAGAGTCAAAGTTCTGAGAGCTCAGAGCAGAATAAATAATCCAGAGACGTTTCGAAGTAAGACTAGAAAAATGGCCTACAGACTGTGAAGGACCCTGAAAACCAGGCTAAGGAATAGTGATGGTGTTTTGTCATAATAAGTTTTGAAATAATATTTCAAAGCAGAGAAGTGATAGAACACAGATTTTAGAGGATAACTTAGCAGAATGTGAATGGTGGGGAAAAAGCCAGCAAAGGTTAAAAATGGGAAACCAATTATGAGTTCATCCTAGTCCAGGCAAGAGTCAAGGGTGTAATGCAGGGAAATGATAGTAAAAATGCCACTGGGGTAAGAACAGTGAAGAATTCTCTAACAGCCTCAACTGTTTTCCTAATTCTTTTTGAGCAAAAATAAATAGCTCTTCTGTTTTTCCAAGGAGTTTTTACTAGATTTTGAAGAGTGACTAGTTCTACTTTTAAAGTATATCCAAATTATATTCCAATGTGGAGAAGATTCAAATGCTAAGAGTAAAGCAAAATTTAAACATGGCAATTGAGTGGCTTTAAATAAGCTCTGATTTATTGATGTTTTAGAACAATGGTTATGAGTCATACCACATACATTATAATCAAGTGCATAAGATGAGGATGAAGTAGATGAACAGTAACATTTAAGGAAAAAAAGTCACAAATACAGTCATACCTGAATTCAGGTTCCAAAAAACTGGATGCAGTGTCTAAACAAGTAATTAGATCTAGAAAAACAAGCAAAAAAAACCTGATTCAATAAAAGTAGGTTTACTCTTGCAGAAACACCAACTGTTTTTCCAAATCCAAATCATGTTGTTTTAAACTCCAAAATCTTAACAGCTGTCAAGGTTTATACTTTTAACTTTTTTTAAAGTTTTTGTTAATCACGATTTATTTCTGATTATAAGTATCCTGACTTCTGGGGCTGTGTCTACCCAGTATTACATACTGCCACATCACCTCATAGAATCACATATCATACACATGGATGGTACACAGAAAAAGTATCATTTATAGCCCTTAAGTAGCTTCTACAATATACAGCTCCTGAAGCAAAAAATGTTTCTTGTTATTACATGACTAAAAATGATCCTTTGCTGGTTACACATGAGGAAAACAGCAACAAAAGAGAGATGCGTTCAAACTCTGGTCCATGGGTAGGACCAGTAGCAGCAGCAGCACCTTCTGGGGTGTTACCAGGAATTCACATTCTTGAACACCATCCATAGCTACAGAATCTCTGGGAGTGGGGCCCAAAAATTTGTTTTAACAAGTCCTGCAGGTAATTCTAAAGCACACTCTGCAAAAGATGAAGCGTAAAGGTTTTTAACATTTTCTATCTCAAAATCAAATCTGTGTAAGAGCTAACCCTGTCCAATTAGAAACTAGGTCACATGCTGTGTATAAGAGGCTTCTGGTTCAAACATTTCAGTGGTTTCCTTCTGCTCTTGAGACAGAAGGCAAAGTTCTCAACGTGGCCCACAAGGTCCCACCTCAAGGAACAACATCTCAAGGTCTGGTTCTGTCCCCGTCTTGCCTTCTTGCCACGTGAGCCTTCTCTCTGTACCTTGGTGCTCTCTTGGCCAGGAAGGCTTTCCTACTATCCCTTCACCTGGCTGACCCTCTCTAGAGCGCAGCTCAACCATCACATCCTCTCAGAAGCTGTTCCTGATCTTTGCAAGTCCAACTGTGATAGCACATAGTAGGCCCTTACAGGTTTTCTAGTTTAACGAATGGATGACTACATATATTCTCACAGTCTTATGAAAGAATGGTCCGTTGAGATTCTAGAGTTAGAAGCAACATCATCTTATGTGGACAGACTGAGGCTGTTGGTCTCTGTCTTTGTATCGTCAGCAGCTGTCACAGCATACAGTGTTTTAAGAGGAGGCTTTGTACCAACATTTATTGAATAAATGGAAAAATAAAAGTTTGATTGCTAGCATGTTTGGCTAAGTTCAATCACAGACTAGCCCACAAGAGGAAAACCTAGAAGAAGGTCGTAAGCCAATCAAAAAAGTGAGATTTCACATACAATATAAATGATGAGGGTACCCAAAACACTGACAGAAGTAACACTTCACATGCTTTCTAGCACAATGAAGGGGTACAGATATCTGTTAAATCAGTAGAAAGCACAAAATAACTGAGTATTCTATTTTACAATTCTGAAGAAAAATGATGCATTTATTATCCAACTGATACATGTCTTGAAAGAACTAGAGCGTAATAACTGTTAAACTAGCAGGAAAGTGGTATTTTGAGAGTGAGTGCATGGATTAATATTTACATACCACAGGTACTTGAATGACGATTAAGTTAAATCTGTGTTTAAGGAGTTTGAGAGGATACATGTCTGGTTAGAGTTTTTCACGACCACCTGGTTGACTGACTGAGAAAAGCAGACAAACTGAATTACCTGTACTTTATAGCTATTCAAGGCAATCTTTACACAGCCTCAGTAAAACATTATTTTCCACTTTCCTGCTCCACCAAAAGAGTTTCCAACTTCTAAGATTAGAAAGTGAACCTCTAAGATTAATAGCCTGGGATGAAAAGGTACCTGTGTGGTCCAGCATGGTATTCAAGCCACAAGAACACTGCCAGCTGGCCCTATTACCTTCAGGCCACATGCCAGAATGCTAGTCAACTATGGATATACTTGATCAGAGCTGGGCTTTATTACAGTAAAAGTCTATGCAGTGCTGAAAGTCCAGGTTATGCTCAAATGTATGTAACTCACATGACCTTGCTCTCAAATTCCCTGGGGGCTCAAAAGAGCTCCCTAGGAGGAAAACATGACTTCAAAGCAGAAAGCTATAAGGAGAGTCAAGAAGACAACAGACAGAGAGAGAAAGTCATGATTTAGAGATTTTGACCTTTACAACTCCACAAAGGCAAAGAAAATATCAATTAAGCAGAGAACCGAGAAGTGTTAAAATGTGTTTTTCTAGAGAGCATTTCCCAAGTATATAGCCTTCCAGAAAATCACTATTACTCTAAGGCTCCTAGTTAATAAGTACACAGCCTGGGCAAGATGAATACAGCTCAAAGAAAACCATCTGACTCAGGAAAGACTTCACATAGCAATGTAGGAAGTTATCATAATGAATGGAACAGAACTGAGGGTCCAGAAATAAATCTTCAAATTTACAGTCAATTGATTCCAACAAGGGTGCCAAAACAACTTAATGGAGGCAAAAATAGTCTTAAACAAATGGTGCTAGGACAACTGGATATCCACATGCAAAAGAAAGAAACTAAACCCCTATCTCAGATCATACGGAGAAGTTAACTCAAGGTAGAGTCAAATTCAAGACCTCAAACCATAAAATACTTAGAAGGAGATATAGGTATAAATCTTGACTTTGCCTTAAGCAATGGCTTCTTAGACATGACACCAAAAGCATAAGCAAATAAACTGATTTCACCAAAATTTGAAACTGTTACACTTAAAGAAAGCTATCCTGAGAGAGAAAGATAAGTCAAAGAATAACAAAAAATATTTGTAAATCATGTATCTGGTAAGAATCTAGTATTCAGAATACACAAGGAATTGTTACAACTAGACATTAAAAAGAAAACTCAATTTTAAAAGGATCAAAGGATCTGAATAGACATTTTTCCAATGAAGATATACCAAAAGGCCAATAAGCACCTGAAAAGACATTCAACATGATTAGCTATCAGGGATATAAAAATAAAAATCACAGTAAGGTCTGATTTTGATAAGTATGTACATATATATTCAGAGAGGTGGTTGACAGATGTAAGGTTTGAGACAAAGAGTCAAAGACAACTTGAAGGCTTCTGATCTGTGCTAATTAAAAGTATGCATTCCAAGTACAGCATATGGACAGTGTGTTTCCCAGGTGGCAAAGTGGTAAAAGAATTCACCTGCCAATGCCGGAGATGCAAGAAGATGCGGGTTCCATCCCTGGGTTGGGAAGATCCCCTGGAGGAGGAAATGACAACCAACTCCAGTATTCTTGCCCGAAGAATCCCACGGACAGAGGAGACTGGCAGGTTACAGTTCGAGGGGTCAAAAAGGGACTGACATGACTGAGCACACATGCATAATCAGTTCAGTTCAGTCCCTCAGTAATGTCCAATTCGTCGCGACCCCATGCACTGCAGCACACCCAGCTTCCTTGTCCATCACCAACTTCCAAAGCTTGCTCAAACTCGTGTCCATTGAGTCGGTGATCCATCCAACCATTAAGGATTAAAATTACCAAAAAAATTTCCCATGCAGAAGCTCTTAGTGGAAAGAGTGAATTATATATATATGGTCGATGGCCATCCAACCATCTCATCCTCTGTCCTCTCCTTCTCTTCCTGCCTTCAATCTTTCCCAGCGTCAGGGTCTTTTCTAATGAGTCAGTTCTTCAGACCAGGTGGCCAAAGTATTGGAGCTTCAGCTTCAGCATCAGTCCTTCCAATGAATATTCAGAACTGATTTCCTTTAGGATTGACTGGTTTGATCCTTGCAGTCCAAGGGACTCTCAAGTCTTCTTCAACACCACAGTTCAAAAGTATCAATTTTTTAAAAAAAGTATCAATTCTTTGGTGCTCAGCTTTCTATATGGTCCAACTCTCACATCCATACATGACTAGTGGAAAAACCAAACCTTTGACTACATGATCCTTTGTTGGCAAAGTAATGTCTCTGCTTTTTAACATGCTGTTTTGGTTGGTCATAGCTTTTCTTCCAAGGAGCAAGTGTCTTTTAATTTCATTGCTGCAGTCACCATCTGCAGTGATTTTGGAGCCCCCCAAAATAAAGTCTGCCATTGTTTCCCCATCTATTTGCCATAAAGTGATGGGACTGGATGTCATGATCTTTGTTTTTTGAATGTTGAGTTTTAAGCCCGCTTTTTCACTCTCCTCTTTCACTTTCATCAAAAGGCTCTCTAGTGACTCTTCGTTTTCTGCCATAAGGGTGGTGTCATCTGCATTTCTGAGGTTATTGGTATTTCTCCCGGCAATCTTGATTCCAAATTGTGCTTCATCCAGCCTGGCATTTTGCATGATGTACTCTGCATGTAAGTTAAACAAGCAGGATGATAATTAATACAGCCTTGATGTACTCCTTTTTCAATTTGGAACCAGCCTGTTGTTCCTTGTCTGGTTTTGACTGTTGCTTCTTGACCTGCATACAGATTTCTCAGGAGGCAGGTAAGGTGGTCTGGTATTTCCATCTCTTTAAGAATTTTCCAGTTTGTTGTGATCCACACAGTCAAAGGCTTTGGCCTATCAAGAGGAAGCAGATATTTTTCTGGAATTCTCTTGCTTTTTCTATAATCCAACAGATGTTGGCAATTTGATCTTTGGTTCCTCTGCCTTTTCTAAAATCAGCTTGAACAGCTGGAAGTTCTCAGTTCATGTAGTATTTTGATGTCTAGCTTGGAGAATTTTGAGCATTACTTTGCTAGTGTGTGAGATGAGTACAACTGTGCAGCAGTTTGAACATTCTTTGGCATTGTTTTTCTTTGGGATAGGAATGAAAACTGACCTTTTCCAGTCCTGTGGCCACTGCTGAGTTTTCCAAATTTGCCGACATATTGAGTGTAGCACTTTCACAGCATCATCTCTGAGAATCTGAAATAGCCCAGCTGGAATTCCATCATCTCCTTTAGTTTTGTTCATAGCGATGCTTCCTAAGGCCCACTTGACTTCACATTCCAGCATGTCTGGTTCTGGATGAGTGATCACATTATCATGGTTATCTGGGTCATGAAGATCTTCTTTGTATAGTTCCTCTGTGTATTCTTGACACTTCTTCTTAATATCTTCTGCTTCTCTTAGGTCCATACCATTTCTGTCCTTTATTGTGTCCATCTTTGCATGAAATGTTCCCTTAGTATCTCTAATTTTCTTGAAGAGATCTCTAGTCTTTCCCATTCTATTGTTTTCCTCTATTTCTTTGCATTGATTGCTGAGGAAGGCTTTCTTATCTCCCCTTGCTATTCTCTGGAATTCTGCATTCAGATGGGTATACCTTTCCTTTTCCCCATTGCCTTTAGCTTCTGTTCTTTTCTCTGCTATTTGTAAGGCCTCCTCAGACAACCATTTTGCCTTTTTTCATTTCTTCCTCTTGGGAATGGTCTTAATCACTGCCTCCTATACAATGCCACGAACCTCCATTGATAGTTCTTCAGGCACTCTATCAGATTCTTCAGGCACTCTATCAGATCTAATCCTTTGAATCTATTTGTCACTTTCACTGTATAGTCATAAGGGATTTGATTTAGGTCATACCTGAATGGTCTAGTGGTTTTCCCTACTTTCTTCAATTTAAGTCTAAATTTGGCAGTAAGGGGTTTATGATCTAAGCCATAATTAGCTCTTGGTCTTGTTTTTGCTGACTGTATAGAGCTTCTCCATCTTTGGCTGCCAACAATATAATCGATCTATTTTGGTATTGACCTTTTGGTGATGTCCATGTGTAGAGTCATCTCTGGTACTGTTGGAAGAGTGTGTTGGATATGACCAATACGTTCTCTTGGCAAAACTCTGTTAGCCTTTGCCTGCTTCATTTTTTACTTCAAGGCCAAATGTGACTGTTACTCCAGGTATCTCTTGTGTCCGTGGGGTCACAAAGAGTCAGACACGACTGAGTACACACACATAACAGTTAGGAAATAGTAACTGTAAGAAGCAGCACTAATAAACCACTCATTGTCAGCTCAATTATGCTGGATCCACTTTAACATGTCTGACAACACCAGAAAATCAGTAGTATGTTCACAGTGAACAGCAGTATATAATTCACTCTTTTCACTAAGAGCTTCTGCATGGGAAATTTTTTTGGGTAATTTTAATCCTTCATACATACAAAAGAATATTTATAACATACACATTACTACACAAAACACCAAATATATGGCGTACTTCCTCTTGGTGCTCTGGACAACAGAGTAGCAGCAATAGCAAGCAGCGTGCCCACAGAGGTTCTTTCAAAGCCCACAGCACTCAATCCCTCTTTTCCTTGCATGGCCCAAAGGACAGGTGGTATCTACAGGGCAAACTCGACACTGGTCTCAGCTGCAGAGTCTACCCTGAAGTGAGCATGACCATCATGTCTACAGGAAGAGCTGCTGCAATGTCTGCCTTCCTTAACCTCAGAAGGCTTTACAGAGGAGGAAAGAGTCAGTGGGGTTTTGAAGGCAGGATAATGTGATCGTGAGTAAGAGCATGAGAAAATTAAAAAAAAATAAAAAGGTGAGCCAATACTCAATAACAGGATGACAGATTCAGGGTTTTCTTAATGAAGACATCAACATCAGATTTTTCTAAGACAGCTCTGACTTAGCTAGCAATATCACTATAAGCCATAATTGATATCCTGCGCACAGGCCTTTCTTTAAAGTACAATTAAAAAATTTTCCAATACATAATAACTGAATAGGCTTGGGAGCTTCATAATTATTTCCTGAAATATTTTTTAAAAACATGACATCTAATGCTAATCCACATAAAATACTATGAAAATATGATAAATATTGTATAACTTCACATACAATAAAAAATATAGGCATATTGGTTACTAACTTAGAAATATTTTTGATTGACAGCACTGGTTATTCCTGAGACTACAGACTGTGAAAGAGATGTGGAGTTTCCTCCAATTAATACTCAGTTTTGTGATCTTAAATATATTGAAAAAGACTCTCAGCAGTGTTAGTATCTATCACAAGAGTATAATGCAAACTATAATGCTGCAGGGTATATGTTTTGTCCACTTGAAGCCATTTACGTCTGAGGGAAGGGATGCCTGAGTGTCTGTATTTATTCTAACTCAAGAAAGCATGGAGTAGGAAATGTCAATTCACTCCAATATTCTTGCCTGGGAAATCCAATGGACAGAGGAGCCTGGCAAGCTATGGTCCATGGGGTCACAAAGAGTTGGACATGACTGACTGACTAACTCTTCCACTTTTCCTTCAACAAAGCATAAAGCACTATAACTAATTATATTTATTTACCAGAAGGAAGAAAATACATGAAGTAAGACAATGTCGACCTACAGATTCTCCTCCTTTATTTGCTCTGAAATTCTTTTAAATAACAAACTCCCCAGAGCCTGAAGGGACATGACACCATGCTTTCCTAATTCTCACTCTGTCAGCAACCTTGAGCTAGAGGACTAGGGACAAGGTTCATCTTTCTATTAGATTCTCATGTCAGTATTATTGTGTGACCTTGGGCATAATTCCTTGTTTCCACAATAGGAACCTGGCACTGATTTGTACCATCTGCAATGTAGTGTCATGGAAATTTACATATATAATAAAATGTAATTTATCATGACTGAGAGTCTAACATTAGTAAACTAACATTTACTAAGTTGGAGATAACTTATTTAGTATTTTACGTCTAATCTCCTTTTACCTACTGAGAGTAGAGTAAATCTTATGTTTCTCTTAGAAAGATTATTAAAACATCACCATCTACAGAAGCTGAGTCCACAACAGGAGCTCACGGAAAATTTTCTCAGATGGAAATATTTTTTTAAAAAATTATTTTTTAAACAGACAATGTAGGCATGGCTCAGTTGCCTAAGCAGTAAGTGACACAGTTGAATAGACCACAAACTACTTATGGATAAATCAAATCCTCTTCACACCTAAATGCCTATATGCTAAAAAATTAATTATAAGACATATTAAAAGACATTATAAGACAGGTTAAAATAACATAAGACATTGCATATTAAAATACAGAAGTTAAAAACTATAAGACATTAAAATTCTTTTGTAATCTAGTATCTAGGACACTCATAATAACTAATAAGAGTAGTAGTAAATGAATTTGTCCCTTGGATGACTTCAGTCAGCATAAATATATACATTGCCCCTTCAAAGCACTTCTAACTTACTAAAAAGAAAAAAACAAAACCCAAACCACACAGAAAACACTCAAAATCATTAAGGTGATCTTTAGGTTATCTGTCGGCTTGAAATAAACTTCATCTCACAAAGATAAACTGCCTCTTTTGGTTATACCATCTCAACAAACTAATTCTGTTTATAAATGCTCTTTCTCTGTAAAACTGGTAAAACTTTATTCATCAGTGCCTTAGCTCTACAAACTGACACTAAAATACAGATATTATTCTACATGTATACACACAAACACCACACATACTGTTTTGCGTACAAGGACAAATTTTAAAATATTCATGTAAACTGAGACTTCATTAATAAAATCTTACTGAATACCTTAAAAGTTTTAAACTATTTGCCAGATACAACAGAAACTAGGTACACAACAGAAAAACTAAAAACAGAAACACAGCTATCATAGTACTCAAAACAGAAAGGATCCTATAAAATTATTATACAATTAAGGCAACAAACAATCCAAGGAATTCATGTTCTATTTTCAAAACCAAAAACATCCCAAGCAGGAAAACAAAACAACCAGTTACAGAAATCTGGACTCTATTAGAAAGGAGTTCTCTATTCTGCCCCTAGTTTCATTTATAAGTTAATATAATCTGATGTAAGATGGAAGAAATGGAAAATATCTCCAAACAAAAATTGTGGTTAAAGAATGTAGCAATTAAAACTTTTTTATATTGTTGTTAATTCTAAAAATAATCTAACATATAGCAACAATAACCCTGTCAAGTAGGAATATTTGCCAGGCTCAGCTATTCCCAAGCCTCATACACCATGTCATCAGATTCGAAGGTGTTGGCAGACAATGAACAAACAACTGTTTATGAATTCCACTTAGGAAATATGTTAATATATCTTCATTGGATTACTTTATTTCACATGAAATTTTAAACTAGCTCCTGTTTCTTTCTTAAAAAAAAAAAAAAAAAAGAAAAGAAAAGGCAAATTTTGACCACTACAGAACTCTGGATTGATGAAATCTGAAGTAATGAGCTTTAAATCTGTCAGTAAAATAAGCGTTAAAGCTTAGAACATGACAATTTATGTTCTAAAAAAGGAATATCAGACTAGCACTTTCCAGCTGGCCATGCGCCTAGACATGTGTACACACAGAGAGTCATACACACAGACAACCAACTGATGGCACATAACAAACAGAGGCTGCTTTAAAAGACCTGAAGCTACAGATGCAAGCGTGGCTATGTCTTCCGAGATCATTATTCAGTAACTAAAATTACCTAAAAAATTATTGCCCAGAGTCATTCTAGAAATGCTGAGCTTTACTTAGAAACTGGCTAATGTTGAACAGATTCAAAACCAGGAATTGAGAGCACTCATCTATAAATTTTATTTTCAAGTCCCGTGTAAATGTTAGTTTTTACATTTACATTTCAGGATAAAAATGTCAGTGTCATTTATCATTCTGGATTAAAAAATTTAAGTGCATCTAGACCTGTGCAAGGCTGGCTGTGCCTCTCTTGGTAAGACCAGCAGTAATAAGGAGTTTCTCTCTACAGAACTTCTAACCCCAGGATACTTCAGAATCCATGAACATCTTCAACTGTCAGAAAAGGAAAAAGTGTTAGTTGCTTAGTTGTGTCTGACTCTTTGCAACCCCATGGATTATAGCCTGCCAGGCTCCTCTGTCCATGGAATTCTCCAGGCCAGATACTGGAGTGGGTTGCTATTTCCTTCTCCAGGGGATCTTACAGACTCAGGGATTAAACCCGGGTCTCCTGTATTGCAGGCAAATTCTTGACTGCTTGAGCAACCAGGGAGTCCCTTCAGCTGTCAGATAAAATTTTCAATTTCAGAAAGTCTAGTTCCATCCCTGGGTTGGGAAGATCCCCTGGAGGAGGAAACGGCAACCCGCTCCAGTATTCTTGCCTGGAGAATCCCATGGACGGAGGAGCCTGGCGGACTACAGTCCATAGGGTTGCAAAGAGCCGGAAACGACTGAAGTGACAACACACACACAAGTCAGAGTAGAACTACCAATCTTCTAATTATCACTGAAGTGCTGATTCATATATTTTTCTGTCTTTCTATGTTACCCTGTGGAAACAGGGAAACTTCCTTTCATTTGTAGATAAAATCTTTCAAACAAAAACATTTACAGGTGAAAATTGAAAGTGGTAACTGGTAATGGGAAAGACTGGAAACTTCTGTTCAAAGATCATTAAAAATAAAAAGAGAAACAGGACCATAAAGTTATAAAAATTAGACCCCGAAGGGGAGAGGACACCAGATACAGAGCCCAAGATACCACAGCAACTCAGCACCTCACCCAGGAGGCTTCTTTGTGTCCAAAGCCTCTTACTTCAACATGAACTTGTGCAGACCAAATACTAACTCTTTAAAGTGTTTCCCTGGAAAAGACATGACTGGGTCAAAAGTCTTTAAAAAGAATTAAATTAGAATCTGGCCTAATTCTGGAGCTACTTTTATAACATGCATTATTGTATGCATGCCTGTTAAGTCACTTCCTTCTTGTCTGACTCTTTGTGACCCCATGGACCATAGCCTGCCGGGCTCCTCTGTCCATGGGATTCTCCAGGCAAGAATACTGGAGCGGGTTGCCATGCTCTCCTTCAGGGGATCTTCCCAAACAAGATCTTTAATCATCTCTGATCCAGACTCCTCTGAACAGCCTTTTAGTTGGCCTCCTTACAATTATTTTTCCCTCTCTTTGGCCCATTCTGTTTTTTTTTTTAATTTATTTATTTTAATTAGGGCTAATTACTTTACAATATTGTAGTGGTTTTGTCATACATTTACATGAATCAGCCACGGGTATACATGTGTCCCCCATCCTGAACCCCACTCCCACCTCCCTCCCCATCTCATCCCAGTGCACCAGCCCTGAGCACTGTGTCTCATGCATTGAACCTGGACTGGTGATTTGTTTCACATATGGTAACATACATGTTTCAATGCTATTCTCTCAAATCATCCCACCCTCACCTTCTCCCATTGAGTCCAAAAGGCTGTTCTATACATCTGTGTCTCTTTTGCTGTCTTGCATACAGGGTCATCATTACAATCTTTCTAAATTCCATATATATGTGTTAATATACTATATTGGTGTTTTTCTTTCTGGCTTATTTCACTCTGTATAATAGGCTCCAGTTGCATCCACCTCATCAGAACTGATTCGAATGTATTCTTTTTAATGGCTGAGTAATATTCCATTGTGTATATGTACCACAGCTTTCTTATCTATTTGTCTGCTGATGGACATCTAGGTTGCTTTCATGTCCTGGCTATTATACACAGCATTGTGATGAACATTGGGGTACATGTGTCTCCTTCAATTCTGGTTTCCTCAGTGTGTATGCCCAGCAGTGGGATTGCTGGGTCATATGGCAGGTCTATTTGCAGTTTTTTAAGGAACTCCACACTGTTCTCCTTAGTGGCTGTACTAGTTTGCATTCCCACCAACAGTGTAAGAGGGTTCCCTTTTCTCCATATCCTTTCCAGCATTTATTGCTTGTAGACTTTTGGATAGCAGCCATTCTGACTGGTGTGAGATGGTACTTCATCATGGTTTTGATTTGCATTTCTCTGATAATGAGTGATGTTGAACATCTCTTCATGCATTTGTTAGCCATAGGTATAGCTTCTTTGGAGAAATGTCTGTTTAGTTCTTTGGCCCATTTTTTGATTGGGTTGTTTATATTTCTGGAATTAAGCTGCAGGAGTTGCTTGTATATTTTCGAGATTAATTCTTTGTCAGTTGCTTCATTTGCTATTTTTTCTCCCAATCTGAAGGCTGTCCTTTCACCTTGCTTATAGTTTCCTTCGCTGTGCAAAAGCTTTTAAGTTTAATTATGTCCGATTTGTTTATTTTTGCTTTTATTTCCATTACTCTGAGAGGTGGGTCATAGAGGATCCTGCTGTGATTTATGTTGGAGAGTGTTTTGCCTATGTTTTCCTCTAGGAGTTTTATAGTTTCTGGTCTTACGTTTAGATCTTTAATCCATTTTGGGTTTTTTTTGTGTATGGTGTTAGAAAGTGTTCTAGTTTCATTCTTTTACAAGTGGTTGACCAGTTTTCCCAGAAGCACCTGTTAAAGAGATTGTCTTTTCTCTATTGTATATTCTTGTCTTTGTCCCATTCTTTACAGATCAAGGAACTGTAAAAACATAAATCCAGTCACATCACTCCTCTGCTCTAATAGCTTCCATGCAATTTTTTTTTTTTTTTTTTGGATAAAACTCTAACCCTTACATCTTGCACAAGGTCCTGAACAACATGACTGATTTTCTACTCATTCACTTCACCTCAGCTATGCCAGCTGTTTTTCCAGTCCCCTCAAAGTTCCTTCCTACCCTTAGGCCTTTGCATCTGCTGTTCTTTTTCCTATAGTGTTCTTCCTTGTTTGTCTGGAACCTCCAATTAATCCTTTGGTTCTGGGCTCAGGAATGGTCTCTTCAAGACAGCTTTAATCTTCATTTATCTCCTACTACCTGTACCCTTCTGGCCTCTTATTGTTTGTTTCCTTCATCACGCTTATTGTAACTGCAATTAAGCAACCACGTGTTTAATGCCTTTTTCCAACCCTGTACTGCAAGTCCTATGAAGGTGTGATTGCCTCTGTCTCACTTACTGCTGTCTTCCCAGTGCCAGGAATATGGCAGGAAATAAGGCACTAAAGGGAATACAATTTTGCAATGGGCTCCTGTAGGTAGTAACGAAAACTAGTCTATCTCACACAAAATCATGACTCTATCAACAACACACCACACTATTACATTAAAAAGTCTCTGTGACACTTTAACACATAAGGAAGCCAGGGAAGCAAGGTTTTCACCACTTTTGCATTCTCAAATACTCTCAACCTTCAACTAGGTTATGAAGCTGGGCACATGTGATGTTCCTTGAAAATATTCATGGAATTCAGTATGGCAGCTAGGTTTCCTGGATGGAAACACACTGAGACTCTAAACCAAAGCCAACCAGCCTTCAAATGAATAAGTCATTATAAGAAATTATGTCTGAAAGGCCACCCAAGAAGAAGTAATAGGAGATTCAATCAGTGCTCTCTTGAATTTAGCCAGTTCACTTCAAATAAAACAGATGCTTGATGGATGGGCAAGAACACACAAAAAAACATTAAGAAAAAGTCCAGGAGTGAGCTGTGAAATGAGGATTTCCCAAGATGATTATGATTTTGGACAGTGTTATTATAAAGAAGTTCCAGATTATGGTGGATATTTCAAAAGGCCTTTGGAACCTAAGACTCATCTAAAATGGTGACACAGCTATTTGAAGTCTAGCACAGATGTCTACAAGTTTACAAGACACTGCTTCTGGTATCTGAGATGACTGTAAGTTCTTAAGAAACTCTACTATAGGACATTCAGGTCCCTGTGGATCAAAAGCTCCATAATTTAAATATGCAATGTAAGAAACTTTTTTTAAAAAAAAGAGGAGATACTTATTTTCCAGAAACTTTTACCTCAGTGAATAACAAAGAGAGAAAGGGGAAAACAGGAAAATGCAGAGTAAATAATTTAAACTGACATTGCGACAAGAAACTTAAGGAGAATAAGAAGCTAATTATCTTCTATCTTCTCACCCAATAACCCAAGACTTTCACAAAGTAAAACTGAAAAGGACAGGAAGCTTATCATTTCACTCTGTTTTTCTACCTTACTCTCTTGATAGTGGGAGAGCGGGCAGTGGGAAAAAATGAGATGTGCTTGTACAGTAGTGAAAGGGTGAAACGAACATGTTTTCTGCCTACTGTGATATGTGCCTAAAACACTAAACATGCGTTATCAGATTCAGTCCTTACAACTAACCCACTTGCAGATGAAGCTCACCATGGTGACATGACCGGTCAGAGGTCCCTGGCTGGTACCTGGCCAAGGCAAGCTCTGACTCCAGAGCTATCCAGAGCCCCTTCTACAACACACCACTGCCTTAGCCTCCTTGTTCTGTCAAATACATTAACCGTTTATTTAGCTGAATATTTCCAGCTCATTTCTTTCCATTATTCCATTCAAATGAGCTTTCTTTTTCACTCTGAGGGATTCTATTAGCCTTCACACCTTTTCCCTTTCCCTTAGAGATTAAGGGAAAGCAGAAATCCTTTACATACAGCAGCTCCCTTCTCTTATACTCTTTAACGCAACTTTTAACAAGGCACGGAGTATGTATCTCAAACCCACCGCAGCTGAGGAGGAACAGCCGTCCTGAATCATTCCCAGGCCCATTCATTCCCAGACATTCTCACACCGGGGAGGTTCTTCACGATTTTCTCATTTACACAACATAAAGTAGAAACTAATTTTTAATTTTAAATGGTCAACCTAGTTAAATCATTGTTGAATATCAAACTAATTATCAATTTTCTACTTTAAATTATTTCTTTCCTATGCCCTTGTATTAGTAAAATTTTAAAAACCTTTCTCACCACAAGAACCCAATGGCAGAGGGGAATGAACGAATGCTGTGGTGACCAAAACTTGGCAAAGATTTCATTCAAGTCCTGCATTTTAGCTTACAGAGATTTGAGTTAATTTTCCATTCTATTCCACTTAATAGCCTTGTTTTTAACTCCCCCTTTATATTGTAAACATTAACAATTTAGAAAATGTCTCATGCTTATTTTGCAGCGTCTCAGAGAGCAAGCACTTTCCCCATTCCTCCTGCTGGTATGCAACACACTTCTTAGGAAAGAATGGTAATACGGTTTTTAACACAGTAAGATGAAGCAGTAACCTGTGGATAAGAAAGCTTTAAACTGATTATTTCAGTAACTGACAGATTTTTTAAAAGTTATTGCTTGTGCTCCAATCTTATAAAAGTGGAAAAAAATCAGTATTCTTCTGCTAAGGAAAGGTAAGCATATAAAAGGACTTTCTAAAAAGTTAATATACTTAATTTTTAGAATTCTGAAATGGATTTAATTTTATTTGTCAGATTTATGTATGTGTTATAAACTATTCGATCCTCCTATTCTATTCCAATAACAGGTACTCAAAGAAAATACCGCATTTCTGTTTTCAGAAATTGTAAAATGTGAGAATCATCTTATAAAGTGAAAATTACCTTGCTTTTCTATAACTGAGTATGAAGCCAAAAATCCTCGTCCAGAAACGTGAATTCCACTCATGAACAGCACTGTGATTTCATTGCTTTTTGATTCAATTGAATGGTTCATTTGCAACCCCAGACCACAGTATTTGCCTAGGATGAAAGAAAAGCAGATGTTTGGTATGATTCATAAAGTCAACACTATTTACGATGTAGGTAACAGAATCATAATAATACACCAAGCTGACCAAACTAGGTTATTAATCTAAAATGATGACTAGAATATTACTCTGGAGAGAAAAAAAAAAAACCCAAGCAAGTAATAAACTGTTCAAGTGACTCAAGAGGAAAAACAGTGTATTCAGACATCACTGATCTTATGACTCAATTTCCTGTGAAACACAAGTATTCGCTTTAAAACAGTGACAAGGAATTAAAAAAAAATTAACTTAAAGCATTTCATGTAGGCAAGTGGCTCATAAATGAATCAATAGTTAATTGGTGGTATTCTTAACATGTTTCCCATAGAGTGCCCCCATATTCCTGAGCACAGGGACCCCTCAAAAATTTTACAGATTTTTTCAAGTTTTCTTCCAAGAACTGTTGGACTTCTGTCAACCCCTTTAGATGGTCTTGTTCAGTCCTACGGTTTTAACTATGATATGACAATTCATATTCACACCTCTACATAGCCTTTTCCTTGAACTTCAGATGCATATATGTAACTGCCTAGCAACTTTTCCCTTTAAGGTCTAACAGACATATAAAAATTAACAGATCTTCCCTCAGAACAGATCTAAGTTTATTAAGATAAAAGGGAAGAAAAGAAAAGATATTGCACCAATAACTAATAAAAATGAGTTTTTCTTATGTGCATGGTAACTAACAAATTCTGAATAAAAAGTTCTAAAAGTATTTTAAGTTGAGCAATATCACTTTATGGGCTTCCCTAATAGCTCAGTTGGGAAAGAATCTGCCTGCAATGCAGGAGACCTGGGTTTGGTTCCTGGGTTGGGAAGATCCCCTGGAGAAAGAAATGGCAACCCACTCCAGTATTCTTGCCTGGAGGATCTCATGGATTGCCTGGCGGGCTACAGTACACGGGGTCGCAAGAGCTGGACACGACTTAGTGACTAAACCACAACCAAATCACTTTAATAAGAGTAACGGGTACTTCCACAGACATCATTTTCAAGGACTACACATTATCATGTGAGTAGAAAATGCGAAATAATTCACCTCTATCACCACCACCACCCCAACCAGAACTGGTATGGGAGCTAAGGTCACAAGGTTGATATACAGAAATCAATTGTAAAAAATAACCTAATCAGAATGGACAGAAGACCTAAATAGGCATTTCTCTAAAGAAGACATTCTGATGGCCAACAGGCACATGAAAAGACGCTCAACACTGCTAATTACTAGAGAAATGAGGTATCACCTCACACCTGTCAATGCTATCATCAAAATTCTACAAATAATAAACAAGGGAGAGGGCATGAAGAAAAGGGAACTTCCCTATATCGCTGATGGGAATGTAAACTGGTGTTCCTAAAGAAGGAAAGATTAGGACTACTTAGTCATTGCTCACTTTGATTTCAGGGTAAGTAGCTATTTTAGCATTATTTCAGCATTGTTCATGATCCAGTATTTGCACATTTTAAGATGAATAAGGTTCATGTGAGAAAATGTACCTTGAGACCTTTACTTTTAGTTCATACATTCACAAAGAACAATCTGGATAGACTGAGGATATAAATGTGCAGAAGGAGAAAATTAAAGCATTTAGAGGAAAACCCTGAGAACACCTTCATGACCTGTAAGCAGGCAAAGATTTTAAAATAGAATGCAAAAAGTATTAATACTAACCATGAAAGAAAAAAAGTAATGTGAAAGTTAAAATTAATGTTTGCTTATCAAAAGATATCAATATAAAGGAATAAAAAGGAAAGCTATAGAAAAGGAGAATATTTGTAACATTTATATTTAAAAGAACCCATAGCCAGAATATACAAAAAAAAAAAACCCTTACAAATAAAATAATCATCCAATAGAAAAAAATGCATTAAAAACTTCAAGATTCTTCACAGAAGACATCCAATGGCTAATAAGTACATGAAAAGAAAACAATATCATTAGCCATTAGATAAGGCAAACCTACAACATGGTATCAGTTCATACACACCTGAAGTATGATAAAAGAAAAAAGTAGAGAATAACTAGAACTCTCTACATTGGTGGTGGGTGTGGAATGGCACTACCACGGAGGTTCTTGGCAGTATCTACCAAAGCTGACCATATGGACACTCAGGGAACCAGCAATTTCTCTTCTAGATACAGAGATGTGCATTAATGTTCACCAAAAGATAGGTGATAGAACATTCACAGCAAACAATTACTCCAAAATGGGTTATTTACATAGTGGAAATATCTTAATTTCCTTATTGTCAGAAGTTTAGCTTGCTTCCAATTTTTCTACACAGTGAATAATACTGCAATAAATATCTTCCTAACGTAACTTCTTCTATCTTTTAAAATATTTAAGAGTGAGTTTTTAGAGTGATTTTTAATATTTGCTTCCACACTGCTACCCAAGTGAGCTATGCCAGCTAATACAGCCTCAATATTTAAAATTGACAAATTTCATCACACCACTATATTAAAAGTTATGTTTTTAACCAGTCCAAGAGTAAGGGAGGTCATATACTTAGTTCTAAAACTTTTACATTTCTCTGATTATAAGAAAAGTTGCCTCCTCCAATATCCTCTTTCATATCGGCAGCATGGACAAAAGAGCACCCAAATTTTTATCTGTACCCATGATGGTGACCTTAAAGGGTCGTGACTGAAAATTTAATCGCAATCATGTGGATCAAAGCATCTGCAAAGCAATACTAATCTTCCTCATCAAATTTTTCTAAGTAGGCTTTCCTTCTCTCTTGCGAAACTTTTATCTGAACTGAGCACTATGAGACTTTTTCTCAGGAAAATCAGCACATTTCTGGATAGAGGAAAGCTCCATACTCAGAAAAGGTAAATGACTCAAGGCCCTGGCTCTTATTAAGTTGACAGCTTCTTTTAGGACAGCTGGCACAGTTCTCTTATACTAAGTACACTAATGTGAAAAGCAATGAGTCATAACTGTGTGGACCTCAGCAAAACCAAAAGTGGTGCCAAGCATCACAGGTGAGACACACATAGCGTACCAAGAAATCGCTTCCAATGATTTTCTCGAAAAGTAAACTTTTTACCACTTATAAGATGACAAAGACTTCTTAATATTTCCTATAAGGGTTCACAAATAGGAATTCTTGGGTAGGGTCAGCATCACATGGCCTAGTTTTATCCAGGTGAATGACAATGAGAAATGGGACCAGTGTCGATTCCTCACTAGCCTGTCTCAAAACATTAGAAAAAACAATCTGAAGGACACCATTTACAGAGACAGAGCGTTAGCATTTCTCTGTTCAGTCCACAAACCAGCTTGACCATTCTAGGGTACAAAGAGTCACTAAGGCCTTCTGAAATGCAAGTGGCTTCTGTACTTTCCAATGCAACAAACAACCTCGTAGGATGCTTCTGCATTAGGAACAACTCCAAGTTAAATGTGGGTACCCATCCAGCTTCTAATGAAAAACAATTCACAGTAATTAATGTATTTTCATGGTAAACAGATATGAGATGACTTTAGCCTTCCTGAGATCATGTTTTCACAGACCAGGACTTTATCTCACATGAAATTCTTACATGGCTCTTATATCTACTATGTAAGATATCCATAATCATTAAGATTAAAGATCACTTCTTTAATTCCTGCCCATAAGTAAAATATTAATGATAATTTTATTGTAATAACACTTCTTTCAAATGAAATGAAATAATTTATACTTTAACGATGTAAACTAATAATAATAATTTTTTTGACAAAGAGAACTTTAAAAGTAACTCCAAGAATGAAATTTATTTTATTTTTATTAGGGTCACAAATCCCTAAAACATATCAAGAGATTTCACGGAGTCTAACAGTAACTTAAGTGGCAAAGGTTAATGAAAGACCCATCAGGGGAGACAAAGACATTTAAGGTATCCTACACATCGCTAGAAAATACTGAAAAATAAATCCATTGGTAGGTAAGACGACTGACCTCAGAGAAGGAATTTAAAGTTTCTTAAGGAAACATAAAGAAATCCTGAATAGGGCAATTTTGGAAAGGAAACACTTCGGTGGAAGAAGTAGGTTAAAAATAGCAGAGAGATATGGAAACTGTATGGCAAAGATGGGGACAAGGTCAAAATAAGAACAGGACATTTAGGATCTTGCAAGATATATGTACGTGTGTGTGTGCATGTGTGTGTGTGTATGTATGTATATATATGTATATATGTGTATATATATATATTACATATATGTATAAAAGGATACACAATCCCTTCCCTAGTCCCTTCTACAGCCTCTTCTCTTGAGGGGAAGAAAAAAGTAGGAAAGAAAAATTTACTACACTAACAGAAGAGGGCTATCATGAACTTACGATAAACTACAAAACTTGTAAACCACTGCAAACTGCCAGCACTGTCCACAGAAATACTGAGGCATTGTCTTTATCTATTTAAACAAAAAAAGTAGAAAAAAAACAGAGTCTCAGCAATTCAGTTTATAGAAACCCCCTCATCCCCCAAAATGATGGTAAAACAGAAGGAAACTGGAACGTAACACTAAACTTAATTAAATGTCCTCAAACAAGCAACTGGGGATATGGCAAAACACCTCGAAACAGAAACTCAAAAACTAAGAACAGAAATGGAAAAAAAGCAGGGAAGAAAAAGAGTTGGCTATCTCAGAAAAGAAATACAAAAAAGTGACAAAATTATGTCAGAAATATTGCAAGGTGCACAAGGAATAATATTCTAATGAAAATATGATAATAAATGATGAAGAAAAGAACAAATACAGTGAAAAGGAAACTGAAAAAAGTAAAAAGGATCAGTGAGAACAAGGCTTAAATGAATGACTGAAGCAGCAAAGAAGGCTGTTTTCTTACAATTAAGGTATTTTAAAAAGATACACAAGACAATGGAACAGAAATAACAGTTAACTATAATTCAAGAAAGTTTTCTAGAATCTAAATAGTGAAAGAGCTCATTGGATACAGTGAAAAAACTAACCCAATTATAAACTTCAATACATATCCTTGTAAAGCTGTTTGACTTTAAAGGAATCTTTACAGCTTTAATACAAAGATTAAACACCTTTTAAGGGCAAAAGAATTCAATTAGTATCAAACTTCTCGAAAAACAGCAACAATATCATGAAAAGGCCAGGCAATAATGGAAGAGCATTTTTTTTTTTAAACTCAAAGAATGAAAAAAAAACAAAAAACCCTCAAAGAATGAACACATGAACCAAAAACTTACATATAAAATCAAACTGATACTCAAGGTTAGAAAAAATTTTAAATTAAGCAGCTCTAAATATACAAGATAACTGTACTCAAGCCTTTTAAGGAATCAATCTATTCAAAGATGAACTTCATTCATTTAAGATACAATTGGGAGAACTTAAGTAAAAAGACTGCCAGTGAGCATTTAATATATTTAAACAGTGGTAAAAGTTGGATGGGTTGAAGATTAAGATATTATACAATACAGGTTATGTGTTATGAACTTTGTTCTGTCAGAGTAAAAATGAGGGACGTGGGAGTGAAAGAGGAAAGAATTAGGTTGGTACAAATGTAATCGCAGTTTCGGACCATGAATTTTATATCATTATAAATAGGCTCCAACACATCTTTACTAAGGACTTCCCTGGTGGCTCAGATGGTAAAGCATCTTGCTTACAATGTGGGAGACCTGGGTTCAATGTCTGGATCAGGAAGATCCTCTGAAGGAGGAAATGGCAATTCACTCCAGTACTCTTGCCTGGAAAATCCCTTGGACAGAGGAGCCTAGAAGGCTACTCTTTGGGGTTGCAAAGAGTCGGACACGGCTGAGCAACTTTTTACATCTTTACTAGGAACCATTATAATCAGCACATTTTTGCCAACGAGAAATATGCTTGCTTATTCCTGTAGCATAAAAACTAGTGCTTCAGGATGTGATAAACTCTTGGAAAGCATTTTTTTGCCTCCTGCTGCTTGTGGAAGCATTTTCCTCGCAAAAAGTTGTCGAGATGCTTGAAGAAGTAGTAGTTGGCTGACGAGAGGTCAGGTGAAAATGGTGACTGGGGCAAAACTTCGCAGCCCAATTTGTTCAACTTTTTTTTTTTTTGTCTTTTCTTTTTTTTTTATTTTTATTAATTGTTTTTGCCATACATTGTCATGATATCACCATGGGTTTACATATGCTTCCCCTCTGGAACCCCCCTCCCTCCCCCCCCCCCCGGGAAATCTCGCTGCCCCAGCCCCGAGCATCAATCCTGGGCTGGCGATTGATTAGACACATGACAATTAACATGCTTCAATAGCACTGGGTGTGGGACATGTGGTCGGGCTTTGTCATGGCGAGGAAGTGGGCCCTCTCTGTTGACCAATGCCGGCTGGAGGCACTGCAGTTTTTGGTGCGTCTCATCGATTTGCCGAGCACACTTCTCAGATGAAATGGTTTCGCCAGGATTCAAAACACTGCAGTGGATCAGACCAGAGGCAGACCACCAGACAGTGACCATGACCTTCTTCTGGTGCACGTTTGGCTTTGGGAAGGGCTTTGGAGCTTCTTCTCAGTCCAACCCCTGGGCTGGTGATCCCCAGGTGTCGACTGAAAGCCACTTTTCATTGAAAGTCACAATCTGATCAAGAAATGGTTCCTTGTTGTTGCACAGAATAAGAGAAGACGACACTTCAAAACAATGGTTTTTCTGATTTGTGGTCAGTTCACGAGGCACCCACTTTTTGGGCTTTTTCACCTTTCAAATTTGCTTCAAATGCCAAAAGACCATAGAATGGTCGACACGGAATTCTTCGACAACTTCTCGTATAATTATAAGAGGATCAGTTGGTCATTTTTAACTTCTGATGGCTGGCCACTACCCTCATCTTCAAGGCTCTTGTCTTCTTTGCAAAACTTCTTGAATAACCACTGCATTGTATGTTTGTTAGCAGTTCCTGGGCCAAATGCATTGTTGATGCTGCAAGGTGTCTCTGCTGCTTTACCACCCATTTTGAACTCAAATATAAGAAAATCACTTAAATTTGCTTTTTTGTCTAACATCATTTCCATAGTCTAAAATACATATAAAATACACAGCAAGTAATAAGTCATTAGCAAAAAACACACAGTGAAAGACATGTAGTAAGATGAGGTATAATATAACCATATTTATTTAAGGATGTATTCAATATCAAATGATAAATTTCAACAAGGCAAAAATCACAATTACTTCTGCACCAACCTAATAGAACAGTTCATTGAATGTTATATGAATAAAAGATAGGAGTTACAGGCAACTGGTAGGAATGAAGAGACACCATGAAAAATAGACAAATCAGATAATAAAAGATGAAGTCAATGGGATTGGAGGCATTTAAGAACATAAAATCGAAAAAAAAAAAAGGAAAATTAGAAGGTAATACTTAAAACTACAAAATTTATTTAAACTCCAAAGGGAGTTTAAATATAGAAGGAAAGAAAACAATACAAAGAAATAAACACAGCAAATAATAAAACACATGATTGATTATACCTTAAAATAACATATGAGTTAAGACTAAAAAAAACTTAGTTTATAAACAGATAAAACAGATCTTAGCTTTAATTATTTAAAAAAAATATTTTCAACTTGGTTCATAAAACGAGACCCTCAAATATGTTATGTATAAGAAATACATCCCAAACGAAATGATTCAGCAAAGCTAAAAGGAAAGGAAGGAGCCAAGACAGGAATTCCAAGCAAATGGATGTAAAAAGAGATAAGGAAGAAGGTATCTATGTGATACTGATATCAGACGAAGAAAAATGCAAACTAAAAAGTACTAAATGTGACAAAGGAGAAACTTTTTAATAGAAGTCACGATTTAAAATGAAGACATCGTAATTACGAATAGCTATGCGACAACACTGCAACCACCTTTATAAAAGTAAAAACCCAGAGACATGCCGAGAGAAAAGACATGAGCAACAGACCAAGATAAAAATAAAGATATAAAAGCCTAAACAACAACATAAGATATTCTGGATGCATATTAAACTTTATATCTTATAATTAGAGAATAAACCTTCCTCTCAAGCATACATGAGACATTCACACAAAAAAAGATTATATCTTAGGTTATACATAAAATATAAGCAAGTTCTATAAAGTAGAATATTGTAATTTTTCTAAGCACAATGCAATAAAACTAAAAAACTATTAACAGTAACAGTATGTGTACAATGTTCATTTTAATACTAACTACCTAAGGATCAAGTTAGAGGCAGTGAGCTGATATTCTCAATCTAAGCAGCACTACTGAGACTTTGGGTCAGACAGTACTTTTGGGGTCTGGCCTATGTACTGTAGGCACGTAACAGCACCTCCTAGATGCCAGTAACACTGCCTTCTCCCCCAGTGGGACAACCAAAAATGTCTCCAGACATCTCCAGTGTCCCCTTGGAAGGCAAAATACCAAACTTTTGAGAACATTGTCCAAAGAGAAAATGACAAAGCTCTCAAAAAGAAAAATTAGTTGACTGAGGTTTAGAGGGTTAAATTAAGCATGAGGCTGAAGCTAAATATAAGAGTTACAGGTCCAGCTAGGATTTATAGAGAGAGAAGGGTAAGTATTAGGATAATCTGTAACAGAAATCCGAGTGAATTAATGAAGGCAGATATTACCTCTGGGTGGTTAGCTTTCATATAAGTTGTATTTGTTGTATAAAAAGTTTGTCTCTTATGGCTGTGCATCAGTTAACATATTTTAGTCACTGTAGAAAACAGATTTTTCAGGGCTGACATTTGTTTTGATTGGTCAATACCTATGTTGAAACTACTATTAGATATTTTAATACTGACTGTAAAGAAAAAATAATGTCAAAATAGGGAGTTCCTTGGTGGCCTAGTTGTTAGGATTCTGGGCTTTCACTCTTGTGGCCCAGATTTAATCCCTGATCAGGGAAATCAGATCCTGCAAGCTGCCATGTGCCCCCCTCACCCCACCAAAAAAAAAGATTATTTCAAAATTGATAGCTAAAAGGAAAAAGTTAATGTTTACTAGAAAGCTGCTAATTTCAACAGTTTAGGGTAAGTAGACCATGTAGTAAAAAAAATTAAGGAGTAATGTCACCACCACCATGTGTGTACGTTCAGTCAGGTCCTACTCTTTGCAACCCCAATGACTGTAGCCCGCAGGCTCCTCTGTCAACAGAATTTTCCGGGCAAGAAATACTGGAGTGGGTTTGCAATTTCCTATTCCAGGGGATTTTCCCAACCAGGGAATAAGAAACCATGTTTCTTGTGTCTCATGCACTGGCTGGATACCTGTTAATACCTGCCAATAGATACCCACTAATAGCTGGTATCTATTACTCTATAGCTTAGTGGTTGAGGTTATGGACTTTGCTGTTAGCCAGACCTTAATTCAAGTCCCAACTCTGCTTATACGACTTTGGGCAAGTTGCTTACCTTTTAAAAATCTTCTATTTATCTGTTTTATGGGAGTAATGTACAGGATTCTTGTAGGACTCAATATAATCAAGCATGCCAAGGGCTTACAGTAAGAGACACCAATTCCGGAGCCAGGCTGCTTAGGTTGGAATTCCACATAGCAATTTGCCAGCTGGGTGACCCTGGGTAACTTATTCAACCTCTCTGTGCTGCAGTTCTCTCATCAGTAAATGGGGATGATAAAAATACCTATCTCAAGAGTTCTTGTGAAGACTACATAAGTTAACTGACAAAAGTGATTTGAATAGTACCTAGCACATAGCAAGCACTGCATGCGTGGCAGTTATTTTCATTACTAAACTGAGCCTCTACAGAATAAGAAATCAAAGAATATTAGAAATCATTATCATCATTACATACCTAATATTATCATCACTACAGCTTTTTCAAGAGGTTTGGTGGTAAAGAGAAAAAAAACATATTTACTTTTTATCTTAAACAAGGAAGACCTAAGCATATTATGGAGAAAGGGAACAAACAATACAGAAAGAGAAAATTCTCTGAAAACGTAATAGACACGGAATCATTTACGAGATGAAGCCCTAAGGACCTCAGTTTCCCTCATTGTAAATATCATCTGAAGAATCTAAGAGACACAATTTTTAAAGATACTTTGGATGAAGGTTTAAGACAGAATATATATCTTTAAATATACCTTTGAACACACTGACACACATTTACATTTCTTCTACAGAATGCATTTTCCTTAAGTAGCTACTTGGTTTTAAAATATTTAGCTTCTCTTTTAGAGATCTACCCACAAACTCCTTCATCTCCCCAAAAGTTCATTGAAAATAGAAATTTTAAGCAAAATCCAAGAAGAAAATATATATAATAGAGTGGGAAAAGGTTACAAGTAAGCAAAGATTTTTCTTTTAAATATTTGTTTTTAAATTTCATGTTTGGGCTAGTTATCAACAGTATCCATGAGGGAAATGATGCTAGTAGATGTCTATGGACCAAAATAAAATACTGGAGTTATATATTTATATATGTATAGAAAGTTAAGATTAACAGCAAATGAATTTAACTTTCACCTCTATGATTGTGGGGCAACCAAAGAGCAACCACTATGTCTCAGATACCAAGGATTAAAGAATAATCAAAGTGGAAAAGCCACAATGAAATTTTCTCATTCTAACACAATCTGCCTAAAAGGAACAGATCTGGAAAGCCAGTCTTCACTCTATCATTAAACACATCCTTTTTGTCAGTGAAAATGAGTACCACTACACTAATTTCACAAAGATTTCTGGACAGTCTAGCTACTTAGAAAGTTGTTATACAGTATCGTAATAAACTCATGTTTAAATAATATTACACATTACTGCCTACTCTTTAATAAAGAAAATAGAAAATAACCACATAAACCAAAAGTACTTTATCAATTAAGTCACATTCTAATGATTTACAATTTAAAAAGTGATTCCTTGAGAAAGCATTCCTTTTGCTTTCTTTTCTTGATTATTCCATAAAACCATCTCTCAGGGCAGCAAAGTCCCTAAAATTAACACCTATAGGGGGAAAAAAAAATCTAAGCTTTATACCAAAGTAGGAACCATATTTATAGGAGAATGCAGCTCATTTGAAGCTGCCTCTGTTCAGAAGGGACGGTGAGAAAAGATAACACAGAAAACAGGATTCTTTACCATTGTCACTGGAATCTTAATGCCCACATATATTTGTTTCTATCCTGTAATTCTCGGCATATCTACCTAATCGGAATATTAAACAGTTATTCCTGAATGACATGTCTCTCTCTGCCAATCAGGAAAGTGACTTCTCTACGCCCCCACCTCAAACAGCTCCTCAAATAGAGGGCCAGAGGATATATGGTAGGTGGTGATGGGAGGGGTAGGGAGGTGGGGTGGAGCAGAACCAAAGTCCAACAGGAATCATCGTCTCTCAGTACCCTTGACCTTTCTGCATCTTTCCACTCACCTGTGTAAAGAGATAGCAAGGGAAAACAAACCCCAAGGAAATAAGGGAGAGCTGAGCACTGTAAAGTATTACTTCATTTAATCTTCCTACAGTATAGGTGATGACTTTGCAGAGGCCCTGTAGAAAGAATTCTTGCCAAGTAGATCCTAGAACTGGGATGAGAACCTGGTGATTTAAAACCTGTGCTCCATTTCTTTCCCATGTCACTCTTCCTCTTTAGCAGCATGTTCCTATTGTCCAAATACACAATCTTCTTCTTTTTTTTTTTTTTAATAAAAAGCACTTTTATTATGGAAATTTTCAAAAAACTATCAAGGTAGAGAGATGCACTCCCATGTGCCCAGTGTGCCATTCTGGTCTCACCTGCCCTCTTCCTACCACCTTTTTCTCTGACAAATTTAAGAACAAATCCAAGACATTTTGTTTGAATTTCAGAATGTCTCTAACAAACCAGATCTTGAACAAACCAATATAACATTACCACACCCCCCAAAATTATTCCTGAGTATTGCTGTATGCCTAATTACTCTTATCTTACCTTAAAATTTCTCTGCTTATCTTAAAAAGGTCTTCTTGCAATCAATTTGGATCAAGATCCAAACAAAATCACAAGGTCCACACATTACTTTTGGAAGATGTATCTCTCTAATGCATGCTGGTTATCTTGATCTTCCTTTTCTTTTTTTTAAAAAAATGCCACTTATATGTGGTCTTTATGGTTGATAGAATGTGTTTCTCTAGCTCCTTTATTTCCTATAAACTGCTAAGGGCTTGATCAGAGCGTGGTTCACTTTTTTCATCGTTGTCTCAAAGTGCTCAGGTGCTGGAGGCAGTTAGCATCCAGCTGCCTTCTATTGGTGATACAGTACTAGATAGTTCCTCAGGTGATCTGAGTTTCTAAAAGCTTATCCGAGACCATATATTCAAGGCAATATGCACATGGTGATCAAGAACCCAGATTAATTGAGAGCTGACTGGGAGACAACAGTGGTTATCACTCAACAAACCAGGAACTGTTGCTTTCAGTAAGTAAGAGGCTGAAAAGTGGGTAAGAGATGAAGGGTTTGACACGAGATGGAAAGGAGCCCAGGGGATGAACACGATGCTCAAAAGAACAAGATACTAAGTTCCAGTTATAGTTCTAAAAGACATTTTACATACCTGTATCAGTAAGTCTTTCCAAATAAAGTCACAGAGAATGTTAGAGTTATTTATTTTATGATGTTAATTCACCAAGATAGTCCTGGGAATTTTTCTACCTTTCCTGCTAAAGACAAAGGTGCTGATCTCTAAGCCAAAGGTTCTCAACTTGACCTCAAAGTATATTCTCCTGGGAAGCTTTAAAAACCGCAAGGTGTGGGTCCCACCCAATCCTGATTCAGCTGCTCTAAGTCGGGGACCAGAGATCTGGTATTATTTAAAAGTCTATCCAGGTGACTGTAAAATGCAGCTGTAATTGAGAATCACTGTTCTCAGCTAAAAATAAAGACAACGGCAGCTAATATTTACTAAGCAAATATTATGTGTCAGGTACCATTCTAAGCACGTCACATGTGCTAGTCTCATTTGCTATATTACAACTGAGGAAACAGAGATCAGGTAACTTGCCTGAGGACACAGAGCAAGCTAATAGCAGTTAGTACTTGTCTAACAGGAGGTTTGAACCCAAAACCCGTGCTCTTAATTACCATGATATACTGACTCCTAAACATGACTTATATTTAACTGCAGATAAAACAATCAAAGGAAAAAAAATAATACAGAAAGATAATTAACTTTCTCCTCCTTAGAAGCAGTAGAGTGGTATCTTGTTGCAAAGGAACCAACACAAGCTTATTAAAAATGTGGACAAGAGAGACAAGAATCTTCTCTTCCCAAAAGAAGATTCAAATTTAAGATATCCAGACATTTCAAAAATTTCCCACATATCCTATGGAGCACAGTTACTCAATGTTAAGTATCTAACACAGCTTCAGTTTTAAAACTCTGGGCACTGATATATTGAAAATGTCCTACCTATTTCGGTTCTACTAACTCCAATTCCATTGTAAATTCTCAAGTAGTTAAAGTGACAAGAATCAGAATCTTCGATGTCAAAGTCACCAAATTTGATGCGCACTCTCTCTCCCGTCTTTACACGAATCTCCCATTCGCAAACAGTGCTGTTAGGATAGGTGTGTGGGTAGTTTATAGACGTCAGGGTTCCACTTTCAGGACCTAGTACAGTATGTCCACATCCATCACCTTTAAAAAAAAAAAAAGTTAAAAAAATGATATATTATTCTTTACATCTTTACCTTACACTATCAGTAGTCAGGGTTTTGTGAATATTTTAAAATATATATGACATCAGATATTTTATACCAACCACCAATACCTCCCATACACCGATAAATTAGACGACACAGTTCTTGGTAAATCTACTAGTGTGAGCCAGGAGAAGCCAGGTTAGGTCAAAATAATCAATGGTTAGCTTTATGAGTTCAAAGAACTTTCCAATCAGAACAAACAGAAGTAAACATAACTTAGCAACAATTATACCATATTTTTATATATATATCATAATAAATCCAATCTTTAAGAGTATTAATTCACAGTAATTGTTCAAAATAAATAAAACTACAAAAATAAATACATGATCAGTTTCATCTATTTACTTACAAATACCACAAGCCTCTTCTAAAATCTCTGTAAGAAGTTGAATGATTTCTAAAAATACTTTATCTATACTAAAGACTGGGGCTTCCCAGGTGGCAAAAGTGGTCAAAGAACCTGCCTGCCAATGCAGGAGACTTAAGAGATGGGGGTTTGACCCCTGGGTGGGGAAGATCCCCTGGAGGAGGGCACAGCAATCCTCCACATCTTGGTAGCAGCATTATTTGTTCCAGAAATTCCCTCAGCAACTGAATATGGAAACCTAGCTAACTTAACATATTGTTTGTAAAAATGCAATATCTGCATTCTTCCCTTTATCCTAAAATGTGTTATTTCACTGAGCACCTGGAAAGAGCCAATATACTGATTAAAAAGTTTCAGCTGCTGCTCCAATTGTATCACTTAGCATTCCTAAATGATGGGATTCAAATAAACATCTAATAGAAAAATGAATATATCCTTTCAAAATGATAGTATTTTCTCCTTCAAAAGAGCTGTTTATAATCACCTTTTGGAATAGTTCAGAACTTAAAAAAAAAAAAAGAACTATTAAAAGTGACACTTCTGAGTTTTAACCTCAATATGGATACAGATGAATTTAAGAAAATTTTCTATTATCTTGATTTTTTATTTTTAAAAACAATGCAGGGCTGATTTTATTTACTAGAACAGAGTTTTAAAAGCTTATGAATAAGAACATAGTATCTAGCAAGTAGCAGTTGTAAAATAAATGTTTATTTGCAAGGAGATCCAACCAGTCCATCCTAAAGGAAATCAGTCCTGAATATTCACTGGAAGGACTGATGCTGAAGCTGAAACTCCAATTCTGTGGTCACCTGATGCAAAGAACTGACTCATCTGAAAAGACCCTGATGCTGGGAAAGGTTGAAGGCGGGAGGAGAAGAGGACAACAGAGAATGAGATGGTTGAATGGCATCATCAACTCCATGGACATGAATTTGAGTAAACTCCGGGAATTGGTGATGGACAGGGAGGCCTGGCGTGCTGCAGTCCATGGAGTCACAAAGAGTTGGACATCACTAAATGACTGAACTGAACTGAATGAATAAAGAAACTGTACATTAACCTATGAAAAAGTTATCTCTAGTCCCAAAACTAGCTTCAAGGAAGGAACAACTCTGTACCTAGATTCTGAGGATAATACTTAGTATCTTTTGCTAATAAAGAAATTTTACTCTCAAATCCACATTAGTATTGTTACTTAGTCTACTAAGGTCAGTGCCAACATCTGGCTTCTTAAATCAATCTCTCAGTGCTGGTAGCTTTTAATCAACATTGTGCTTAGTCACTCAGTTGTGTCTGACTCCTTGTGACCCCGTGGACTGCAGCCCACCAGGTTCCTCTGTCCATGGGAATTCTCCAGACAAGAACTCTGGTGTGGGTTGCCATGCCCTCCTCCAGGGGACCTTCCCAGCCCAGGGAATGAACCCACATCTCCCTCATTGCAGGCGGATTTTTTTTACCATCCGACCCACAAGGACTTCATTTGTCTTCTACACCTGCCTACACTCCACACACAAAAACGAGGCACTGTGGCTCAAGAGTGTCATAATACAGAAAGGCACCATCAAATCAACCTGTGAGTTTTTGTGATACATCCACTGATCTTTTACAAAGATAAAATTTAGAACGTTATACAACTCAGAGGAATAGAAAATAACCACACATTTCCCCTGAAACTACCATGAAAATATCTTTAATACTGCTACTGGATATCATCTAAATTAAAAACGCAGGGATACAAAAACCTCCCTTGTGAAAATAAATGAATTATAATTTAAATAACTTTTGAATAATCACCAACATTGTTCCTTAGAGAAAAAGACAACCATCCTAAGAGAACGTCTATTAATAGCGATATGAAATTAGTCAGAAATGTACTCTTACTGCTGAAAAGATGAAACCGAGCTTTCTGGAAGTGTTTCAGTCTTTAAAAAGTAACCCTGAATAAATGAAGTAATTCAAAATATAAGGGAATTTTCTTTAGTATGTATAAAACTAAGGCAGTTTTTTAAGTGATTAGTAGTGTTGATGGATTTCAGAAAGCCAAGAATTTTGCTATTAACAGCTGAAGTCAGAACTTGGTAATGGCAGATTGTGGCATTTCATGTATTCCCCACAGGCTATTATTTAACCTAAGGTTGTCATGTAAAAATGAATTTTTCAAAAAGACTACAAGCAGATTGTGAGGAGATACCTTTTTTAGATGTCAATTTTTAGATATCTTTATGTTCATATTTGTTTGATTCTTCATAAATACACAAAACGTCTTTTTGCCTTTTCCCCTATGCAGTTCAGTTCTTACAAAAGTTAACAAAATAAACAATAACCGATGAAAAACAGGATTTTTGCACACGTGCTGATGAACAAAACAATTAAAATGGAGCTGCCTTTTTTCAGTATCTTGTGTAGGGGGAGGGCATGAACAGTCCACAAGTTACGTGCCAAGAATGTTCTAAACTATGTGATGGAGTTCAGAGCTTTTCTCCTCTTGCAAACAAGATGATATGCACCAGAAACTAAAGTTAAAAGAAAGTCTTAAACCCACTGCAATCCACAAGCTTGAATGCTTCATATTTCCAAGTCTATTTGGTAAGTTTAACCTGATTTGATAAATAGTTTAGCTCGCCTGACGGAACACCTACTGCTATGAAGAACATGTTTAGAATATTCCAGTTGGAAAGGGGCACTAGGCCAGCAGTTTTCAAATGTTTTTCTCTGTTATTACAAAGTAAGAAATGTATTTAATTCCTGACCCACCAAAGGGTCCCCACCTGCACAACAAAAAAACACTGTACCACGCATCCAAAGGTAACAATGTTGCATTCTCAAATCAAAGAAAGACCTTGTGCTCATTTTTTGCCCCCACATTAGAAAATGTGCTTCCAGCTTATTTCTACAGTGCTTAAAAGCAAAGCCTATTCTATACTGAAATACTTGAAATGGGATGACATATTTTAAAATAACACTAAAATCGGGAAAATATTATCAACAAATCACCTAACACATGACAGCAGAGGTTCTCAAATGGGAGTGGGGGACATTGGAGCAATTCTACCTTCCACTTGGCAGAGCATAGAGATGGGTGGGAAAGATGCCCTGGAGGGGGGCATGGCAACCCACCCAACCTGACTGAGCGACTAAACAATAACAGGAGACAGGTCACCACTGGACGGGGAGGGTGCTACTAGCATCTAGTGGGTAGAAGCCAAAGATGCTGCTAAAGTATCTTACAAGGCACAGAATAGCCCCCAAGAATAAAAGGGTGATGGACCCAAAGAGTCAAATAGTGTCAAGGCTGAGATGGGCTGACTTGGAGAAAAGGCTAGGATGTCTCCAACAGAAGATCTGAGTTATTTCCTTTTCCTCTGGCTAAGGGTACAACCCAGGGAATAGTTTTCCCCACAGGGTCAAAGAAATAAGCAGAAAGCTTATTTTTCTTTGAGCCAAAGGGGAAAAAAAAGTTCTTCTTATTACTATACAGCCCTCAAGTATTTTTCTTGGTCGGGGCCCCTCACTTAACACGAGTGTTTGAAAAAGGATGGTAATAGGGTCAGGAAGTAAGAGTCTCCAGATTTTCTGCTTAGCTTTGTAACTGGAAAGAATAATAATCTGTGACCAGGCTACTACCACCTACTATTACTCACTTTCACAAGGTAGAATTGACAGAGAGTGTAACCACTACTGGAAAAATAATTTTCAAAATGGGTATCGTAGGACCAATCCATACACTCACTCTCATCAGTAACTCCACATGGCCAGCTCTTTCTCCCTCTCCAGCTCCATCATCACCGCCGTGCTTGTCAGCTACTTCTCCTTCTCTCCTAGATGGTCTCTACCAGACTAGAGTGGACCATAAAGGGTAGAAAGCCTCTTCATGCAATTTTTGAAACTGAATTTTATTTCAGTGGAGAGAAAACACTGGAATTTGATCTCACTGCCCCTTCGGCTGCAGATTTATCGAGGGGATTACTCAGAGAACATGTGTTCACTTCCTCCGAATACTGTCAGGTCAGATGTGGTAAGCCAGATACAAATTTTGATACTGCTCCAGGAAAATAGCTGAGTAATTTTTTTTTTTTTTTACTACCTATCTCAAGAGAAAACACAAGGAATGTTAATTTAAATAGCAGTGAATTAATACAACAAAGAACACATGCTTATTTTAGGCTGCTTTCTAAACTTCAAGTGTGTTTTTTAGATGAACATGTGCTCATGATGCTGATTTTATGTAACCCTCCAGCTAACCCCATATTGTAGTCATATTACTATTGAAAATAATAGAAATTTTCTTATTTAACTTTATTAACATGAACATGAAATGACTTCTAAAATCACTTTCTTTAAAGACCAAACACAAATGTAGGAAACTTGCATAAATATGCCAAAAACGTAGAGCAAGACAACTTTCGTTACAATCATCATAAACTAGGAGAGGCTTATACTTTTCCAGTGGACTTTTAAGGGTTTTTGTCACGGTGCACGGGTGAGTCTGTCTGTATACTTCCTCTAAATAAGAGTCACTTCTGTCACATCTTGTAACACATCTGTGAGATCTTGTAAGAAACGGAGAAGAGAGGCATTCAGAGTAGGAAAGTGTTCCGAAGAATGATTTGCAAGTATTAATCAGGATATCCTATTTCATTATTTCCTTTGACTTCATTGAAGATTTTTAATGCATTATTTAGCACGAAGAATTTTCAGACTACAAAGTACTATATAAATCCTATTACTCTCAGATTTTTAAAGCTGTATCATTACAATCTCAAAAAGATACTTCAAGGCCCTACTTCAATTTCATTCATTTTTTGAAAAAATACTGAAATAAGACCGAGAGCCGCAAGAGGGTTATGATGGCAATTTCAAAGAAAAGAAACAGCTCCCAGCTCAATCTTCTTTAAGCCCAAACTCCTGCCTGCATGTAGTAATAATTTACAAACCTGAATCACATGAAGGAAAGTGAGATGTTTAAATCCTCTTCAATCCCCACCAAGCACACACTCTACACCGAACATAATGGTTAAGCAAATGGGCCCTGGGGTCATATGATGAATGTAATCTTGAGAAGGTTGTTTACTGCTGCTAAAGGTCAGTTTTTTCAAATGGACATACTACTATCTCAAACCACATAGGGCAAGAATTCAACGAGATACTGTATGAAAACACCTACTGTCAGGTTTCCCTGGTGGCTCAGTGGTGGAGAGTCTGCCAACGCAGGAGATGCGTGTTAGATCCCTGGCCAGGGAAGATCCCCACATGCCACAGAACAACTAAGTCCCTGTGTCACAACTCCTGAGCCTGAACTCTAGAGCCTGGGAGCCACAACAACTGAGCAAGCGTTCTGCAACTACTAAGCCCGCGTACCCTAGAGACCGCGCTTTGCAACAAAAGAAGCCACCCCAACGAGAAGCCCGTGCGCTGCAACCAGAGAGCAGCCCCGCTCGCAGCAACTAGAGGAAAGCCGACAGAGCAACGACAACCCAGCACGACCAAAAATAAATAAATGCATCAATAAATAAAAAGATAAAACAAAGCAAAAAAAAAAACCCCTCCCTACAATCAAGGGCCTAATCCACAGTAATGTGCTCAATAAATGTCGGAGGGTATTATTACAGCCATAAAGACCAGAAAGGTTTTTGCTTCTCGTATGTAGGTCTGGTGAGTTTGGCACAGCCTCGCTAAGCCATCAGAACAATGGCTCATTACTTTAGAAGATTTACAGCAGCTTTAAAGCTCTGAGTACAGTGTCCTGTGAAAAGTATAAATCATGAGAAAGTAATTCTCACTAATCTTCTCCCGGATGACCTCTACTTCACTTCAGTGACTCACGAAAACACAACCTAGACTGTGTTTTTGCTATTACTGCTATTACTGTAGACTCCTCCCACCTGTGAAATGTCAAAAGCTTTAATGTCTCACTCCTTTGTCTCCTGATCCTCCGCTCGGTTACACCCACTGCTCACTTTCTGTGAACCTCTCTCTTTTCTCCCCATCTATATTATGTGGGCCTTAGCCTCACTTCTTTCCCCACCAAGCCTGGATCTCACATCCAGTGTGTGAACTACACTCTTCCTGGTACCTTCACTTCCTGGCCACTATGCCTTCTTGAGGATCTCTCTGCCTGGGACACCCTTCGCCTGGGATCAAATGATCTATCTGCCCAGGAGCCAAGCATGACTGGAAAAAGAAACCACAGTCTAAGGATTGTCCTTACAATAATGGATCATGATCTCAGATGGGCAGTGAAAAGTCCCCAGTATTTTTTACTCAGTGTTTCTCAAAATTTCGTCAAGGTTAGAACATTAGGTTCTTAAGCCCCCATCTCTGTTTCAATAGATTATAATAAATATGGCAGAAAAATTATCTGAAACTTGGAAATAGGCTAAAAAAAAAGGTGAGCAGCAGAACCTTTAAATGCCACAGAGACCAAAAGCTGCCCCAAAATTACAGAGCAAAGTATTTAATTGGACTTGTAATTTATCATCAACTAAAGGTCCTAGTCTTGATTGCACATAAACTTGCAGATTTTTAAAAATTAATTTATTTTTAAATTGAAGGACAATTGCTTTACAGTATTGTGTTGGTTTCTACCAAACATCAACATGAATCAGCCATAGGGTTTACCTATGTCCCTCCTCTCTCATTTGAACATCCCTCCAACCTCCCTCCCCACCCCTCTAGGTTGTTACGGAGTCCCAGTTTGAGTTCCCTGAGTCATACAGCAAATTTCCACTGGTTATCTATTTTACATATGGTAATGTATGTTTCCATTACTCTCTATACATCCCACCCTCTCCTTCCCCCTTTCAAGCTGTGTCCATAAGTCTGCTCTCAATGTCTGTGTCTCCATGGCTGCTCTGCAAATAGGTTCAACAGTACCATCTTTCTAGATTCCATATCTATGTGTTAGTATATGATATTTGTTTTTATCTTTCTGACTCACTTCACTATGTATAATAGGCTCTAAATTACAAGTCCATCTACCTCTTTAGGACTGGCTCAGATGGGTTCCTTTTTATGGCTGAGTAATATTCCATTATATATATGTACCGCAATGTCTTTATCCATTCATCTGTTTGATGGACATCTAGGTTGGTTCCATGTCCTAGCTATTGTAAACAGTACTGCAATGAATACTGGGGTACATGTGTCTTTTTCAGTTTTGGGTTTCCTCAGGGCATATGCCTAGTATTGGGAGTGCTGGGTCATATGCTAGTTTTATTCCTATAAACTTGTAGATTTTTGTCCTGTGGAGATGCATATAATTTCTAGACAGTTGAAAAAAATAAATCCAAATATTACAGTTTATAGCCTAATAGCCCACTTTTAGTCATCTTATCTAGCAATTACAGCCTAAGACTGCCTATCTAAACACCTAGTCTCTCATATACTCTTTGGACACATTTTAACCTCTTACCAATTCCTACATTAATTAATGAGTTGAATAAAATCTTTGATGTGTTAATTGTATATGTGCATGACAGGTTTAATTTTGCTTCAGTGGCACCTAGGGAGGATTCACACTTTTAATAAATTTCAGAATTCTAACAATGAGAGCAACAACAAAAACACATAGTCTTTCTCCACCCAGTGTTCCCCAATATCTACCACTTTTTCCCACTTTTTTTTCCTTATAGAGATTTTTCAGTTTTCCATGTTTGATGTCTTATTTCTTTGCCTCCTGTACTCCATCCCATTCTAGGCTCAAAATACGACAATTCCTTTTCCAGACAGTTGTAGGTTGGACTGTGCCCCCCCACACACCCCATCACCCCAACAACCAAATTATATGTTCCTAATTCCTGGAACCTATGAATGTCACCTTATTTGGAAACAAGTCTTAGCAGATGTAATCAATTTAAAATGATGTCATACTGGATTAGGACAAACCCTAATCCAGTGTCTGGTGTCCTTATAAAGAGAAGGAAATTTGGACAGGGATACAGACATAGGGAAAATACCACGTAACTTCAGAGGCAGAGACTGGAACGATGCAAAGTGATTCCAAAGACTGCAACTCCCAGAAGCTAGAAGAAGCAAGGAAGGGCCCTCACCTAGAGCCTTCAGAGACAGCACATGGCCCTGCCAATACCCGACTTCCAGAAATTCAGCCTGCACAGCTAAGACAATAAATTTATGTTGCTTGAAGCCATCTAAATTTGTGGTGATCTGTTATGATGGCATCAGGAACCACAGACCAACCTACCTTTCCAATGGGACTATTCACGAATGTTGTCAGTTTGCAGGCTGCCAAGTCAACAGATACTTTGCCATCCTTATCATCTGTGACCTTTCCACAGCATCTGGTATTGCTGGCCTTTCCTTCCCTCCCATCTTCCTTCCTTGTCGGCCTTCCCTCCTTCTTAGAACTCTCCTTCCCCAACTTAGTTCTTCTTTTAACTCTCTAATTGCCAATTCTCCGGCATCTTAGCTGACATCTTTTGACTACAAATCACTGATGCTGTGGTTCTCCAGAGCTCTTTCCCCTCTCTCTGTATGCTGCCAGGGCCATCTCTCCACCCCCACTTCAGTTACCACTAGGTGGAGAATGCTCCAAAGTTTCCAACCTTTCTCCTAATTCTCAAATCTGTCATCTGCTTCTCTATTAAGCATCTCCGCTCAGAAATTCCACAGTATTCACACTCATGTACCAAGCATTCAATGAGCATCTTCCATGTGCAAAGTACTGAACCAGGTGTTAGAAAAAGAGAAATGACAAGGCCCTTGTCCTTACAGAATTTACAAAATAGTAAGACAGACATAGCGTTAATAAGTAATTTCTCGGATGCTGAGTACTGCAGGGAAGTAATGGATGTGATACAGTGTGTGCGTGGGCATGCATAGGATAAATAGCAATTAACTAGACAAATACTTGTGGAAGTGGGAGGTGATGGAAGCGGAGAGAACACAATTCCAGAAGGAAAAAAACCCCAGCGTTTTTAACTGACCTTCGCTCTCTCAGATTTAACTGAGTATTAAGTTTTATACTTTGTTTCCTTAGTATCTCTAAATTTAGTCCCTCTGAACAAGTGCAGGCCCTTACAGGAGTTCTCTAACAGGTTCCCTCCACTTCCTTTCTTTCCTCTCCAATCCACTGCCCACACTCCTGCCAGTGTTTCTTAAGGCTGGGTCATGTAGGTCCCTCATTTAAAAAACCTTCAACCGTTCTCCACTGACAATACAATAAATCTCAAACTCTTCAGCAAGAATACAAAGTCCATTATAATCTGTCCTGACTCCTTTTCCCATCTCATCTCTCAACTTTTCCCACAAACACTCTGCCCCCGCTCTAGAACTGTGGGCGACTCCCAGGTAACTCCCCCACGTTCCACCCACTCTCTCCTCTGCACTTCTCAGCTCTGCCAAAAGCAGTGTCCCTCCTGGCAAATACTCAGTGTTCTCTCGGGAAACCTTTCTGAAAGTCCAGGTCTTTCTCTCCATTTCCATTATTAAAATCTCTTTACTGAATATGCTTAATTGTGCATATTTATCTCGGTGTGCCACGCCAGCTGTAGAACTCTGCCAGGCAGGCAGTGTATTCCGTTCGCCTGGGTAGCCACAGACATAGAAACAAGGCACACTGGGTTCTTAACATATGCCGCCGAATTTAGAAAATAATAGACTCAAAACAAACCAAGCGTAGGCACATGGTAGACAAGTGATACAACAGAAAGTACACAGGCCTGGGAATCAGACAGACTTTCCAATGTAAACTCTAGCTATGCCAACTTCTGAAGTTATCCTAGCACTTAACCTCTACATCCTCAACTACACGTGGGAATAATACCACCCATCTCCCAAGGTAATTGTGAGGGCTTGGTAAGAATTTATGTAAAATGCAGTGGATTCTATAAATGTGAACAATCTCTCTGAAGATAATGTCTACATATCTAGCACCCTCCCTTCCTTCTGGGAACTATTCTGTAGTTCGCAACAGTTTTCATATGACCTCATGCCCCTTGGTTAGCTAACTGGTCCAAGGGTGGGTACTGACTCACACTGGGCCCATTTGAGGCCAACTTACCCTGCCCTCCCATTTCCTGCCCTTGTATGTCAGGGAAACCCCAGAATCTCTCCAGTATTGAGGCTACCAGCCTTGAGGATTGCCTGCAGCCATGATCCACTGCATAAGGAGAAAGCCCGACTGTAACAAGACAGAGTCCTTGGTGTTTGAGGTCTGGCTGCATCCCTGCTTTTCCCAGAGCTTAGTCTGGCTCAGTCCTTAAGAAGATTCCGCAAGCTACCTCAAAATGCTCCCCCAAATTACCTTCTACTCTACACATGTGTAATTTTCAGTTCCCTATAACCCTACTAACTAAAACACTCTTCCTCCACCTGTGCAACAGAATGTCTCACATCCAGACCTATGAAGTTAGCATCTAAGATAAAAAAGAGTAACCAGAAACAGGTCATGCTAGGAAGAGAGAGAGAAACCATGAACCTGAAAATGATCTGAGGGTAGAGATCAAAGAAAGTTGAAGTCTATCAACAGGTAGGAAGTTGGAGAAAGGGGAGGCCAAAAGTGAGGGGACGAAACCTGTATTAAGGTCTCGGTGGGTTGGAGGTCAAGTAAGGACATTTCACATGAACAATCACACCCTGCTGTCTCATTTCTTCACAAACGGCCTGACCCCTTCACTAAGCTAGGGGTGGAACTTTCCTCTACAGTAAGTATAGGGAAAATGGGGAGAAGGACCAGAAGGATGGAGAAGCACTGGATCTCAGTAGAAAGCCAACATTTGAAAATGGAAATCTTAACTATAGAGTAGGGAAAGAGAAACAAGATTTTCATTCACACATTGTTTCACTCATTGAACCAAAATTTAGCAACTACCTAGATTTGGTCACAGCCTCATACATTCTACAGAGGTGAGTTACACATTTAAAAAAAAAAAACACTGAGAGTGACATGTCTAGTATTAATATTTAAATCCATGTATGTCTGACTCCAACATCTCTATACTTTCAAACTCCATCCAAGTTAAAAAAATAATGAAGACAAAGAAAGCTCTCAGGTCTAAAAGAAAAAAAAAAAAATCTCACAGTTAAAGAGACACTTCCAGAAGAGCAGAAGCTAGACTGCAAGGAACTCATCATTTAACAAATACCTTACATGTGCTAGACACTGAGAAAATGTACAGCACAAATGTAGTCTACTTGTTAGCTGGTCACTGGAAAAAGGAGAATATAAGCTGCTGGCAAAGCAACCAATTGAAAGAAAAGATGTATATATAAGCCAGTGGCATCTTGACTGTGTTTCCAGATACAAGGTTAAGAAGTACGATAGAAGTATAAATTATACTAAAAGCACAACTTATATTCCCCAATGAAGCAGGGTTCTGGACAAGGTGGAAGAGATGATTTGAGAAAGCAGAAAAGGTGAGGCAGGAGGTAGTTTTACTTGCAGGGATGAAGAGCAGGTCAAGGGTTCAGGACAAAGAAGGTCAGTCACGATGCTGTGGCTGAGCAGAAATCCCATGGGAGGCTCAGCCAGAGGTTTACCTGAGGCAGATCTAGTCACAGAGGTCACATGGTTTTCTCCAGCAACCTTGAGCTATTCGGAACCAGAGAAAGCGGTGGGGACTGACATGTGGGCCGGGTTTAGGATCTATCAAGGACATGGGGAAAAGCATCAATGGGATGATGGACCTGGGCTGAAACAAATGACCCAGAAATGGGCAAATGGATTGGGTAGAAGGAGAGGTAGCTAAGGGTGATGTCATTGCTAATATCACCATAGGTACAAACTCTTCAGTCTGCCCTGCAATGGAAGTCCTCCACAATCTTGTCGCCATTGACCTTTCCAGCCTGTTTCACATTACTTTCCTCTGATACCAGATTAGCGAAGCTAATTCTCCAGGAATTTCAGCTAGCAAAGAAAAAGGATGCAGGCAACAACTAGAACCAAAACTAAGGGGTTTTATAAAGCTGGAGGTGACTATTCAAATCAAAATCTGAATGAGAGGGCAAAGGAGTGCACCTCACTGGTTTTCATTGATTTTGGCTTAGCCCAGCTCTTAAAGACAGGGCTGTTGTCTTATTTAACAAGGCAACACAGCAGTGTTCTCTAAATAGCAGCCACGGCGTTGTTCAGAGTTCCAGTTGAGGGAGGACTCCTCTCATTAATAGCTCAGTCAGTAAAGAATCTGCCTATAATGCAGGAGACCTGGGTTTGACTCCTGGGTCGGGAAGATCCCCTGGAGAAGGAAATGGCAATCCACTCCAGTATTCTTGCCTGGAAAATCCCATGGACAGAGGAGCCTGGTGGGCTACAGTCCATGGGGTTGCAAGAGTTGGACACGACTTAGCGACTAAACCACCACCACCACCTCTCATGAAGGAAGCAAAAGAGTCTAGCTCCTGGGAAGAGGGTGGCTGGGAAAACACTGGGCTGAATGTCAGGCCCTGGGCAAGCAGGTTAAGGTTCAAGAAGGGGCTCTATTTCCATGGAACTGAGAAGCCCAGGATCTGAGGGAATCAGACAAAGGACAACAGTGTGAGGGCGTGCAGGTGCCCAGAGACTAATGAATAACATGCTTGGGGCAGCAAGTTCACTGCAGAAATGAGTTCTAAATTCTCTTTTTTTGGCCCAGCAGAGTGGATTGTGGAATTTTAGTTCCCTGACCAGGGACTGAACCCAGGTCCTTGGTAGTGAAAGTGCCATGTCCTAACCAATGGACCATCAGGGAGTTCCCCTAAATTCACATTTTTTTTTGAATGATGGTCATCATGGTAAGTATTACAGATTAGAAAATGAATAAAATTCTGCCAGATATAAATATTTAATATACATTGTGATCAATGACTGAAGAGAAAAAACTGGAAATTACCATCTGGACCTGAGTGCATATGGTGACAGAGAACTCTTCTCAGACAGGATGATACCGAGGAAGGTTTGACGGATGATAAGGAGGTTACCACTTCCCAGGGGGCTTAATAGTAAAGAATCTGCCTGCCAAATAGGAGACACAGGTTCAATCTCCGGGTCGGGAAGGTACCCTGGAAAAGGAAACGGCAACCCACTCCAGAATTCTTGCCTGGGAAATCTCACAGACAGAGGAGCCTGGCGGGCTACAGTCCATGGGGTCACAAAGAGTTGGACATGCCTCAGTAACTAAACAACAACAGAGAGGTTACCAAGCAGATAAGGAAAGGGGCTCTCTCTCTTCAAGTAGAGAAAATGATACATGTAAAGAGATCAGTAAAGATGTATATACATATACATACCTTATATATGTATAAAGGGTGAGGGATGCTGGCATGAGATAAAGTCAGAGAGGAAGGGAGGGGCCAGATTCTGAAAAAATCTATATAAAACACAAAGGACTCCTCTCGCTATAAAAGCACAGGAGTCTAGATACTGAGAAGATGGTAGATTTTCTCTTACAGGTGATAAAGGGGCTGCTGGACACACTATGGAAGTATTAACAGAGCTCCGAGGGGGCAGTGCCCCAGTGCACAGAACCATAGCCCTCAGAAAAGAACCAACAAATATTTGCCCAAATATGGGGCAAGAGAGCAGGGTATGGGGCTTGCGGAGGAAGCAGTGGGCCAGGGCCAGAGGCTGAGGCATGCTACTCACCGCAGCAGGACTGGCTTTGACACTCACAAGTTTCCTGACTCCTTGCTGTTCTGATGCTGTGATCTTTACTCCTTAAAGGTCACTCATCCCTGTGAACTAGAAATCTACTGACCCTAACAGCTGATCTGCTTAAAACCATTTTATCAGCAAGGTTTCTCCTACTTCCTTGGGCACTGTGAGCTTACCCTCCTTTTCAAACTCACAGCGCTGTGCAACTTTCCCTGGCTATTTACACACACGCTCCAACTCGAAGATCATTATTGCCCCAACTAGACTGCAGGATCCCTGAAGACAATGACAGTATTTTACTCCTTCATAACTATCTCAGGGCCGTGTTGACGTATGTGACCCTGGGAGTTTATAGTTGGAACTCTCTAGTGCTGAGAGGTTTTATGAGAGGATAACAAGTACCAGAATTTTCTCTTTGATCCCAAGAGATTAAGTTATGACTGCAAACTCGCAGAAACTGTACTCCACAGAAGCAAGGAACACTGAGCCTCCTTTCCTTAGGAAGTAGTTGAGGGAGTGTGCATCTTGGGGTCTTTCCCATAACTCAAACAGCTAGCCAAAGATCTTCTTCCAACTACAGAGTGCAGGTGGATCTAGCAGGTGATGTTTTAGCAGCATTTTAAGATCATTCCATTATCCGTCTGCTTCAGTGGACAGTGGCATTCATTAAATTCTAGTTTATGTGAATATCTGTATTTTTTTGTACTTACAGAGTATACTGATTCAATCCACATAAGGACCTGGAAAATTAGTATTATGTGGGTTTCTAAACTAATAGTCTGAACTGACATACTTTCTTAAAGATCCTATCCCAAATGAAGAATTTCATCAAATGGATTAAAGAAAATAATGTAATAGCAGTTTTGAACAATATAGCAATTACTTCATAAAGAATAAATGTCTTGTGAAAAAATTTTAATTTCAAAATTTTTGTCTTGCCATATTTTCAAAGTAGGCTTCTATGTACTAAATCAGCCTACATATTAATTTTAACATGATACATCTGCAGAACATAACACCACACTACTAAGATTACAACCACATAAGATATGTAGGTGTGTGAATATGGACTAGAAAGGAAGGTGAAGAGAACGGAAGTGAAAGTCTCTCAGTCACGTCCGACTCTTTGCGACCCTATGGACTATAGAGTCCATGGAATTCTCCAGGCCAGAATACTGGGAAAGGAGTACACTCCAGGGAAAGGAGAAGGTAGCCTTTCCCTTCTCCAGGGGGTCTTCCCAACCCAGGGATTGAACACAGGTCTCCTGCATTGCAGGTGGATTCTTTACCAGCTAAGCCACAAGGGAAGCCCAACAAAAATTATAAATTGATAGATTAGGGGTTGGACCATAAATTAGTTAAGTTTTTGGGTTTGAGTAATTGTTATATAATTGTTATCTGTATGATATTTTTAAAATAAATAAAGTGCTAACGCCATAAAGTTGTTATAAAATAAACTGAATCCATGAGCCATACAAGAAAAACTGCTAAGTGGTCTCACTTCCTATATCAACAATCACATTTAGCAAATATCACTCCCTCTACAAAGCTTTTCCTGATCCATATAGTTTAATGTCATCAGTCCACATCCTTCCAACTGTCAAGAAGTAGAAGTAGAAACCATCTATTTGCATGCATTTAATTAATACCTAGTATTACCACCTGAACTTTCATACCCTAGATTCATTTTGTAAAGTATAGTCTTATATTTAAAGTCTAACTCTATGTAAATCAAGACTTTCCTCATCATACTATAATCTGATGCTTTCTTTTTGGAAATTAATTAATTCATTATTTTTTAAACCCTAATACTGATATTTTAACTCATATACATTTCGTTGGTCTTTTAGAATGAAGCTTACATGTTCAAACAGAACTATTATTTCCGGAACAAAATAAAGTTTCCTCTCTGTTGATAACATTGGGAAATCTACCTAAAAATCATTAACCTATAATTTTAGAATTAATTTTTAATTTACAAGCTTTTAAAATATGGATTTTAAATTTGATCATTAACACATATGGAATATGTGCTATATTTCTAACCTCCACTATGCAAAATTAATCAGAAATACAGTAGAAAAAGCATGCTTTGATTTTTGCCTCTGAAAAAAACTACATATAAGAGCCCTAGTGTTAGCTGCACAGTCATGTCTGACTCTTTGCGACCCCACGGACTGCAGACCTCCAGACTCCTCTGTTCATGGAGTTTTCAAGGCTAGAATACTGGAATGGGTTGCTGTGACCTCCTCCAAGGGATCTTCCAGACCCAGGTATCAAACTTGTGTCTCCTGCATTGCAGGCAGATTCTTTACCATCTGAGCTACCAGGGAAGACCTTAAGAGTCCCAATGTTTCATCAAACCAAAAAAGCAGGCCATGTAAAATTCTAATTTAACCTAATGTCAATATTAGTAATAATTATAAATGTTCTTTGCACTGGGACACATTCTTCATTTCCGATGATCCACAAATACTGCTCAAAAACTATTTCCCTGCATCACAAGCAAATAAAAGCACTATCTGACAGACTGTAAATTTTTTTCACATATTAGTTCAAAAATCATTGTGAAACTGAATGATTCTTTTTAAAAAAGAATCTGATTTGACAGATTTATTAATTAGCTAACAAAAATAATTACTTTCATGAATATTTTGTATTAATAGGCATAAAGAAATCAGTCTCGATGGATTTTTAACATTTATTCCACTGATATTTTACCACATTCAAATAACATTCTAACCTACAGGCTTCCCTGGTGGTGCAGTAAATAAGATTCTGCTTGCCAGTGCAGGGAGCATGGGTTTGATCCCTGCCTGGTCTGTGGAGCAACTAAGTGTGTGAGCCACAACTACTGAAGCCCAAGCCCCCTAGAGCCTGCGTTCCACAGTAAGAGACGCCCCTGCAATGAGAAGCCCAAGCACGGCAACTACAGAAAGCTGCACCAAAACAATGAAGGCTCAGCGCAGCCAAAAAGAAAAAAATTCTAACCCAGAAGGTAGGCAAACCCTCCATGACACAAATGAGGAAGCTGAGCTCCTGAGATGAGGTGACACAAATTCCTACAGTCATAACATAAACCAGAGACTTACATTCATTCAGGAGACCCACAACTTCCTATTAAGTAAATTTATTACAGTAACAAATAGGCAATTATCATAAGTTCCACCAATTTAAGCTTTTTAGAGAGACATACATTTTACAGGTAAAAAACGCTTTCAATAAAAACGAGAAAGACTTTGAAGATGAACTTAATATCAAACTTAGAACTCAAACACACAAATATAAGCCATGGCTAAAACAGCATCATAGTCAAACAGATGTAAACAAAATTTATAAATATATTAATGAAGTAAGATTAGTTAAATACATTCTGTTGTGAAAGGTTGACAAGTTTTCAGACTAATATTAAATTTCATCCTATATCAAATAAAAAGAAAAAAACATTTGGTCAGCAGAAAATCTGCTGAGGAATGGCATTAATGTTTGGCATTAACTGGAATGAGTATAGTATCCACTTCAAAATGAGGCCTGAAAGATTAGAAGAAAAAAATCCTGAAATACAGTTCTACCTCAAAACACATATTAAATGCATTTCTACCTAGCCTGGCTAAGGAAAAAAAAAATCTGTATATCACAAAACACTTTCTCACAGCTTATTTTTATTGCAATTTGCAGAACATCTGAAAATGCATACAGAAATTACTTACAACTCTACCATCGAAAGACAGCTCTTATCATTTTATCATCTCCTTCCAGTCTTATTATAAAGACTTCTGATAGAATAAAAACTCCAGCTTGTAACTTAACATTACAATATTGTAGACATCCCCATTAGAAGTTCTATAGGCATCTTAAAGCACTGCTTCTCATTTTGAAGTCAGACTTCTTTCCAGGTTATGTGAAGAATCCCAATGAACCCTAAAGCACATCTGCTAACACAGGTAACACGGAGAGCACCACAGATTATTTGTATTGAGTAACAAATACAATTTTTAAACAATTGGGGAATTCAAATGCCATACAATTCCTGGGTTTTCAGGTGATATATACCTAAATGACCCTTTATCAATTTAGGAAGCTCATGATTAACAGTGATAATCAGTTATAGCTGTTTGTACTTTACCCTTTGCCAGACTCCTCTGTACTAGCATTTCATTTTTATCAAGTTAGGAAACAGGGATATATTCTCTTATCACTGATGTAGAAAACTGAGATACAAAGAAATTAAGTGATTTTACAAAATTTACCCAATCAACTTGGGAGAACTAGAAATCAGGTCTTTTAAATTATTGGGATCATTTCTCTTTGTGTTCATCTATACTTATGTTTTTATATAACATGACACTGTGAAAGAGAACCAGATACTCTAGTTGTTAAAATGCTTGGCAAAAACTAAAATTAAACTAAAAAAAAAAAAAAGAAGGTAATGTTGCACGTTTAATTAGGCCGGGCTTGAGAAACTCCAAAAACAAGGCAATTGTCTCATTTGTGGCAGAGACATTTAATCAGTTATAAACTATTCAAAGATCTTTTTTTAAAAACATGACATAAACACTTTCAGATTCTGAAATAAGCGAAAGTGGTCAGAGTATCCTGCTTAAGTAGCTATACTTTGTATCAACATACCTTATTTTATGGGTGTCTCAGTTTCCTTATGTTTGAAATGGGATAACAATACTTCACTCAGATGACTGTGGTGAGGATTAAATGAGTTAATAGAGTAAATCACTTAGGGTTGTCACAAAGTAAGACCCATTCAATCAGTGTTAGCCATATGTTAATATAACCCTGTTTTGCTTTTTCTTTCTACCAGGAGGAAAATAGAAGCATAGGTTCTAAAACTTCAATGAAGGAAAGGATTTCACTCTAATTTATTAAGTGCTGATGTTCAAGAATTCGATTAAGAAGATGATTTCACTGAAACCTGAATGCTGCCTAGAGCTGAAAGAGGTCAGCTTACCAAATACATTTTTCCCATTTACATTGTATTTCCACATGCCTGTCAAAGATTTAACATCTTCACAATGACATGCTTAAGGCCATGATTTCATACTCTATTGAAAACTACATGAAAGCAACATTAAGCTGGACTTAGTGGAGATCAACCTAAAAACAAACAAACAAACTTCTTCCAAGTATTAAGTAACAATCCAGTTCTTATCTCTCTCACTGTAATAAAATGGAAATGCAATGAGAAATGTGTTCAATAACTTGATGTCAAATTGTTTTCAAAATTGCTGTTCAATGCCTGAAAAAAGTACTAAAAAGGGGAAGAAATCAGTCCAGCATTCTCTTTCAATTCAACTATGATTATTAAGTAAATAGCTTTGTACGCTCTGGAATCTCGAAGGATTGTAATAGGAAAGAAGTTTTGTCACTTGCTGTAAGGGCTTGCCCATTTAATAGGGATCGCTCCGTCTGGGCAATAGAGCACGCTGCCTCGGGTCTCAGTAGAGTCTGACCCAAACAATCTATCTAGACCACCATTCTGAATAGGCAGGGACTGCAAAGAGCATGTTCTAAATCCAAGACTCAAAGATAACCAGAATCAACTCTATTCGATTTTGAACTTGGCACTTTCACAAAAGATAATCGTCGCCAACTCCCTTCAATGGATTTAAGATGCTATTCAATTACCTGGCCGTTTTACTCTGTTCATCCATCCACTTAGCTAAACATTAGACAGCACATCTCCAAAACTTCTCTTTTTCCTGTCAAATACTTTCCCCTGAGCAATCCAATGCTCAAAGGGGGTCTTCATAGCAACGTCTCACTTTTCTCTTTTCAAAAAAAAAAAAAAAATGAATGGGCTTCCACAAAAGTAAAGCCGCTTCAACTTGGGGAAAAACAGACAGCCAAGCTTTGCAATTCAACCCAACGAGTGCGGGACCAGGTCTGGCCAGACACCGAAGCGCACCCCAACTACCCTGCGCGTCTGCAGATTCCGTAAGGACAAGACACCCTGCGCCCCAGAGGCTCCCACGGCGCCCCCACGGTCCCCGGGGCCCCGCGCGCCGCTCACTCCTCGGGAAGAACTCACCTTGCTGGGCTCCGAGGTCCTCGAGCAGCAGGAGCAGGATAAGTAAGAGGAGGAGGAACAGAGGCCTGGGGAAGGAGGTGGAGGAGGAGTTGGAGCGAAGAGGGAGGGGGCAGGAGCGGGAGAGGGGGAGCGCGGCCCGGGCGGGGGCGGCGACCGCGGCCCGGACTAGGAAACGCTGAGGGCTGTGCCCGGCTCTCACCACCGCCCGGCTCTCCATCGCGGCGGCCGGCAGTCCGCCTGCATAGTGCGGGCGCCCCGGGGCCGCGGCACCGGGCGACGAGGCAAAGGCAGCGGCGGGAGAGCAAGAGGCAGCGCGCGCTTCGCCCCACGCCGCCCGCACTCCGCGAAACCTCCTTCTCCTTCGTCCCTCCCCTCCGCTCCCCTCCCCGAGACCCCAGGCCGGAGCGCTAGGGAGGGGAGAGAAGGAAATGGGGGTGCTCGAGCCGCGGAGGACAGCAGGGGGGACGCGCCTCCCGAGCCGTGTTCAGCAACCCGACCCCTGCCCGCCGCGCTCGTCCTGGGCTCGGGCTGGCTGGCAGGCAGGCCGGCCGCCCGCTCCCTCGCGCTCCCTCTCGCGCGTGCTGGCCACGCCTTCACAGCCCGCCCCGACCAATCCGCGGGCAGCTCTGGTCCGTCTCCCTCTGCGCCACCCAATCAACACTCGTTCGCCTCGGTCGACCCGTTAGGTCTCCGGCCCACTCCTCGAACTCCACCGCCCCTCATCTCTCTCCTCCAATCCCCTGCGGCCTTGGGAAGCGTCCCACCCGCCTCCCCCAAAACGGGTTCCGCCCCCAAACTGTAGCCCCCGACGGCCCCCGCCCGGCCCGCGCGCCTGTTATTGTTGGGACTTCTGCCCAAGCTGATCCCGCAGAGGCGGTTGCTTGCTCTGGTCAATGACTTCCGGGACTTCCCCTAGCCCGCTCTCCCTGCTGCTCTGGCCCAACTTGCTCATTGCTCCTCCCACGTCGCACATCAGGCCACTGGAAGGGGTGGGAAACCTGGTTTCTGGCTGCTTTTAGCTGGGAGCTGAGTCTGAGGGACTTTTTTTCCCCTCAATAGCAGAGCATGTTTTTTTTATTAAAATTACATACAGTTGTTGCAGCAACTCCCAGTTACAATAACAGATAGAGTGTTCAGTGTAAGATGTGTATGTATTTACTGTTTCCTATGCCTTTTACTATGTTAATGTGGGCCCGGGGATGGCCCCCCAAAAGTATATGACAAGATCCATGCCGGTAAAGCAATTAAAATCTGACTTTCTAACATTCACTAAGCCATTCTACCAAGACTTGTTGGTCACCTGCTGTGTACCTGCAAACGTACAAGGTGTGGGATTTGCAGTCATAACTCAGAAATCTTCCAAGATCTTGTGTTGGGACAGAGATGGAAATGCATCAAGAAAGTCAGAATAAAACAAATACTACCTAGAGTCACGAGTAATCAGATGGAAGCTGTAAGAAGATGGAATAATCAAAAAAGAAAGAAAGAACTGGCTTTGAGAAAGGGAAAAGCACAGGACTAGGCAGGAACTGGTTTTAGGAGAAAGATGCCATTTAGGATGTTTTTCTTATCTCTCCTTGATATTCTTTGGAACTCTGCATTAAACTGGGTATATCTTTCCTTTTCCCCTTTGCCTTTCACGTCTCTTCTTTTCTCAGCTATCTGTAAGGCCTCCTCAGACAACCATTTTGCCTTTTTGCATTTCTTCCTCTTGGGATTGGTGTTAATCACTGCCTCCTGTACAGTGTCACGAACCTCCCTCCATAGTTCTTCAGGCACTCTGTCTATCAGATCTAATCCCTTGAATCTATTTCTCACTTTCACTGTATAGTCTAAAGTATTTGATTTAGGTCATACCCAAATGGTCTAGTGGTTTTCCCTACTTTCTTCAATTTAAGTCTGAATTTGGCAATAAGGAATTCATGATCTGAGCCACAGTCAGCTCCCAGTCTTGTTTTTGCTGACTGTCTAGAGCTTCTCCAGCTTTGGCTGCAAAGAATATAATCAATCTGATTTTGGTATTGACCATCTTGTAATGTCCATGTATAGAGTCTTCTCTTCTGTTGTTGGAAGAGGGTGTTTACTATGACCAATGCATTCTCTTGGCAAAACTCTGTTAGTCTTTGCCCAGCTTCATTCTATACTCCAAGGCCAAATTTGCCTGAACATTTCATGCAAAGATGGGCACAATAAAGGACAAAAATGGTATGGACCTAACAGAAGCAGAAGATATTAAGAAAAAGTGGCAAGAATACACAGAACTATGCAAAAAAGATCTTCATGACCCAGATAATCATGATGGTGTGATCACTCACCTAGAGCCAGACCTCTTGAAATGTGAAGTCAAGTGGGTGTTAGGAAGCATCACTACGAACAAAGCTAGTGGAGGTGATGGAATTCCAGTATGAGCCATTTCAAATCCTTAAAGATGGTACTGTGAAAGTGCTGCACTCAATATGCTTCAAATTTGGAAAACTAAGCAGTGGCCATGGGACTGGAAAAGGTCAGTTTTCCTTCCAGTCCCAGAGAAAAGCAATGCCAAAGAATGCTCAAACTACTGCACAATTGTACTCATCTCACACACTAGTAAAGTAATGCTTAAAATTCTCCAAGCCAGGCTTCAACAGTATGTGAACCATGAGCTTCTAGATGTTCAAGCTGGAACTGCCAATATCCATTGAATCATTGAAAAAGCAAGACAATTCCAGAAAAACATCTACTTCTGTGTTATTGACTATGCCAAAGCCTTTGACTGTGTGGATCACAATGAACTGGAAAATTCTGAAAGAGATGGGAATACCCGACCACCTGATTTTCCTCTTGAGAAATTTGTATGCAGGTCAGGAAGCAACAGTTAGAATTGGACATGGAGCAGTCCAAATAGGGATTGGACTGGTTTCAAATAGGGAAAGGAGTATAGCAAGGCTGTATATTGTCATCCTGCTTATTTAACTTATATGCAGAGTCAATCATAAGAAACGCTGTGCTGGAAGAAGCACAAGCTGGAATCAAGATTGCCAGGAGAAATATCAATAACCTCAGATATGCAGATGACACCACCCTTATGGCAGAAAGTGAAGAGGAACTAAAGACCCTTTTGATGAAAGTGAAAAAGGAGAGTGAAAAAGTTGACTTAAAGCTCAACATTCAGAAAACTAAGATCGTGGCATCTGGTCCCATCACTTCATGGCAAATAGATGGGGAAACAGTGGAAACAGTGACACACTTTATTTTTCTGGGCTCCAAAATCACTGCCGATAGTGACTGAAGCCATGAAATTAAAAGATGCTTGCTCCTTGGAAGGAAAGTCATGACCAATCTAGACAGCATATTACAAAGCAGAGACATTACTTTTCTAACAATGGTCGATCTAGTCAAAGGTACGGTGTTTCCAGTAGTCATGTAGGATGTGAGAGTTGGACTATAAAGAAAGCTGAGCACCAAAGAATTGATGCTTTTGAACTGTGGTGTTGGAGAAGACTCTTGAGAGTCCCTTGGACTGCAAGGAGATCCAACCAGTCCATCCTAAAGGAGATCAGTCCTGGGTGTTCATTGGAAGGACTGATGCTGAAGCTGAAACTGCAATACTTTGGCCACCTGATGCACACAACTGGCTCATTTGAAAAGACTCTCATGCTGGGAAAGATTGAAGGTGAAAGGAGAAAGGGATGACAGAGGATGAGATGATTGGATGGCATCACCGACTCAATGAACATAAGTTTGAGTAAACTCCCCCAGGAGTTGGTTATAGACAGGGAAGCCTAGCATGCTGTAGTCCATGGGGTCACAGAGTCGGACATGACTGAGTTACTGAATTGACTAACTGGGAAGTTTTTAACATGGGACCCTAAAAGAAGGATGGTGTCATTAAAAAACTGGAAAGGTGGATCAGGTTGTTTGAACAAGCAAGTCAGTTTTGAACATACTGGTCTTCCATGGTGGTCCAGTGTTTATGAATCCACCTGCCAATGCAGGGGACATGGGTTCAGTCCCTAGTCCAGGAAAATCCCATATGCCTCAGAATAACTAAGCCTGTGTGGGGCCACTGAGCCTGCGTGCCACAGCTACTGAAGACTGCCTGCCTAGAGCCTGTACTCCATAACAAGAGAAGCCACCACAATTAGAAGCCCGTGAATTGCAAGTGGAGAGTAGCCCCAGCTTGCTGAAACTAGAGAAAGCCTGAGTGCAACATCAAAGACCTAGTACAGCAATAAATAAATAAAAATTTTGGACATACTGAACTTGGGATGTTCACTCAGCTAGTACATAATGTTATATAACAGGCAGGTTAACATTTTAGTCTAAAGCTCAGATTGAGGAGTAACTTGAAGTTATGTGTGAGGGTCATAAGAGAATGTGATTTGAACACTATGGAAGGGACTGACATCCTCAAATGGAAACCTGAGAATTCAAAAGGACTCTGGAGGTCATCTTTTTCAATCCCCCTGCTAACCCCTCATACACTCAACCCTTCCACTGGTTTTTATTCAATTAGCATTTATTGAATGCCTATAAAACCCTACTGTGCTTAAGGCCTGACATGGACGGTGAGCAAACAAAGTTCAATCAAAGGAGCCAACATTGTATCGGGGAGGCAAACATATAAAGAAATTTGTTATCAGTGCCATGTTGGAAGTATGGACTGATGACACAATATCAAGCGGAAGGAGTTCAAGGAACCCGTCATGGCAAGGATGAACCTCCATCAAGTCCTGAATGAGAAGACCAAGTGAGGAAAGTGGTCTCAGGCCAGCTGTAAAGTAGGCTGGCTCACAGACCCCGTAGTGAATGGTGTTGATGGAGCTGAATGGGGTTAACTACTGCTGGCTTAATGGGAGTAACTGAAGACTTGTGTGGAAAAGTGGGTAGGGGCAAGGTCTACAAGAGGATGAGATGGTTGGATGGTAGCACCGACTCAATGGACATGAGTTTGAGCAGGCTCCGGAAGTTGGTGATAGACAAGGAAGCCAGGCGTGCTGCAGTCTATAGGCTCCCAAAGAGTCAGACACGACTGAGCGACTGAACTGAACTGAACTGAAGAAGTCAGAATTTTATTCTGTAGTATTGAGAAGCAACTGAAGGATTGTAAGAAAGAGTGACACTATCAAATTTTTACTTTAGAAAGCTCAACCAGATAGGTAGGTGAGGAACGGACTGGAGGAAGAGAGACTGTGGAGATAGGAAGAGCCAGTCCAGAGACTGGCCCAGTGATCTGTGTGGTTAAAGGGAGTGGTGGTGTGTCTGAACAGCAATTCCAGTGGGCTTGGAAAGGGGAAACTTCCCAAGGAATGTTTATGAATGTTTTACTGCCTGGATATGGTGAGTAAGGAGGAATTGAAGAAGATGCTCAGGTTTCTACAAAGAAGGCAGTGCCTATCACACAGCAAGGGAAACTGGTTGGATGAGAAGGTAGAAGACAAGATTATGAGTTCAGTACAGGTACAGTTGAATATGTACTGATGTGACAGGCAATCAGTCATGTGCTAAGACTTCCAGGTATTGCCACTCTCTCTGACTCAGCCCATCTTGTTTGTTGGACAACTCCTTTCATCAGGCATTGAGAGATAACCTTGTGGTCACAGAGGTGGTGGACAGAGCAAGATTTTATGAATCTCAGGATGATGTTCTATTGACTACATAGAACTGCACCAGAGGCAGAGTATTCCTCTGTGAGTTAACAGAGAAGTTGGGCTGGAGGTGCTCTACTCCTTGTTATCATAGGATGAAAAGATCCCGGCAACACATACCTGCATATACCTAGCACAAGAGGTAGGAGCACTTACATCCTTCATCTCTTTTTTTCATCCCTGTTTTACAGACTATCTGGAATTTTAAAGGGTTGTTAAAAGTGGAGAATAGAGAGCTAAAGAGGTTCTAACTGAGGTCAGTGGCAGGAAGGAGATGAGGGAGAAAGGAGCAAATTAGAGTTATATAGAGAGAGGTGAAATCAAAATATCTTGATGACTAAGATCATTGAACAACTTCAGTATGTATTCTTATGCTTCAGTTTCCTGGGATTTGTTTTGAAAATAGAGAGTATAGAACTCTGGCTAAAGAACATCTATGGAGGCCCCATTACTGTCTGAATGAGGGAACTGTAAGTAGAGCAAGTAGGTAGAAATTCTTTCTGCCTCTGTTCTCTCCTCATTTCTGATCATTGTTATTCTACTAAGTTGCAAAAATGACCACAAAAGACCACATTGAGAGGGCCAGAATCTTGGAACACCTCGCACCAGTAGAGTATAACAGATACTTATTTCTAGGACAATGCCTGAGGAGGGTAGAATTCTAGTTTATATGCTGTTTCTCACTGCCTGCATGTTACTCAGGCCAATTTTGTCATCTTCCTTGTCTCTGGGGCTTGGTGTGTGTTGGGGGGGGTTGATATCTGCTGAGGCGTTACTTGTCCAGGACCATTAACGCACATGACCCAGATGGCTGGGCTAGATTAGAACTGAGGATTCTAAGCAGGACCCAAAGTGGACGGTTCTGGAGGAGGCCATCATCAGAGCAGCCAGAGACCCCTGGAAGGTAAAGTGCTTCCACAAAGGAGACCCTGGTCCAAGCTCCTTCCTACAGAGTCTCAAAAAGGCATGTGCTTTAGGGGTTCCCATGGGGACAAGACCAACGTAGAAAACACATACTGAGTAATGCCTTCACGACACAGGAGCTCACTCACAGTGCTCTAGAACGTGTAGCAGTCACGGTGGCCTCTGTTCATGGACTGGTAAATGAATGAATACTTTGGATGAAAGCTCTGGGCAAAGGCATACGTGGTGTAGTTGTATATGAAATATAAGAAAACTGAAATATATATCATTTTAATATATTTATGTTTGTTTAATCCATGTTAAGAAATTTAAAAATAGAGTCTCACCTTAAATTTTAATTCCAAGACCTTCCTCCCTTTTTTTGTCCTCTCTCTCTTCCTCTCATTCTTTCTTTCTTCTCTTAATTGAAAAGTGGAGAAATAGTGAAAATGAAACTGACCTATAGAGAAAAGGAGAAATATGAAGAGAGAGGTAATACCACTATTTCTGCTTCCAAATAAATCCCAGATCAGCCACTTCTAAGGAAATAAGATGGAGGAAAAGAAGCTGGGGGCTGGTGTATTTGCTTCTGACTGTACCAGAACATCTGGGTTTTAATGGCATGATACAGTAAGAATCCTTGGCACCATCATTGCTATTAAATGTCTGTTATGCATTAATAAAACAGAAGAGGCTCATTTAATGTGGCATTTATACTGGAAACCTTGGGATGACGATATGTAATGAATCACTGGTGGGTTTTATCAGTGAATGTGTATTTTTGGCAGGATAACAGAAAGAGAGAACAAACGAGAATTTACTTTTGTGATCTTCTAGAGGAATGGGAGAAAGAAGAATGTGGCAGTTCTAGGGAAATATTTCAAACTTCAAAGACCAGAGCCCTAAGATCTGGTTACTGTTCTCACAGGAGCATTTTCTTTGTCCTGTTGACTGTTTGGAGAAATGTTTACAACCAAGATGGTTGCTAAATGTCTGAATTCTGCTGAGGAGACTTTCTTCATCTCCACAGAAGGAAGTGGTTTGGATACATTTTTCTCTCTATCTTGTAAGTTTCTTTCAGTGAGTCTTGTCAGGCAAAGACAATAAACTCTCAGGTTTATTGCTCCAGTTTCCTTAATATGTATAAATCATTTCTTTAGGATTTATTTGTTATAGCAAATATAAGTGTTGGGAACCTTTTATTATAGAAGATATTGAATTTCTACTGGTAGGTAAAGAGGTTAAATACTTTTTCTTGTCCTATTTCAGCAACATGATTAACCATGATCGTTTTCCATTTGCCTCTTCTCTATTACAAACTTTTCTCTTTCCCCACCCTACCCTCCCTGGTTTTTCTAGGAACATAAGAAATGTAATCAATTCACTTTTTTGGGGGTCAGAAGAGGAAGGCTTCATCTTGGTATTTTATCTCTGATGGAAGCTGCAAAGGATTTGTGTGCACACGAAACTCCATAAGATCAGTATCATGCCTAGAAATTAGAGAATTAAATTACACATGCATGGTTATCAGAGAAGTGAAAATTGAAGAGTGAACATACCAGAGTATGTTCACTTGCAATAATATGATTTAGGTGTGCAGTAGCTACATGCCTCCCCCTGTATTCTTTTCTCTGGGACCTTTGCTGGCAACGCAGCCCAGAATTAAATAGACAAAGATGAAATGCTGTTTGGCTTCTGAGAAACTGAGTTGTTTCATGAGCTCATGGAAAACTATAACCAGATAGTTCTCTCCAACTGAAAAGTGCTGTCTAACCTCCAGCAAGGCTCCTGGCCTCTTCGGGTATCAGTTTCCTTGTCTGCAACAGGAGATATTTAGATCTCAGTATGTGCATCTGTCTGGGTGAGTGCTCAGTTGTGTCCAACTCTTTGTGACCCTGTGGACTATAACATGCCAAGAAACTCTGTCCATGGGATTTCCCAGGCAAGAATATGAGAGCATGTTGCCATTTCCTTCTCCAGGGGATCTTCCTGAGCCAGGGATCAAACCATCTTCTCTTACATCTCCTGGATTGGCAAGCAGATTCTTTACCACCTCACTACCTGGGAAGCTCCAAATTTTTGCATGATTCTTTTTTAATTTGCATTTCCTATAGGGCCCATGGGATTCCCTGGTGGCTCAGAGGGTAAAGAGTCTGCCTGCAATGTGGGGAGTCCTGAGTTTGATCCCTGGATCGGTAAGATCCCCTGGAGAAGAAAATGGCAACCCACTCCAGTATTCTTGCCTAGAAAATCCCATAGATGGAAGAGGAGCCTGGAGGGCTATAGTCCCTGGAGTTGCAAAGAGTCAAACATGACTGAGCGACTTCACTTCATAGGGTCCACAGTATAGGATACACGCTTGCATGCTAAGTCGCTTCAGTCATGTCCAACTCTTTGCAACTCTCTGGACTGCAGCCCACCAGGCTCCTCTATCCGTGGAATACTCCAGGCTAGAAAACTGGAGTGTGTTGCCATGCCCTCCTCCAGGGGGTCTTCCTGGATATATGCATAAAGTTAGACCATTCTCCCAAATTCTCTTTGTCTGCTACTCCCTTTCATCTCACAGCTTGATTCTAAGTCCTTAAACCCTAAATCACTTCCTATTATAGAAGGGAGAGGAAACTGATGACTACAGAATTCCTCTGTTTGTGCTGAGCAGGAGTGGCTTTACAGGAGTTGCTTCACACCCCTTCACCCTGCCCAGCAGCGCCTTTATGAATGGGTGCTGGATGAAGAGTTCCAGTTCTGTGAAAGGAGCAAGTGAGACCTTGGAGGGGGAGGGGACCTTATCAGGAAGGAGACGGGGGAGGTCAGAGGAGATAAAGCTGGCCTGCAATTTGAATGGAAGCTGGAGTTGAGGAGAGGCAAGAAACAGTACAAATTCCCCAGTGGTTGGAATGCAAAGATTGTTTGTAGCATATGCCACTCCCACCCCTCTTCCTCCCAAATTCTTCATTAAGTTTGCTCTAGTCACAGCCTAGACCGGGTGAAACTGAGAAAAGGGGAGTTGCACATAAGTTGGATGGGGGACAGTCAGGTTGTAGAGTTTATTGATTCTATATGGAAAAGGGATGCTTCCTTAGGAGGTGAAATGATAGCAGAGATCAAAAATTCGGAGAAATCAGAAAACTCCTAGAACCAGAGGCCTGGAGAAACCGAACCCTCTGTGCCACTCACCATTTCTTAACAAGAGACTCGGATTCCATCCCTAATTGAGTCACGATATTTGAAGTATTTTAAATATTAAAGGACGAGGTGACTGTTGCAAGCTAGAAGATTTGGAATCATCCAGGTAGTTGACGTCTGTTATACTAGGACAAGTGAATAATAATACAATAATTCTACTTTTTATTTTCTAAGATTCAAGAGAATAGAATTAGAGATTGTTTTTAATGTGCATATTCTTTCAACGATTCCTTTTGGATCTTTTAAATAAATTTAATGTAGATCCCTTAAATGTAAAAAGTCAGTAAAATAGGAAGCAGTATTTTCAACAATCGAAAGCCTTTTGAGATTCAGTGTGTAAAAGGAATACCTAAGGCTTTTAAAACAAATAAGTATATCATCTCCTTCATATCACATTCACAGACTAGCTAATGTTAGCCTGCCTTTCAATACAATAAGGTATAAATGAGATGCAAAATATATTAGACATTTTCATTTAAATTGATTTTTTTATTTGGGGCATTCTATTAACCATAGTTTGTGAAATGACAGATTGTAGACTAAAAGGAAATAATATATTGTTCAGATTAAGCTGACTTGCCATGAGCTCGTGCATTAATCATCAGGTTTTAACACCAATAGAAAGTCATTCTTTACATTTGACTGACATGCACTATCATTTTGCTCCTAGTTAACATACTGCACAAAAGTGATAATGTGAGGGATTTTTCTGAAGGATTGATTGCAGACCAAGATAACTCCTAGGAGGGAAGAAAGCAGAATATAATTTCCCTGACTTAGCTAATTTCTTTTTTTAATCTTGAAGGACAGTACATGTGTAGTGCTCACAGAATTTTGAATAAGTAATTTTCTCATCATATATCTGGCATTATTTACTGGTAATCCCTTTAAATCAGAGCTTAGTTTCCATTTGTAGGTCTGAAAATATGTAGATTCATTTTTGATAAATATAGTCAGTATATTTGATACTACTGATGACTAAAATGGAGGGTGAGAGAAGACCTTGGTAAAGATATAAATTATTGTCACAAACAGTCACATAGTAACAAAAAATCACAGATTTCCTATTTACCTAGGTTTCATTTGGAAGATGCTCAGATATTAACAACAGCTCCACCTTATTACAAAATTTAACTATTTGTTTACCTGTTTGGTTGGAAACAGTAAAAGTGATTTTATTTCTCCCAAATCAATTGCCAGACATAAAGCAATTCAGGATTCAATTTGGTCTTTTCAGCACATGTTATTATACACATATATAAAAATAAGATTAACAAAGTACTTCCTATCATAATATAAATATATCCACCCACTCTAGATACTGTTAGATGTCACATATGCATAGAATTAATTAAAGCACCTACAAAATAATATCCCCAACAGAGAGCCACGCAATGTGTATATAATTAAATTGAAATTTTCTACAAGTTAACAAACTGTTAACAGCCATACATACATGCTTATGGCAGCTGTCAGTTTAGAGAAATTATAGTTGTGCATGGCCCAGAATAAAATCTTTTAACACCATCTATGTCCTAATGGAAAACAAAATGAAACAAATGAGCTGCGTTTAAAGATACATTAAAATATTACACTCAGGGACTTCCCTGGTGGTACAGGGGAATAAGAATCTGCCTGCTGATGCAGGGAAGGTGGGTTCAATCCCTGGTCTGGGAAGATCCCACATGCTGTGGAGCAGCTAAGCTCATGTGCCACAATTACTAAGCCCACATGCCCTAGAGTCCTTGCTCTGCAATAGAAGCCACTGCAATGAGAAGACCATGCTCTGAAATGAAGAGTAGCCCTCACTCACCACAAGGCCTGTGTGCAGCAACAAAGACCCAGCACAACTAAAAATAAAATATAAATAAATGAAGAAAATATTATACTCAAATCCTATCTGTAATCACATATTCTCTCCTGAAAGTTAGTTTCCAACATTTTATGTCTGTATACTATGTGTGCAAAGCATTTAAGCTCTTCTTTACCTATCATAATTTTTTTCCTGGTCCTAGAATCATTTGCAAAGTTGTGAATTTCATTCTATTCCATCATGTGAAATAATCCCCACCTTTATTTTCCCAAACCAAATTAATCCAAGAGGTGGCTAACATCTGTGAAAGGTAGAGTAACTTCTAAATATCTTTCTTTAAAAATTATCTTCATGGACTTCATGGAACCAATAAATAAGAACACTGTATTTAGGAGAAGACAATATGAATTGTCTCTGATGATATCTCAAGAATGTAAAATATCCTTGAAAAAAATATATAAAGAAACCCAGAATTCCACACTTTACCCAGTGAATGTTCATTTTTTCTCTCACAGATTTCCAAATTAAAACAAGCTGCATAAAAATTATGACATAGTTTTCTGGACTGCAGAATCAATGAGTTGCTCTCCTGAGATGGTGAGTACAAACTGAGTCACCTGATTCTGACAGCCCACTCATGGAAACCTGTGGTCTCTTTTGAGCAGTGATGGGAAAAATACTGAGAACCACAGGGCTAGGAGATTCGGTTCTGACAACCAGGCAGTTTGAGTTCATTTGGGTCCTTGACTTTCTCAGATTCACATTTAAAAATCCTTTTTGTGTCTGTTTCTGCCAAGCTATGTCCCTTCCAAGCTGTATATCTTCCATATTCCTTCTCCTTTTCTATGAGTCTAAAAGAAAACACTTTGATGCATTAATGGAATGTAGTTGACCCAATGCCCTCTCTGTCACAATGTTGATTCACAGCCGCCAGGAGCAACGGGCAGCAAGCCAGGCTGCAGACAGTGACTAAACCCCAACAACAGGTCTTGCTTAATGGGCCCCTCCGTCTCCAGCGAGCAGCCCGCCTGTCACAGTGGGTGCATTCTCATGGTAGGAATTAGTTGCACACATTTTCCTGTCTCCAGGATTTGTCAGAAGGCTGTCTGTGACCAGGATGAGCCACTGAAGAATCATGCTCTAATGCTGGGTCCCCTCCTGTGTGTGGGGACCCTAGCCAGAAGGGGAAGGGCAGGGCACTCATGTTTAGTGAGCATCTACCTCTGCTAGGTATTTGACACATGTGATGTTACTGATGTTTTCTGGCATCTCAGTGAAGTTTAATTATTCACACATGAAAACACTGGTTCAGTGATTAGGAAAGGACTCAGCAGGGTTGAGACTCCAGGTCTACTCACATGAGCAATGATCGTGTTTTTTCAGCTTAACCACACTGCTTCCATGTTATTCTGAGAAATGCTTATGTCACTCAGTGACCTAGATGTTTTACAAAACCTGCTACCGACAGGCAACAAATACCTAATAAAAGTTCATTTTTTTGGTTACAAAATTATCATTGGATACAAATGGTTATTTTGCTAGGAGATGTCTGTTTTATCTCTTGTATTTTCTAAAAGCTCATAAAATTTTTGTCTTGAATATTTTGATAAATGCACATGCCCAGGTCCTGGAATTGTATTGCATTGAATTTAGGGTTCAGAGAATGTGCTGGCATTCTTTATCTTTGCTGAATCCCACCAGAGATCAAAGAATCTAAGAGATTAATTTCCAGTTAAAAATGGTGGATTGGCCACAAATGTTTATTCCCTCCTCAAAATGATGCTAAAATGATAGTAAGAGAATTAGGAAAGTATTAATATATATCAACAAGGACAATGGCTAGACCTGAAAATGGAGGGGTGGTGGTGGCGGAAAGTCAGTGAACGTACATGTTGGCCTGCAGGTCTCTGGTGCCCTTTTGCCTTCCTGCTCTCACAGTTCCAAAGACCAAACCACAGTGTATATCTATAAAATAAATGAAATGTTGTGAAACTTTCTGATATTCTGGAACATTCTCGTATGCTAGAAGTATGCTGCTTATATTTTGTCTTGGGCCTGCTGAAGTCTCATGAGGTAGGCTTGGTCAGTGGGTACTTTCATCTCATATTTCTGGAGTCCCAACATTCTGTTTGCATTTTAACAGCTACTTACTAGGTGGACGAGAGCACGAACTGACTTGGTGCCAAGCTAATTGTCAAGCTCTTTTGCACTGAGCCAGGTTGGCAACATAAAACTATAAATTTTATAGTGAGCTACATGAGAATTTTGTGATAAACTGGGTCCTGAAGGCATTTCTTTTCTGCCACCGGTGTGTATTAAGTCACTTTAATAGTGTCTGATTCTTTGTGACCCCATAGACTCTAGCCCTTGAAGCTCCTCTGTCCATGGGATTTCCCAGGCAAGAATACTGGAGTAGATTGCCATATCCTTCTCCAGCAGATCTTCCTAACCCAGGGATTGTACCCGCTTTCTTGTATCTCTTGCATTGGCAGGCAGGTTCTTTATCACTAGCGCCACCTGGGAAGCTCCAACTTCCAGTAAATCTTAGAATAACCCTTCACCACTGTAAGCCCAAACGCAAGGAACAATTGCTCTGCCAAAAGTCATGCTTGTGTCTCTACTTTGCTTCAGTTCTTGCCCTCTTCCATGCTTTCAGCCACTTTGCTACATCCACTTGCGTGAAATCCACCTACAATGGACCTGGGACAAACTATTAAGAGTAACTGGAAATCACAAATATTGCTTTACACTGTAGGATTTTCTTAGCATACATTAAAGGTTTTACAGAATCCCTCTGGGAGCTTAATTTCCCCCCTCAAATCTTACTGTAAAGTGAGCCATAGACCATTTCTTAAATATCATGAGCTCTTAAGATCCAGACTTAACTGTGAATGTTGTTCCACGTATATGCTTACATTATAAGTAACTAGAGTATTTGCTGCTAGAGATCATGGACTGCTCCTGCTGCTAAGTCGCTTCAGTTGTGTCCGACTCTGTGCAACCCCATAGACGGCAGCCCACCAGGCTCCCCCGTCCCTGGGATTCTCCAGGCAAGAACACTGGAGTTGGTGATCACAGACTATTTTGTACTAATTTTAGTGTCTCTTGACAACAGAGAGCACCATAGTGGTTTTCAATAAATGTTTGATGCATTAATAATGTATCAATGTAAGAACTGTGAGTTTTTTGACACAGAAAAATTGTCTTCTTTTTTAGATTTTATGTTCAGTTCAGTTCAGTCACTCAGTCGTGTCCGACTCTTTGCGACCCCATGAATCGCAGCAGGTCAGGCCTCCCTGTCCATCACCAACTCCTGGAAGAGTTTATTCCAGGAAGTTGACACACTTGAAGACAATGACACACAATGAAGACATTGTGATTTGGTGGTATTAATTAAACAAATTCCTCATTTGTACCCTCTGTCTGTGAGAGAGTTTGGAATACACTAGTACCATATTTATTTTCCATGATGATTTGGAAGTTGCTGTTTCTAACGACCTCGGGATTATAATAAATGCAATCTCCTTGACTATCTTTGCCCACCCTGTAATGTGTGATGGTCTTTAATTGGACTCCTTATCAAGCAAAAGAACATTATACAAAGGAAGGGATAGGGCCTGTGTACTGATAAGGATGTGTATTTTGTGAATTTTTCCACAGTGTGGGAGAATCCTTAATGAATCTTTATTCACCACTTTAACTCCTATATTTTTTAAAATCTAGTCTCTGATATACTTTGATGGTGGAATGAAGAGATTACCTTTCTTCACGGTTGCCAAGTAATTAATACCCTGGACTTCTTGGCACATAATCTGAACCCACCATCTGAATGATTGAACAGACTGTAGGGGTTTCAGCAAAGAAATATAATTAATTAAAAGTGTGCGTAACAAAAATTATATTCTCTCTGGGCACAAGGAAGCTGGAATAATGCTACTCTGAAGCTGCCACAAGCATACTGTGTATTGTTCAACTCTAGACAGTGACATTCGCATCATAGTCTGGGGAATGGCACCCTTGTTGCTGGGTGGCGCACAGCCGCCAAGGCCATGCAAGGCAGCCCAGGCCATTCTTTGGTTGCCTTTTGTTTTGCTGACTGTAGCTGAAGGAGTCTCTTGCCAAGTTTCCCTGTCTATTTTGCCGCTCCTGCAGCTCTTACTTTTCTTGGAGCTTTGGCAGTGGGATCTGTTGGCAGCTCTGTTATCCTAGGCCGTCTTTGCCTGTGTCCTTGAGTTCCTAGACTACCTTCAAAACTGACATTCATATACCCACAGTCTTTGCTGGGCCTTTAGTGGGGATATTTTCTCTGTTAGCATTTTTTCCCCTCCTTCCGGTTGCCAAGGTCTTCCCCTGCCTGTGACTTTTTGCTTCAAAGAGAACCATATTTGTCTTTGTGTACTTTTATGAGGGTGACTATATTATATACAGCCTAACTGAGAACACTTTAAAATATCTCATATGGTCATCCTCATATAAGGACACAAAGACCAAACATGATTCTCTAAGAAGGAGCTATTGATAATGACACTAGGATAACAAATACAAACTGGGACTATCCTGAGCACCCTGGGGTGTCTGATCACCTACTCTTCTCTCTCTCCAAGCTGATATGCAGCAGGTTCACACCTCAAAGAGTAGGGGCTATGTATGGGATATTTCTGGGCTTCCCTGGTGACTCAGATGGTAAAGAATCCGCCTGCGATGTGGGAGACCTGGATTTGAGCCCTGGGTGGGAAGATCCCCTGGAGGAGGGCAAGGCATCCCACTCCAGTATTCTTGCCTGAAGAATCACCATGGACAGAGGAGCCTGGCAGACTACAGAGTCTGCAAAGAGACTACATACTACAAAGAGTCCAACATGACTGAGCAGTCGACTAAGTACAGCACATGGTATATTTCTGTTCAGTGGATCATTCATTAGACAAAGCACCCTCACCATTATGGCCCCACTCCCAGGACTCTCTGGACCTCCCTCCAGCATCTCAACAGGATAGCCTTGGCATGGCTAGAGGCCTATAGGGCCCTATACCAGGCCTAAGGTTTGCGTGTGCTGTGATAGGGGCCTGTACCATACCAGTTATTAAACACCTTGCTACTATGCCAGTTCTTTTACCATCTACCTAGTCTCCCTTTCTCTTACTTTGTCATCTATCAACCTAGTCTCAGGACTCTGAAGATACCCACAGTCTATTTTTCTGTTTCATCTCTATTATACATGTATGTCACATTCAATTTTGTAGCTGTTATTTATGCTTATCATAAATAGCAAGATATTTATTTAAGAGAGGAAGGTATTAGATTTTGTTCCCAACATTACTGAATTGCAGGGTGATTATGCTTTCTTCAAGCAAGGAGCTTTGAAAGGAGAGTTCTGTCTCTTCTCATAATCACAGCATTGTAAAAAGATTGTTTCTGTGTGTGAACCCACTCCCCTGGCCAGAATGTGGACGAGACAATTGGTCTCCGTGAATAGGATTAAGAAAACCAAAGGAGAGTTTCAGAGAGTTAAGGCTATAAAGAGGGAAGAAAAAGATGGTGTTTTTTTTGCTCAGAAATCATGTGGCAAATATTTTGGATTACTAGGTCAAGTTAAGACTTTGTGAGAAGTAGAGAAAAAGAAAACACATTGAAATTTTGTGACTGGTGAAAAAACAGTCTCTTTTTTGAGAGCATAAATTATGAAACCAGGATAACATTCCCCATACGGCAACTGTGAATTGAAGAGTGAGTTCTG
>ML664163.1:10359358-10516116 GCA_007570785.1 Antilocapra americana | reverse complement strand
TGAAGAGTGAGTTCTGGATCAAGAGCCCATATTTCCATGGCTTTATATAAAGGGGAGACCTGAAATATTTAAAATGCTAATAGGCGTTTGCCAACGACTTCTGCATGGTGGCTGCAATGGCGCACGAGCGTGGCCAAGAGCGGCTACCCCCATCCGAGGTGAGGAGCAGCGGCTGCGCTTTGCTGGAGCAGCCAGGAAGAGATAACCCAGGTCCAAGGTAAGAGGAGCCCAAGCAAGACGGTAGGCACTGAGAGAGGGGATCAGAGGGCAGACAGACTGAAATTACAATCACAGACAACTAGCCAATCTGACCACACGGACCACAGCCTTGTCTGACTCGATGAAACGAAGCCGTGCCCTGTGGGGCCACCCAAGACGGAAGGGTCATGGTGGAGAGGTCTGACAGAATGTGGCCCACTGGAGAAGGCAATGGCAAACCACTTCAGTGTTCTTGCCTTGAGAACCCCATGAACAGTATGAAAAGGCAAAAAAGATAGGACACGGAAAGATGATCTCCCCAGATTAGTAGGTGCCCAATATGCTACTGGAGATCAGTGGCGAAATAACTCCAGAAAGAATGAAGGGATGGAGCCAAAGCAAAAACAACATCCAGCTGTGGATGTGACTGGTGATAGAAGCAAGGCTCGATGTTGTAAAGAGCAATATTGTATAGGAACCTGGAATGTTAGGTCTGTGAATCAAGGCAAATTGGAAGGGGTCACACACGAGATGACAAGAGTGAACATCAAGAGTCTAGGAATCGGTGAATTAAGATGGACTGGAATGGGTGAATTTAACTCAGATGGCCATTATATCTACTACTGTGGGCAGGAATCCCTTAGAAGAAATGGAGTAGCCATCATAGTCAACAGAGTCCGAAATGCAGTACTTGGATGCAATCTCAAAAACGACAGAATGATCTCTGTTCGTTTATAAGACAACCATTCAATATCACGGGAATCCAAGTCTATGCCCTGACCAGTAATGCTGAAGAAGCTGAAGTTGAACGGTTCTATGAAGACCTAGAAGACCTTCTAGAACTAACACCCAAAAAAGATGTCCATTTCATTATAGGGGACTGGAATGCAAAAATAGGAAGTCAAGAAACACCTGGAGTAACAGGCAAATTTGGCCTTAGAGTACAGAATGAAGCAGGGCAAAGGCTAATAGAGTTCTTCCTAGAGAACACACGGGTGATAGCAAACACCCTCTTCCAACAACACATGGACATCATCTGATGGTCAATAGCAAAATCAGATTGATTATATTCTTTGCAGCCAAGATGGAGAAGCTCTATACAGTCACCAAAAACAAGACCGGGAGCTGACTGTGGCTCAGATCATGAACTCCATATTGCCAAATTCAGACTGAAATTGAAGAAAGTGGAGAAAACCACTAGACCATTCAGGTATGACCTAAATCAAATCTCTTGTAATTATACAGTGGAAGTGAGAAATAGGTTTAAGGAACTAGATCTGATAGTCAGAGTGCCTGATGAACTATGGATGGAGGTTCGTGACATTGTACAGGAGACAGGAATCAAGACCATTCCCAAGAAAAAGAAATGCAAAAAAGCAAAATGATTATCTGAGGAGGCCTTACAAATAGCTGTGAGAAGAAGGGAAATGAAAAGCAAAGGATAAAAGGAAAGATATACCCATTTGAATGCAGAGTTTCAAAGAATAGCAAAGAGAGATAAGAAAGTCTTCCTCAGAGATCAGTGCAAAGAAACAGAGGAAAACAATAGAATGGGAAAGACTAGAGATCTCTTCAAGTAAATTAGAGATACTAAGGGAACATTACATGCAAAGATGGGCTCAATAAAGGACAGAAATGGTAGGGACCTAACAGAAGTAGAAGATATTAAGAAGAGGTGGCAACAACACACAGAAGAACTGTACAAAAAAGATCTTCACGACCTAGATAATCATGATGGTGTGATCATTCACCTAGAGCCAGACATCCTGGAATGTTAAGTCAACTGGCCCTTAGGAAGCATCACTACAAACAAAGCTAGTGGAGGTGATGGAATTCCAGTTGAACTCTTTCAAATCCTGAAAGACGATGCTGTGAAAGTGCTGCACTCAATATGCCAGCAAATTTGGAAAACTCAGCAGTGGCCACAGGACTGGAAAAGGTCAGTTTTCATTCCAATCCCAAAGAAAGGCAATGCCAAAGAATGCTCAAACCTACCACACAATTGCACTCATCTCACACACTAGTAACGTAATGCTCAAAATTCTCCAAGCCAGCCTTCAACAATACGTGAACTGTGAATTTCCAGATGTTCAAATTGGTTTTAGAAAAGGCAGAGGAACCAGAGATGAAATTGCCAACATTTGATGCATCATCAAAACAGCAAGAGAGATCCAGAAAACCATCTATTTCTGCTTTATTGACTATGCCAAAGCCTTTGACTGTGTGGATCACAATAAACTGTGGGAAATTCTGAAAGAGATGGGCCTACCAGACTACCTGATCTGCCCCTTTAGAAATCTGTATGCAAGTCAGGAAGCAACAGTTAGAACTGGGCATGGAACAACAGACTGGTTCCAAATAGGAAAAGGAGTACGTCAAGGCTATATATTGTCACCCTGCTTATTTAACTTATATGCAGAGTACATTATGAGAACTGCTGGGCTGGAAGAAGCACAAGCTGGAATCAAGATTGCCGGGAGAAATATCAGTAACCTCAGATATGCAGATGACACCAGCCTTATAGCAGAAAGTGAAGAGGAACTAAAGAGTCTCTTGATGAAAGTGAAAGAGAGTGAAAAAGTAGTCCTAAAGCTCAATATTCAGAAAACTAAGATCATGGCATCTGGTCCCATCACTTCATGGGAAATACATGGGGAAACACTGGAAACAGTGTCAGACTTTATTTTTTTGGGCTCTACAATCACTGCAGATGGTGATTGCAGCCATGAAATTAAAAGACTCTTGCTCCTTGGAAGGAAAGTATTACCAATCTAGATAACGTATTAAAAAGCAGACACTACTTTGACAAAAAAGGTCCATCTAGTCAAGGCTATGGTTTTTCCAGTGGTCATGTATGGATGTGAGAGTTGGACTATAAAGAAAGCTGAACGCCAAAGAATTGATGCTTTTGAACTGTGGTGTTGGAGAAGACTCTTGAGAGTCCTTTGGACTACAAGGAGATCCAACCAGTCCATCTTAAAGGAGATCAGTCCTAGGTGTTCATTGGAAGAACTGATGCTGAAGCTGAAACTCCAATACTTTGGCCATCTGATGCGAAGAGCTGACTCATTTGAAAAGATCCTGATGCTGGGAAGGATTGAGGGCAGGAGGAGAAGGGGACGACAGAGGATGAGATGATTGGATGGCATCTCTGACTCAATGGACATGGATTTTGGTAGACTCCGGGAATTGGTGATGGACAGGGAGCCCTGGCGTGCTGCGGTTCATGGAGTTGCAAAGAGTCAGACATGACTGAGCGACTGATCTGAACTGAACTGAAAGACTTCTTAGAAAATTTGATATCTTTTTGGTCATGTCCAGAACTGAGATAGAGACAGGTGTAAGTGGAGTATGGAAAGTCTCACAGTGTGGAGAGATGTAGAAAGAGCATGTGACCCAGAGTCAAGTGAAAAATCTGGGTTCAAATCCCAGCTCTGCCCCTTGCTAACCAACCTCTCTGAACAATGACTCTCTCACATTCGAACAAGGCAAATAATACTTTTCTATGATGTTGTCAAGATTTTACAACTTAATGTACAAAAACTGCCTACTAACATGCCTGCTCCACACTAAATCCTTAATAAATTTGTGTATTAGTGTGTGGGCTATTTTGATGCAGAAAATATATACTAAGGTACTTGATTTTTAATAAAGAATTTAAGGCAGAGAGAAAGGAAGGATAAATGTGACCTGAAAATTGGATAAGCCTCCACCTGTGTGTGTGTGTGGGGGGGGTGGTTATGGAGTGTGTGAAGAGGTGAAGAAAAACACACAATGAGGGAAAGACAAAGAAGGAAACTGGCAATCCTGGAGGTGCTGATTTTATATATCAGGTTAAGACAGGTGACATAGTGGTACCAGTATAGGAGATGCAAGAGATGTGGGTTTGATCCCTGGGTTGGGAAGATTCCCTGGAGAAGGAAATGGCAACCCAGTCCAGTATTCTTTCCTGGAAAATCCCATGGACAGAGGAGCCTGGAGAGGTCAGAGGGAGGTCAGAGGTCAGAGGGAGAACTGTAGCAATTTCTGGCTGGAGAGACGGAAGAAAGCTGTAGTGCTAGAATGACTGCAGCATAGAGTCAGTATTTGGCTGAGAAGTTTATAACCTTGAGGTCTGGAGGCTCCTGGAGAAGGTATAAGTGTGCTTCAGGAGGCCCTGTGAACCCCCCTGAAACTGTGGGAAAATCTTGGTAGATATTGGTGTTTTGGGGAACAGGCTCCATCTTGATCTTTGGATTCAACAAGAGCCGTCCCGGTAGTTAACTCCCTCCGTCTATGGTTCCCCACTGTGTAGCAATGATATAGTTTTGGAAACTAATATCTGCTCTAGGGAGGTGTGCTTGATCTAAGGATAACCCCACATCTTTGCAATACTTGGTTTAAATTAGAGAGAATAGAAAAATAAGCCTGATGTACCCATCACTGAGTGTTTTTCCTGACTCTTGAGAGAGAAAAACTGCTCTTTGACTAAAGGCAGAGTCTGGGGAAGCATGTGACCCAGCCTACCACTATGAAGGGATGAGTCTGACACTGTGGATGGAAGCACAGAGAAATTGGAAAGAACTGAAGCCCTCATGACTTCAGTGAGCTCCTGGTTCAACCATTTCCTGAAGCCTGACCTCCATCTGGACTTCCCTCCTGTTACTGATAAATGTTATGTAAGTGCTCTTGGGTAGGGTTTTCTGTTACTTTTAAACAATCATAGCTGAATGGAGATAGTGACCCCCAAAGCCGAGAGCTAGTGGTTTATGCTACATTAAAAGAAGAATCATAGAGAATGCTTAAATGAACTGTTTCATGGTTAAAACCATCTCAGTAGAACTGGATAATGATGTCTTTGTGTACTTTACTTCATCTACAGTGGTGAAATAATTTGTGCTTTTCACTTTAATATGAGTGCCCTTGAACCCTTCTATAATGGTAATGGGAAGAAGGAGCACTATCACATAAAAGGAGGCGGTAGTGTGAAACTTAGGGGGTTTGTCTGGGGGAGGGCCTTTTAATTATGCAATGTATACACTTATGGTTTCACGATAGTTCAGAAGAAGTCATATACATAAGAAATATAATCAGGAAGGTCTGTGATGCAGCTGTCTCAAGGCGTCACTGGGCATGGAGCTGTCTGCTTTCAATCTTGATCCACAGTGCTCTTTACTAGACTTTTATTCTGGACGTAACTCTTCTGCTTTGGTGCCATTGGTAACTGGATGGTCTCTGGGCACCAACCTAGTTTGTGTGCTTCACTTGCCTTTACAATCTACAGAGACACGACTAAATCCTAACTTTAGTGGAGGACTATCCTCGCTGTACCTTTCTCATATCCACGCCTCATCCACACTGAAGAACCCTGGATTGGCACATCACCTTGCTTTTCTCTCTAGTGCACACTTACTTAAATCCCATATTCTACTTCCAGCTGCTCTCTATACCACTATAGGTCATGAAAGACTTGGGAAGATGAGGAGGGTAATATATGGCCCTCTTATGGCTAGATCACAAAAAGTGTAAGTGAAAGTCGCTCAATCGTGTCCACTGGTTTCCAACTTCATGGACCAGAGCATCCCAGGCTCCTCTGTCCATGGAATTCTCCAGGCCAGAATACTGGAGTGGGTAGCTGTTCACTTCTCCAGGGGATCTTCCCAATCCAGGACTCGAACCCAGGTGTCCCACATTGCAGGCAGATTCTTTACTGTCTGAGCCACCAGGAAGCCCAGATGACACCAGATTGCAAAAGGTGGGTAATTTATGGCCCTCTCACGGCTATATTGCAAAAGAGTCAGGTATGACTTAGCAACTAAACAGCAATAACGATACAACTGTTAATAATATAATATCAATGGCAAGATTTGCTATCTCTATAGCCTCTTCCATAATTCTGTAAAGTTGCCTCTTCCAACACTCTAGACAGAAAGTTAGGTAAATGTCTACTCTACTCTCAGAACTCAAACTTAAAGGAAAATCTGAGGGAAATTCTGTGGGTCTATCCTTACTGCTATCCTGTTTGCATTTCTATCAATTCGATTAATAAATAGAAATCATAGTACTCTCGTCTACAAATGACACAATGCTGGGAGAAACAGCTGAACACAAAATAATAGCTGCAAACCCTTGTCTAGTGCTTACTATATCCATTCTTCTATCTACCTTACATGTATTAGCTCATTTAATTCTTATTTCATAGACGAGGAACTTCAAGTTACTTGCCCAAGGCCACTCAGCAAGGGAAGAATAGAGTTGAGGTTTGAATCTAAGTGGACTGGCTCTAAAGTACATGCTCCTAGTCATTCTGTTTTGATGCCCTCAGCGTGATGTAAGAGTTAAACAAATAGAATGGGTATTTTAGATATGCTAAAACAAACAGCAGAATACAATAGATAAGGAAAGAGCTGATTTTACAAGAGATTATCTGAAAGAGGACAAGGGTTTTTGGTTGATCATAAGCTGGATTTGAAAGGAAATAAGCTGCTTCTAAAAAGGTTAACACAACCCCAGACTTCTGGCAGGGAAAAATATGATTCAGCCGAGAGGAAGTAAATGTTCACTGTATTCTAACTCTGACTAATAGATTATGCTGGAATATTTCGTCTATCAGGTATCAGAGTTCACGAGCAACACTATCCAACTCAAGATGTTAGCCAAAATGATGTTCAGTCCAATGACTACTCTGTATAAAATGAGGGCATATAATAGCAGTTTTTAGATATTCCAAGAATATCCGAAGAGGTATGGTCTATGGTATAGTTAATGTCTCAGCTCACAACCAAAAGGAATCATCTGAATATTCAAAGTCTTTCACAATAGTCAGGACTGCCTCATTAAGCAGTGAGTTCCCAGGCAATAGAAGGTTCGAGAAGTGTCTGGATGACAATTTGTTCAACATCTCATTTGCTGGAAAATAGTGTTAACTGGAATAGTATTGCAACAAAGCTGTTTTAGGAATCTGGTTTTCTTAGAAATCTGGCTTTTCAAAGGTAGTTTTTAGCCAAAAATCAGGTAGCTACACAATTGTTAACTGGAAAGCATCAAATTAAGGAAGCTTTGAAGGACTCATCTTAGCATAGAGTAAATGGACAATATTACCGTTAAATCTGAAGAAATAATACTTGAAATACTTAAATGAAACTCCTAAACTCCCTATCATGTATTTTATAAAAATGTTGAAATCCAATTTCAAATGGATGTTTTCCTGCCACTTTAGTATTTTTAAGTGCTTTGTTTTTGAGGAAATGCTGCAATACATAAAAGTGAGCAAGTGAAGTGGCTGAACACCCTGTCAAGATGCCCTGTCCACACAGTGCACATGTGATGAGTGAGGAAGGGAGAAAAGGTTAATGTAATTAGAGAAATGAATTCTGGGTAGCCCCAAAGAGCATGTCTTGTGAGTCATCTACATTCACATTTCTTTGAACTTTGTCTATCCTAAGGGAGATGAAGCAATTACACAGACATAATGTGCTACCCTTTCAGTACAGTGCAACTCACATTCCTCCACATATTCATCATCAGTGGTATTTGTGTTCAGTGCTGTCACGCAAGCTAGTTGCCAGCAATTATTAAAAAGAAAACCAAAAGGTTATGGATTTAGGAAATAAAGCAAGGCTAACTTTTGCAACATGTTCTGTGAAGCAAGGTTAATTTTCACAACATGCTCTATGAAGATGTGAATCCATTAAGGGGAAAAAAATCACTAAGGAGCTCCTCAAAGATACTCCTGCATCAAGAACTATCTCCAGAGACCTACAAAGTAAATGAGGTGATTATCTGTCAGTCACAATTCTCCGAAATGGAATCCACAATGGCTGTGACATAGCTGCGTATGAGCTTCCCCTCTCATTTTACCTACATTCTCATTCACGAATTGTGAAAGTCTTTTTCTCTGGACTTTCCCTCATTACCTGCTTTTTTTTCTTTAAAAACAAACAAAAATACTCTAGATTTCATTACCAGAGAAATTTGTGTAGAGAGCATTCTGTCTGGCACAGTGTTAATACTAACTCTCCCAACTTCTCAGGAAAACAAGGAACTATTTTCAACACATATTTTTCCTCCTCCTACCTCCTCCCCTTGCCCTCCCCTCCCCTTCTCTTCTTTCCTCCTTTATTCTCTTTTTCCCTGATAAAGAAGGGAACTATCATTTACTGGGTGCCTAATTCATGCCAAGCACTCAGCATATATTATCTAGTTAGATCTCTGCAACAGCACTTCAAGTCAGGGATTATGATCCCAGCTTTATAGACAAGGTTTAAAAAAAGCAAACTTACCTAATGTCACACTGTAAGTCACAGAAACAGGTTTCTATCTAGCTAGTTCTATACATTACCGTCTTCAGGATATATTAGATTGTCACTTGTAGCCAAATATGGAGCACGTGGCCTTCACTTGAGACCTCAGCTTTGGCATTGTCTTCTCACTCTCATACCTTGGCCTTGAGATAGCCAGTCAAGGCTTCGTTTTTCTCTTAATTAGCTCTCAAGAATTTGCTCTCTTATCTGGTAGACTTAGGGAACCTATGGCCTCAGCTGGTTCTGAGTCACACTGCTGACTCTGATCTGCATCACACATTTTTTTTTTCCTTTCTTTGTGGTCCTAAATCCTGAGTTGGGATATCCAGAGGCAATGACTACAGAAGAACTGCATACATACAGCACATTATAAGAACTATTAGTTTGACAGTAATGAGAACCCAACATGGGAGACAACAAAAGGAACGCAGATGTATAGAATAGACTTGTGGACTTTGTGGATGAGGGTAAGGGTGGGATGAGATGGGAGAAGGGCATTGAAGCATGTTAATTGTCATGTGTCTAATCAATCGCCAGCCCAGGATTGATGCTCGGGACTGGTGCAGCGAGATTTCCCGGGGGGGAGGAAGGAGGGAGGGGGGACCCGGAGGGGAAGCATATGTAAACCCATGGTGATATCATAACAATGTATGGCTAAAACAATAATTAAAAAATAAAAAAATTAAAAAAAAAAAAAAAAAGAACTATTAGTTTGAACCACATGAAACAATGTTGCATATTTTTATATGAAAAAAACTAATGTTTTTGTAGGTAAAATAAATCAAATAGTGAAATTTAATATGGATCAACATCTTATATGTTTTACAATACCCATTTTTACTTCAATAATTTGTATAAATTACAAAAAATAGACCAATTTTTAAGGAAAGTGTAATACTATTGTGAAAGTATAATTGTATCAGTACGTCTTATATAATTTTATTTCTTGTCTAAATCATTTTTGGTGGGTCAAGCAGCTCTGGCAGCCTAGCATTTGCCATGCTGCTAAATCTCAAAGAAATTTAAAAATACATTGAGTTTCATAAAAATTAAAGTATAGCATATGTAAATTTTGGGGATGTAGTTAAAGCAGTGCTGAGAAGTCTCAACTGATAATCTAACTTTCGAACTTAAGAAACTAGGAAAAGAATTGTAAGATAACCCCCAAGTAAGCATAGAAAGCAAATCATAAGTGAAAGTGAAAGTGAAGTCTCTCAGTCGTGCCTGACTCTTTGCGACCCCATGCATGAACTGTAGCCTACCAGGCTTCTCAGTCCATGGAATTTTCCAGGCAAGAGTACTGGAGTGGGTTGCCATTTCCTTCTCCAGGGGCTCTTCCCAACCCAGGGATTGAACCTGGGTCTCCCCAAAATCATAAAGGAGGACATAAATAAATGAACTTGAATATAGAAAAAAAGAAGAAAAAATCAATGAAACAAAGATCTGATTCCTTGAAAAGATTAATAAAATTAATAAGCCTCCAATAAGATTAACAACATTGAAAAAAAACACAAGTTACATAAGTCAGGAATGAATCACTGTATCAGGGTCTATATCAGTATAGACCCTGCAGACATCAAGAGTGTAATAAGGGAATACTGCACAGAACCTTATACACATAAACTTGACAGCTTAGTTGAAATGAACCAATTCTTCTAAAAGTACAAACTACCACAACTCATCAAATATGAAACAGACCATTTGAATAATCCTATAACAACTACAGATATTGGATTCATAATTTAGACTATCTCCTCTGTCCCATCCCTAAGCCCAGAGGGTTTCATTGATAAATTCTTCCAAACATTTAAGGAAGAAAGACTGCCAATTCTACACAGCCTTTTAAGAAAATAGAAGAGGGACCATTTTTCCAGTTCATTTCATATGGTCAGCACTAAGCTGATAGCAAAACTTGGCACAAGTATTACAAGACAATAGCAGTAATTATAATAATAGTACTAATACTATATGTCTTCTCTGCTTAGATCTGCTTCAGCTTCCTATGAGAATGCTTTTCATAAGTAGAGGCTTATTTTATCCTATTCTTTGCAAGACACATACATTCTTTGCATTCCTGATAAAGTACTGTCCAGATGTGATTGACTAGATGTGCGTCAGACCTGGACAGATGGCTATTCTTGGGCTGATGATTAGAGTGAATAAATATATATTTAATACAAATATTTAACTTCTGTCATTGTTATAGCAATGTATTTTCCCATCAATAAGTAGTAAGAGCAAAAACTGTGCTCTTAAAATCACTGTGATTAAAAAATATTCAGTATGGTATGCATCCATGTTCATAACAGCATTTCTCAAAATAGCCAAAAGGTGGACATAACCTGAGTGCCCATTGATGGATCAATGGATAAACAAAATGGGGCATATATATATATATATATATATATATATAGACAATGGAGTATTATTAAGCCTTAAAAAGTAAGGAAATTCTGATACATGTTACAACATGGATGAACGATGAGGACTTCATGCTAAGTAAAATAAACAGACACGAAAGGACAAATATTGTATATTTCGACTTATATGAGGTACCTAGAGTAATCAAATTCATAGAGATATAAAGCAGAACAGTGGCTGTCAGGGTCTGGAGGAAGATTAGGGGGAAAATGGAAGTGAGAATGGATAGTTGTTTAAAGGGTACTGAGTTTTAGTTTTGCAAAATGAAAAGCATTCTGGAGAGTGGTTGCACAATAGTGTAAAATTAATTAACAGTACTGAACTGTACACTTAAGAATGGTTAAGATAGTAAATTTTATGTTTATTTTACCACAACTAGGAAAAAAACACTATTGTAAATATAGTAATACATGTCTTTTCTTAAAGACATTTAGGATAACTTCCTTAAAGTGTTGGGGTCATGTTTAAAAGTGTTTGATGAATATTTCCAAAGTGTTCAAAGAAACATGGCACCAGTTTATGCTCCTTGCTGTTTAGTCACTCAGTCCTGTCTGATTCTTTAGAGACCCTATGGACTGCAGCACGCTAGGCTTCGCTGTCCTTCACTATCTCCCAGAGTTTGTTCAAACTCATGTCCCCTTGAGTCGATGATGCCATCCAACAATCTCATCCTCTGTCACCCCCTTCTCATCACACCCTCAGTCTTTCCCAGCATCAGGGTCTTTGCCATTGAGTTGGCTGTTTGCGTCAGGTGGCCAAAGTGTTGGAGCTTCAGCTTTAGCATCTGACTCTTTGCAACCTCATGGACTGTATCCTGCCAGTCTCCTCTGTTCATGGAATTTTCCAGGCAAGAATACTGGAGTGAATTGCCATTTCCTACTCCAGGGGATCTTCCCAATCCAGGGCTTGAACCCACGTCACCTGCACTGGCAGGAGAATTCTTTACCACTGAGCCACCTGGCTTCAGCATTAGTCCTTCCAATGAATATTCAAGGTTGATTTCCTTTAGGATTGACTGGTTTGATCTCCTTGCAGTCAAAGGGACTCTCAAGAGTCTTCTCCAGCACCACAGTTCAAAAGCATCAATTGTTCAGTGCTCAGCCTTCTTTATGGTCCAATTCACTGGAAAAACCATAACTTTGATTAAAGGAACCTTTGTTGGCAAAGTGATGTCTCTGCTTTTTAATATGCTTTCTAGGTTTGTCATAGATTTTCTTCCAAGGAGCAGGCATCTTTTAATTTCATGGCTGCAGTCACCATCCACAGTGATTTTGGAACCCAAGAAAATAAAGGCTGTCATCGTTTTCAGTTTTACCCCCATCTATTTGCCATGAAGTGATGGGACTGGATGCCATGATCTTAGTTTACTGAACATTGAGTTTTAATGTTCAAGCTTTTTCACTCTTGCAGCTAGATGTGACAATATAGCTTAGGTCTAATAACGAGATCTAAAGATAATGGTATGTATAAATTAAAAAAAATGTATCTAAAAGTAATGGTATGTGGAATTCCTGGAATGTTTTCTTTAAGCAAAGGACTTGTCTTTTTTCCCCTTTGTACCGGCTGCTCAGAATGTAGATAGGGCTGACGGGTCAGCCATCATTTTGGACATCGATTTCCACATGAAAGTTGCATGAAACGCAGCAACAAAATAGAAAAGCTATGAGTCTTTGACATCTGGAACCGCTCTATGGGCTCTGGACTGCCTGCCTCCAGACTGTTATATTGGAGACATACATTTCTAGCTCACTTTGATCTTTTTACACCTGAATTTATCCTTTAGCTTTAGTTTTCATTCTTTTCAGCCTTTGTCATATCAGTGAAAAATACCTTAGTTTTGTTATACACAGCTCCTTGTTCACTAAGAGATAAAATTTCTGGAGTTATTGCTACTTTTAGCTAAGCAAAGGAGAGGAACCCAGAAAGAATTTTTTCTTCTTTTCATATTTGGGATGGCATATTGCTAGGGTTCTCAATATGGAAGAGTAAATTCATTATCATCACCTTTCTCTTTAATTCAGAGACTGTCTGGAAGATAAAGTGGCTAAGATCAATAGATATTTATTGAAGCATTCTATTCAATTGATACTTGAAACGAATGCTTATATTTCAATCATGATGCTTTAGAGGATTTTAATAAGGATAAAAAAGCAAAGTGTCAGATATTTCTGATTTTTTAATTAAACAACTGCTCTGAGAAACTGGATCCAATGTCTCAAGGCAATTTAAGCCTTGTTACTCTTGTGGGTATGGGGAGGGAGAATGGTGAAACTCTGAAAACTTTGTTGATGTTTTTGAACCTGAGTGTATGTTACAATCACATGAGTTGGGGGGGGCTTCTTAAAAACAAAGTTTGCTAGGCCCCATGCCTCCAGGATTGACTAGCCACTTTCTTTCTGGACAGGAAGAACAGCAAAATAAACAACTCTGGTGTATAATTGCCTCACTCCAGGCATTCTGCCACCCTTTTGGGGTAACTCTGCCAACTCCAGGGACCAGGGAAAATAATTAGAAGGAAACAGAAATGGCAAGAAGGAGACTGTACTTATTTGAGGTCACTGCTTAGCTTTCTTCAGGACTTTGGACTGATTTTCATCAGATAGACTGGTTTCTGTCAAATTAAACTTTTCCTTATTCCCACAATAGGTGCATCATATAAAACCCAATCTCTGCTTCAGTGCATGAGGCGAAGTGTTAGTCGCTTAGCCCTGTCCAAATCTTTGTGACCTCATGGACTGTAGCCCACCAGGCTCCTCTTTCCATGGAATTCTCCTGGCATGAATACTGGAGTAGGTTGCCATTTCCTTCTCCAGGGGATCTTCCTGATTCAGGGATCAAACCCTGGTCTCCTGCATTGCAGGCAGATTCTTTTATCACTGAGGCATCAGGAAGCCCTCTTTGCATACAGAGAGTGTTCTCCTTTTGGCGTTAGGGAGTAGAGCTGCATGTCTTCATCTTGTCTCCTTATAGATTAAATGATGCAACTGAATTTATATCACAGTATACTGGAGAACACGCAACCACTATAGTAGATATTCCTGGCTATGTTTCAGCAACATGAGAATTGCTTTAACTACTATTCCAGACTCTACCAATCTCTTCTGCTTTACTGTGTTTAGCATTAACTCTGATTTAGGATGTATGTGGTTGAAAATAAATGTTCAGGCACAGGATGAATTTATAGATGAGGTTTCTTAATAGTTGTTTCCTTTAAAGACATTTCCTTTAAAGGCATTGCACATTATCAATATTTAACTTGGTGCTTATCCACTCTAAGTATTTTATTTATAGTTATCAAGTTACTATATTGTTGTCATTTTTATGCAAACTTTTATCAACTAAAACACATATGAATGGAAAGTATTCATTTTTTCACTTCAAAATCTGCAGTCAGGTCAACAGCTAAAGGATAGGTGAGACATAATTGAAATTTACAGATGTGATTTATTTTCTTACGTGAGTTAGAGATCTTACTCTATGAAAAAATAGAGAAATAAATTTGGAAAGCCGTTGAAAAGTTGCTCACTTTAGCAATTTTGTTTTACAACTTTAAAAAAAAAAATCAGAGATTCAGAGAGGTTAGATAATTTATTTGCTCATGACTAAACTCATGACTGATCCAGCACTAGAAATGGGCCTCTTAGTGCTTTGTGAAGTCAATATTAAGTACCGTGAACTGAATCCTAGCATTTCAAAGGATGTATGAATCATTATAATTCTTAGTTCTATTTTTTGAGGACTTCCAAAAAAACCGTGAATATTCAAAAACATTTTGAAAGAAATGTACCAGAGGATTTACACACTGATGTCCTTCTGAACAGTTCACTAAAATGTTTGATTTAAAGTAAGTAATATTCACTGGAAGGATTGATGCTGAAGCTCCAGTACTTTGGCCACCTGATGCGAAGAGCCGATTCATTGGAAAAGACCCTGTTGCTGGGAAAGATTGAAGGCAAAAGGAGAAGGGGCAGCAGAAGATGAGATGGACCAACTCAATGGACATGAATTTGGGGAAACTCAGGAAGACAGTTAAGGACAGGGGAGCCTGGTGTGCTAGAGTCCATGGTGTTGCAAAGAGTTGGATATGACTTAGCGACTGAACAGCAACAACAAAAAAACCTATCATTAATGATGTGTATCTGCTGACTTATGAGGAACCATAAGTAAGTGATACAGGGAGAAATTTGGAGAAGTGATAAAGATGCTGAAGAGAACCCATAGGGGAAATAAATGGTCCAATTAGAATGTGTTTGGAGTAAACCTTTCTCTTACTTTCTTAACATTCAACATTCTCAGTATCTCAAAATATGCATCTATTATTCAGACTTATTTTTTCTTCACTCTGTATTGTTGCAATGATTACACAAGAGACTTATGGATAGATGGGAACTCCCTGGAAGTACAGTGGTTAGGGCTATGTGCCTCTACTGCCAGGGGCATGAGTTTAATCCCTGTTTGGGGAACCATAATCCTACAAATGTCAGTGCAGACAAAACAAACAAACAAACAAACAGCCACACACAAAACACAAAAAGCCCATACCACATATGGATAAATGATGACAACAATACACTGATGACAATAATCCATTTCATAGTAAAGTAGTATTCTCTTAATTGAATGCAGTTAATAAAAATAATTGAGATTTTAAAACACAATATTAAGTTTTTATTCTTTGAGGAGTATAGAGAAAAATTGTGTTGTGAAAACAAGGGAAATTTTGAAAGAAAATTGGCTTTAAATGACTACTTTTTAAATTAAACTTTTTATTTTGTATTGGAATATAGTCAATTAACAATGTGATAATTTTAGGTGGTCAGCAAAGGGACTCAGCCATATATATATATATGTTACCATTCTCCCCCAAATTCCTCTCCCAGCCAGGCTGCCATATAACACTGAGCAGAGTTCCCTGTGCTATACAGTAGGTCCTTGTTGGTTATCCATTTTAAATATAGTAGTGTGTACTATATTCAATTTTCACCTTGACAAGTTTTGTGGCCATGCAAAGATATGGCTGAATGAACTTAGGACAAAAGCAACCTATCAATCATGATAAATTCATTAAGATCAGCTAATGCACTGCCAGTTTGGTTAGACAAAACACAATCAAGTCCAATGAAGTGAAGTGAAGTGAAAGATGCTCAGTCATATCTGACTCTTTGCAACCCCATGGACTCTCCAGGCCAGAATACTGGAGTGGGTTGCCTTTCCCTTCTCCAGATCTTCCCAACCCAGGGATCAAACCCAGGTGTCCCACATTGCAGGCAGATTCTTTACCAGCTGAGCCACAAGGGAAGCCCCCAAATGAGATGACTGGAGTGAGAAATATTGATGTCTTACTCAATGTTTTATGGGTAGGCTTGAACACATCACCAAAAAGGGAACCTCCAAAAGAATACCAGAAAACCATTTCTTTGCTCTGACTTATCTTTTTGGCTTTGCCCCTCTTGTTTCTGTACTTTGGAACCATGTAGATAAAGGGAATTCACTTCTTTCCCTTTCTGTGACTGAGGGAATAGTAACATTAATTATCACTAGTCTGCTTCAAAATTGTGAATTAGATCAGTCTATGGAAAATATTTGTAGCTGCTGAATGTTCTAGAAAAAGAATGACATCAACATCTATATGTTGCCTGATATATTTCACAAACTAGAAAAAAAAATCTTAAAATTTGTATGGAGAAACAAAAGACCTCAAATAACCAAAGCAGTCTCGAGAAAGAAAAACAGAGCTAGAGAAATAAGGCTGTCTGACTTTAGACTATACCACAAAGCTACAGTCATCAATACAGTATGGTACTGGCACAAAAATAGAACTATAAATCAATGGAGTGGGATAGAAAACCCAGAAATAAACCCACACACTTATGGTTAATTAATCTAAGACAAGGGAGAGAATCTTATACAATGGAAGAAATATAGTCTCTTCAATAAATGGTGCTGGGAAGACTGGACAGCTACATATAGAAAAGTGAAATTAAAATATGCTTTAGCACCATGTACAAAGATAAACTCAAAACGGATTAAAGACTTAAATGTGAGACTGGAACATGACTAAAAAGAAGCAGGAGAATCTGGGCATTACTTTAGAGCTACAGCATGCAAACTCTTAGTTGCAGCATGTGGGATCTAGTTCCCTGATCAAGGATGAAACCTGGGCCCCCTGCATTGGGAGTATGGAGTCTTAGCCAATGGACCACCAGGGAAGTCCCTGATGAGAGTTTTGAAAGTGTTTTGGAGGAGAACAAGATGGCGGAGGAATAGGTGGATATGGAGTACATCTCTTTCCACAGATACATCAGGAATACACCTTCAGACACAGAAGTGCTTGCAGAACACCAGCTGAGAGCAGACAGGAGTACCTGACCAGTAGAAAAGAATATATAGAACCACACAAAACTTGGTAGGACAAAGGAACTGAGGGTAGGGGGAAACAGGAGTGTTACTAGCACTGGACCTGCGCTCAGCAGGTGGGGGAACTGAATCAGGGGTCTGATCCCCACAGTGGGCCAATTGTCTGAGTCAGAGGAGAAACATTTTAAGGCTGAGAGTGAAAGAGCTGATCTGTGGCAGCCTAAATGGAATGTGAACAGACAGTCCTTGCCGCAGCCATACATACCCTGGATAGGAATGCTGGTCTCCTGGAAGGCACAGTGGCTGGGAGCTGGAGCTTAGGGATTGTGCAGCAATTCCAGAGCAAGGGCCGCTTTTGACTATGGAGACACGGATTGAGGGGATGTGAGGGAGGAGATAGTGGTGGGAAATGCCAGTGGAGGAAAGGCAGGCAGCCACGAAAGCAAGGCGATACTGCTGAGTCACGCATAGGGGGTGGAGCCATCACCATAGCCTCTCTCTCCCCACACGCCAGGATCGGCAGCTGAGAGAGGCTGGCCCATCCAACACTTGATGCACGACAGAGTAAGACCCCAGCCAGGGAGGTCCCTCTATGTGCCTGATGTGCTGAACAACAGAGAAGGACCCCCACAGCAAGGGAGCCTTCTAAGTGCTGGAATGGGCAGATCTACAGAGAAAGACTGGCCAAAGAGGCCTTCTGATCGCCAGCTATGAGAGACTCGAAAAAAGACTCTGCTAGAGCCATAACTCCTGCAGCAAGGCAGTCCATGTCCCTGCACACTTGGTGCCACCAGGGTCCCACAAGCCAAGCAGCTGCACCACCTTCCTGCTCAACTCTCACTGGGCCAGAGCTGCTACAGGCAAAACAATGTGTCTATGTGCACAGGGTCGCTTCGACTCCTTGCAACCCTGTAGACTGTGGCCTGCCAGGCTTCTCTGTCATAGGTGGGGTTTTCCAGGCTAGTATACTGGAGTGTATTGACCAATAGTGGTTGCCATACCCTTCTAGAGCACTATATTTCCTGCTGCCCTAGCTGCCAACCCTGCTGAGTACCTGGTGCCACCAGAACCTCTGTGACCTAAGCAGCTGCACCACCTCCACACCTGGCCCTCACAAGGGCAAACCCAAGCCCTCCAGGGCAGCCTCAGGAGCTAAACCCCAGTGGATGACCCACATGTAGAGGTGGAAATAAACCACAATTGAAACCCAGGGGCAGTGTGGCTAAGGAAGAAGACCCCAAACCTTCCCACCAGCTATACAAGCTGCAGATTAAATCTACATGATCAACTAAGCAGACTCTGTGTCGATGGGAAATATAGAAGGCAACTGAGAGCTCCCACAAAAGAAAACGCACTAGCTCTAATAGCTGTGGACACTGGAGGCAAGAACACACAGGAGTAGGACCAGATTAGAATCTGAGCTGCCCCCACAGCAGATCCAGAGATCAGCGCAGTGTTGGAGGGCATCCTAGGAAGGTAAGGTGGACTGTGACTCCCAGAGAAGGAAAGGACTCTGACAGCAGTGACTCAAGAAAAAACATTTATTATTTGTATTTTCTGACTTGTTCTGAAGATTCTTTTGGATTTTTCCTCCCCTCTGTTGTAGTTGTCAATTTTATTGGCACTAAGAAGTCCAATTAAGCTTTTGAGCTTTTTTTCCCCTCAGTCACATTTTTTATTGTCATCATAAACCTCTGCCTCTATGTTGGGCTTTTGCAGTTCTGTGGAGTTTTCCTCTTTTTTTTTTTTTCTTTTCTCTTTTTTTAATTTTAATTTTTAAATTTTTAAACCTATTATTATTTTTTCTACATTTATTCTTTTCTTTGCTTTTCCTACTGTTCTTTTCCCCTTGCAGTTATTCTTTAATGTATATAAATCTTCTTTAGCTACCTGTATTTAACTTCGCATATCTATTCTTTCTTTCCTTTCTCTCCTTTCCTCTCAACATATTTGTTAGCTTTGTTTTCATTGCTTTATTCCCCAATTGCCACCTTGCTTTAGTTTTGTTTTCTAGTTTGTGCTTTAATTAGTTTTGTTCTGGTAGATATAATTTTTGGTTTCCTTTGTTTGCCAGATCAATCTATTGTATTTTATTTTTGTTGGACTGTTTTGATTTTGATTATGGGTGTATATGGTGTATATGTATATGTATATTCAGTCACACTTCCTATTGTTGTTATAAACCTCTGCTTCTATGATTTCCTTTGCCGGGTCAATCCACTGTACTTTATTTTTGTTGGACTGTTTTCACTTTGCTCATGGATATATATGTATAGGTGTATATTTCATTATTTTAATTATTATTTGCCTGATTTTGTAACTGCCATTTGTTTGGGGCTCATCTTTGGTTTCTTGTTTTTGAATATTTGTTTTAATCTCACTTAATGCCATAACAAACCATTTGTAGGAACTTTGTTCCTGACCAGAGATCAAGCCATGAGCCTTTGGAGTAGGAGCACTGACTCTAAGACCCTAGACTACCAGAGAACTAACCGTAGGGAGTATCAAATAGTGAGAACTCACAGGAAACCACTCTAATACAAGACCCTGCATCACCCAACCACAAGTAGCACCCTGTGTAGGTTGCTAAATAACAAAGAAAACAAGAGTTAAAATCCAATCATCAGCAGATAGGATTACCACCTCACTCAGTCATGCCCATCAGAGGAAAAACAAACAAACAAAAACTCAGCACAAATCTCACCCTATATGAAGCTCACACAAACCACTGGACCAATCTTAGGAGGGCAGAAACCAAAAGGAAGAAAGAATTCAACCTTCTTCAAGGAAAGAATTCAACTTTCCTTGAAGGCTGGGAAAGGAGACCTCAAACACAATAACTTAAAAAAAAAATAATGAAAAGGCAGATAAATACTGCACAAATGAAAGAAAAAACTAGAAATATAGAAGTCCAAATAAATGAAGTGGAAATAGGCAAACTACCTGAAAAAGAATTCAGAATAATGATAGTAAAGATGATCAAAAACCTTGAAAACGAAATGGAGAAAAAAATGTAAGAATCAATTAACAAAGACCTAGAAGAATTAAAGAATAAACATACTGAGACAAACAATACAATTACTGAAATTAAAAATACTCTAGAAGGAATCAGTAGCAGAATATCTGAGGCAGAAGAAAGAATCAGCCAGCTGGAAGATAAAATGGTGGAAATAATTTCTGAAGAGCAGAATAAAATAAAAAGAATGAAAAGAGTTGAGGACAGTCTCAGAGACCTCTGGGGCCATACCAAATGCACCAGCATTTGAATTATAGGGGTCCCAGAAGAAGAAGAGAAAAAGGAAGAGTATGAGAAAATTTTTGAAGAGATTATAATTGAAAATTTCCCCAACATGGAAAAGGAAATAGCCAATGAAGTCCAAGAGGCACAAAGAGTCCCATACATGATAGACCCAAGGAGAAACACACCAAGACACATACTAATCAAACTAACAACGACTAAACACAAAGGAAGAATATTAAAAGCAGCAAGAGAGAAGCGACTTGTAACATTCAAGGGAAACCTCATATACTTAACAGCTGATCTTTCAGCAGAAACTCTGCAGGCCAGAAGGGAATGGCAGGATATATTTAAAGTACTGAAAGGGAAAAATCTACAATGAAAATTACTGTACCTGGAAAGGATCTCCTTCAAAATTGATGGAGAAATAGAAAGCTTTTCAGACAAGCAAAAGTTAAGAGAATTCAGTACCACCAAACCAGCTTTACAGCAAATGTTAAATGGACTTATATAGTCAAGAAATACAAGAGAAGAAAAAAGATCTACAGAATTAACCCCAAACAATTAAGAAAACCTCAATAGGAACATATATAGCAATAACTACTTTATATGTAAATGGATTAAATGCTCCAATCAAAAGACACAGACTGGTTAAGTGGATACAAAAACAAGACCCATTTATATGCTGTCTACAAGAAGCTTACTTCAGACCTCAAGATACATATAGACTGAAAGTGAGGGGATGAAAAAATATATTCCATGCAAATGGGAAGCAAAAGAAAGCCAGAGTAGCACTCCTCATATCAGACAAAATATACCTTAAAATAAAGAAGATTACAAGAGATAAGGAGGGACACTACACAATGATCAAAGGATCAATCCAAGAGGAAGGCATAACAATTGTCATATCTAAGCACCCAACATAGGAGCACCTCAATACATAAGACAAACACTAACAGACATAAAAGGCGAAATTGATAGTAACACAATAATAGTAGGAGAATTTAACACCCACTCACACCAATGGAAAGATCATCAAAACAGAAATAATAAAGAAACACAAATCTTAAATGATACTTTAGATGAGATGGATCTCATTGATATCTTCAGGACATTCCATTCAAATGCAGACTTCTTCTCAAATGCACATGGAACATTCTCTAGAATACACACATCTTGGGTCACAAATCAAACCTCATTAAATTTGAGAAAATTGGAATCATTTCAAGCATTTCTCTAACCACAATGCTATGAGGCTAGATATCAATTATAAGGAAGAAATGTGTAAGAAACACAAACACATGGAAATTAATCAGTGTTTCTAAATAGCTAGTAGGTTACTGAAGAAATCAAAAGAGAAATAAAAAAAATACTAGAAACAAATGATAATGAAAACATGACAACCCAAAACCTATCAGTTCGAAGAGGGAAGTTTATAGCAATACAACCCCACCTCAAGGAACAAGAAAAACATCAAACAGACAACCTAACTTTACACCTAAAACAATTGGAAAAATAAGAACAAAAAAATCCCAAAATTAGTAGAAGGAAAGAAATCATGAAGATCTGAGCATAAATAAATGAAAAAGAAGTGAAAGAAACAATAGTAAAGATTAATAAAACTAAAGGCTGGTTCTTTGAGAAGATAAAACAAAATTGACAAACCTTTAGCCAGACTCGTCTAGAAAAACAGAGAGGAATCAAAACAACAAAATTAGAAGTGAAAAAGGAGAGCTTACAACAGACAATGCAGAAATATAAAAGATTATAAGAGAATATTATGACGACTTTATGGCAATAAAATAGATAACCTGCAAGAAATGGACAGATTCTTAGAAAAGTTCAATCTTCCAAGACTGAACCAGGAAGAAATAAAAATTATGAACAACCCAATTACAAATACTGAAATTGAAGCTGTAATCAAAAATTTCCTCCAAAACAAAAGCCCATGATGAGATGGCTTCATGGGAGAATTCTATCAAATATTTAGAGAAGAGCTAATGCCTATCCTTATAAAAATTCTTTCAAAAAACTACAGAGGAAGGAACATTTCCAAACTCATTCTACAAGGCCACTATCACCCTGATACCAAAACCAGACAAAGACAACACACAAAAAGAAAACTACAGGCCAATATTACTGATGAACATAGATACAAAAATCCTCAACAAAATTTTAGCAAACAGCATTCAGCAATACATCAAAAAGCTCATATACCATGGTCAAGTTGGGTTTATTCCAGGAATGTAAGGATTTTTCAGTATATGCAAGTCAATCAATGTGATACACCATGCTAACAAACTGAAAGGTAAAAGCCATATGATAATCTCAACAGATTCAGAAAAAGCCTTTGACAAAATTCAGCATGCATTTATCATTAAAACTCTTCAAAAAATGGGCATAGAAAGAACCTAACTCAACATAGTAAAGGCCATATATGATAAGCCTACAGCAAACATTATTCTCAATGTTGAAAAACTGAAAGCATTCCCCCTAAGATCATATACAAGACAAGGGTGTCCACTTTCACCACTAATGTTCAACATACTTCTGGAAGTACTAGCTACAGCAATCATAGAAGAAAAATAAATAAAAGGAATCCAGATTGGAAAAGAAGAAGTAAAGCTCTCACTGTTTGCAGATGACATGATACTGTACATAGAAAACCTTAAAGATAATATCAGAAAATCACTAGGGCTAATCAGTGAATTTAGCAAAGTTGCAGGATACAAAATCAATACACAGAAATCACTTGCATTTCTATATACTACCAATGAAAAATCAGAAAGAGAAATTAAGGAATCAATCCCATTTACCATTGCAACAAAAAGAATTAAATATCTAGGGATAAACTTACCTAAGGAGACAAAAAACTACACAGAAAATTATAAGACACTAATGAAAAAAATCAAAGATGACATAAACAGATAGAGAGATATTGCATGTTCCTGGGTAGGAAGAATCAATATTGTGAAAATGACTATACTTCCAAACACAATCTATAGATTAAATGCAGTCCCTTTCAAATTACCAATGGCATTCTTCATAGAACTAGAACAAAAAATTTCACAATTCATATGGAAACAAAAAAGATCCTGAATAGCCAAAGCAGTCTTGAGAAAGAAGAATGGAGCTGAAGGAATCAATCTATCTGACTTCAGATTATACTACAAAGCTACACTCATCAAGACAGTATAGTACTGGCACAAAAACAGAAATAAAGACCAACGGAACAAGATAGAAAGCCCAGAAATAAACCCATGCACCTATGGGTAACTTATTTTTGATAAAGGAGGCAAGAATATACTATGTGGCAAAGACAGCCTCTTCAATAAATGGTGCTCAGAAAACTGGACAGCTACATGTAAAAGAATGAAATTAGAACAATTCCTAACACCATACACACAGATAAACTCAAAATGGATCAAAGACCTAAATGTAAGACAAGAAAAAAAAAAAAAAGGAAAACATAGGCAGAACACTCATTGACATAAATCAAAGCAAGATCCTCTATGACCCATCTCCTAGAGTAATGCAAATAAAAGCAAAAGTAAACAAGTAGGACCTGATTAAACTTAAAAGCTTTTGCACAGCAAGGGAAACTATAAGCAAGCTGGAAAGAACCCTCAGAATGAGAGAAAATAATAGCAAATGAAACAACTGACAAAGGATTAATTTCTGAAATATACAAGCAGCTCACACAACTCAATACCAGAAAAACAAACAATCCAATCAAAAAGTAGGAAAAAGATCTAAAGAGACATTTCTCCAAAGAAGACATTCAGATGGCCAACAAACACATGAAAAGATACTCAACATTGCTCATTATTAGAGAGATGCAAATCAAAACTACAATGAGATGTCTCCTCACACTGGTCAGAATGGCCCTCATCAAAGAGTCTTCAAACAATAAATGCTGGAGACAGTGTGGAGAAAAGGGAACGCTTTTGCATTGTTGGTGGGAATGTAAATTGATACAGCCACTGTGGAAAATGGTATGGACATTCCTTAAAAAAACTAGGAATAAAACTACCATATGACCCAGCAATCCCACTCCTAGGCATATACCCTGAGGAAACCAAAATTGAAAGAGACACATGTATCCCATTGTTCAGTGCAGCACTATTTACAATAGCTAGAACATGGAAGCAACCTAGATGTCCATCCACATATGAATGGATAAAGAAGTTGTGGTACATACACACAATGGATTATTACTTAGCCATAAAAAGGAACACATTTGAGTCACTTCTAATGAGGTGGATGAACCTAGAACCTATTATACAGAGTGAAGTGAGTCAGAAAGAGAAATACTATATTCTTTTTTTTTCTTTCATGTTTTCAAACTATATTACAAGGCTATTATAATCAAACCAGTATACTATTGGTGTAAAGCAGATACATAGACCAATGGAATAGATTCAAGAGCCCAGAAATAAATCCACTGATATACAGTCAACTAATCTTTTACAAGGCTGACAAGAATCTGCCTGAAATGCAGGATAGTCAATCAGTAAGTCAGTTCAATTGCTCAGTCATATCTAACTCTTTGCAATCCCATGAACTACAGTACACCAGGCCTCCCTGTCTATCACCAACTCCCAGAGTTCACTCAAACCCATGTCCATTGGGTCAGTGATGCCATCCAACCATCTCATCCTCTGTCATCCTCTTCTCCTCCCACCCTCAATCTTTCCAAGCATCAGTGTCTTATCAAATGAGTCAGCTCTTCCCATCAAGTGGCCAAAGTGTTGGAGTTTCAGTTGCAACATCAGTCCTTCCAATGAACACCCAGGACTGATCTCATTTAGGATGGGCTGGTTGGATCTCCTTGTAGTCCAAGGGATTCTCAAGAGTCTTCTTCAACACCACAGTTCAAAAGCATCAGTGCTCAGCTTTCTTTGTAGTTCAACTCTCACATCCATACATGACTACTGGAAAAACCATAGCCTTGACTAGATGGACCTTTGTTAACAAAGTAATGTCTCTGCTTTTTAATATGCTATCTAGGTTGGTCATAACTTTCCTTTCAAAGAGTAAATGCCTTTTAATTTCATGGCTACAATCACCATCTGCAGTGATTTTGGAGCTCAGAAAAATAAAGTCAGCCACTGTTTCCCCATCTGTTTGCCATGATGTGATGGGACCGGATGCCATGATCTTAGTTTCCTTTCTTTCTTTTTTTTTATTGGTTTTGCCATACAATGACATGAAACCGCCATGGGTTTACATATATATTATAACACATATATACGGAATCTATAAAAATGGTACTGAAGAATTTATTTACAGGGCAACAATGGAGAAACAGGCATAGAGAATAGACATGGACATGGCGAGAGGGGAGGAGAGGGTGAGATGTATGGAAATAGTAACATGGAAACTTATATTACCATATGTAAATAGATAGCCAAGGGGAATTTGCTATGTGGCTCAGGAAATGTACCAACCTAGAGGGGAGGGGTAGGAAGGGAGATGGGAGGGAGTTTCAAAAAGGAGGGGATATATGTATATCTATGGCTGATTCATGATGAGGTTTGACGGAAAACGGCAAAATTCTGTAATGCAATTATCCTTCAATAAAAAATAAATTAATTAAAAAAATGTGAGACTAGACACTATAAAAATCTTTGAGGAAAACATAGGCAGCACACTCTCTGACATAAATCGCAACAGTATCTTTTCAATCCACCCCCTAAAGTAATGGAAATAAAAACAAAAATAAACAAATGGGACTTAGTCAAACTCAAAAGCTTTTACACAGCAAAGGAAACCACAAAGAAAATGAAAAGACAACCCACAGAATGGGCTAAGATGTTCGCAAATGATGTGACCAACAAGGAACTGGTCCCCAAAATTTACAAATGGCTCATGCAGCTTAATATAATCAAAACAAACAGCCCAATCAAAAACTGGGCAGAAGACCTAAGCAGACATTTCTTCAAAGACGACATAAAGATGGCCAAGAGGCACACAGAAGATGTTCAACGTTGCTATTTATTAGAGAAATGGATTACAAAACTACAATGAGATATCACTTCCTACCTCAGGATGGCTATCATCAAAAAAATCCACAAACAAATGATGGAGAAGGTAGGAAGAAAGGGAGCACTTTTACACTGTTGATGGGAATGCAAATTGGTACAGCTACTGTGGAGAACAGTATGGAATTTCCTTAAAAAGTTAAAAATAGAGCTATCATATTATCTTGCAATCCCACTCCGGAGCATATATCTGGAGAAAAACATAGTCTAAAAGGATAAATATTCACTGCAGTGCTGTTTACAGTGGCCAAGACATGGGAGCAACCTAAATGTCTATCAACAGAGGAGTGGATAATGAAGATGTGTTACATACACACAATGGAATATTACTCAGCCACTAAAAAGAATGAGCTAATGCCACTTGCAGCAACATGGACAGATCTAGAGACTGTCATACTAAGTGAAGTAAGTCAGACAGAGAAGGTGAAATACTGCACAATATTGATTAAAGGCAGAAGCTAAAAAAGTGAGACAAACGAACTTTCTTAACAAGACAGAAACAAACTCACAGATTTAGAGGATGAGCTTATGGTTACCAGGGGGAAAGGGAAGTGGGAGGAATAGTTAGGGAGTTTGGGATTGACATATACACAATTCTATGTTTAGAATGGATAACTACAGGACCTATCATATAGTATAAATAAATAAATGAAGTGCTTAGAGTAAAAAAGTGATTCATTAAAAAAGCTATATATTATTTCCATGATTGATTCTTAGCCTACATAGAAACGATTAATAACAATAAGATCTAGCATGTATTTTTTTGTTAACTATATATTATATAATTACTGCTTAATGTACATGTTGCTGCTGCTGCTGCTGCTGCTAAGTCGCTTCAGTCGTGTCCGACTCTGTGTGACCACAGAGACGGCAGCCCACCAGGCTCCCCTGTTCCTGGGGTTGTTTAATCCTTAATACCACCCAATCAGATTTATTTATTTATTATTAATATTTCTATTTTACAGAAGAAGAAATAAAGGTAAAACAAGCTTAAGCTACTTGCTTAAGGTATGCAACATATCATTGATAGAGTTAGAATTTAAAACTAGGGCTTTAAACCCAAATCTTAATCATTCCACTCTTCTTCCTCTTGATCAGAGCTCAAGTTCGAGGTATTTGTAAAGAAGACAATTTTTGTGAATCAAGACAAATTACTCATGGAAATGAAAACCCACGCAAAATGAGAAATATAGCAGCTGCATTGATGTTATAGTCCATCTGGTTGTTTGGAAACAAGAATTGTAATTATAATTTCCATAAACAAACCCCAAAAAGTCTAGTATCTGAGGAAAAAAAAAGGATAGAAAACATTTTATGAGATAATCTAGCCCATTCTTTGTCTTAACCCAAGGATGACTGGAATGAGAATCTTAAACGTCACTTGAATTTCTGGGTTCTTCTTTCAATAGACATTTATTTGTTAGTATTATGAACAGCTTAAAGAATTTTAAGATACAATTCTTGTCTTCCTGGAACCTACCATTAAGAAAAATGGTTATTCACATTACAATTTAGATGACCATATGTAGCCTCACAGGGCAATTCTATTTAGTTAAGTATTACAATGAATACTACAAACAACAGCTAAGTCTTTGTCCATGGATTCTTGGAGGGGTGCTCTGTGCTCAGTCCCTTTGCTAGATATATTCAAGCAGTGGTAGAGCAATGTGGACCAGTTATGAGAAGTTTCATGAAGGGAGTGAGCTTGAGCTAGGGCCTGAAAAATTAAGAGTGGCAGAGTGGGTGTAATAAGTGGGAGGAAGGATCAGCTTGGCATATTCTGGAGAGAGTGAAGAGACAGATGTGGCTGGAACAAAAGAGTGTAGAGAGCAGTTAATTGGATAGGGGCTTCCCCAATGGTTCAGCGGGTAAAGAATCCACTTGCAATGCAGGAGCCACAGGTTTGACCCCTGGGTCTGAAAATATCCTTGGAGAAGGAAACCCACTCCTAGGAAATCCCGTGGACAGAGTAGCCTGGTGGGCTACAGTCCAAAGGGTTGCAAATAGTCAGACATGACTGAGTGACCTTGTACTCATGCAAGGTACTCTTAGGCTTAGGAGTTTGTAGTAGATCTTAAAGCAGCATGGAATTATGGAAGGTTTTAAGGAGATGTTCAAGTGTTTTAGGATGAAAATAGCAAAGATATGGAGAAAAGATTGGAAAGGGACAACTTCAGATCAGGACAATAGTTAAGAAGCTAGAACACAAATCCTGGTATGGTGCAGGAGATGTGAAACAAGATGGATTGTTTCTGCCTCCTAAAGTTATGGCAGGGCTATTCCCTGGGATGGTAAGGTAAGATGGAGCTGCAACAAACCATCACAAAAGATAAGATCCATAACTCAAAATTCAAGACAGTAAAATCTGTTCTTCAGGTTATAGGGGTAAGCATGGGGCTGAGAAATAGAGATGAAGCTAAAATTGGCTGGATTAAGGCAAGATCTGACCTTCAGGAGAGGAGATAGTATGGGGCAAAGTAAGCAGGTTGTAAGAAGGTGAGGTTTTGTAGAAAGTTGTCTTAAGCTCTTTGAAGGGGGTGCCAGTCCCATGGCCTAACTAAGTAATTCTAAGCAGAGAATGAGCATACAACCATCACCCTGGCTTATGAAACATTAGGAAGTGTATTGCAGTTGACAATAATCTTGTTGGGCATCAACCTGTCACATTGTTGAGGACCTCGGGGAACCTACATCAGAGCTAGGAGTTTTCTCAGAATTTTGTTTTTCTCTGAAATGACAGAATATTTTGGATGATCACAGGTTTTGCATGATCCAAGTTCTGAACCTTGGAGAAGATTGCAAGATGGGAATGAATTCAAGAAATTTATTAAAATCAATCAAAAAATGTTTGATGGAGTAAGATCTAAAATCATATAAGATCCAAAATTCTGTAGTTTTAGATCAGAAAGAGACTTTAGAAATTTTTTATAGTTCCCCACCTAAGCTGGATGCTCAAAAATAGCATTCACTATTGTCCTTTAAAAGTGTTTTTATATCAAGAATATTTCTGTATACTTTATAGCATTTAAATTTACCCCTTTTATAATAGTAGGTTGGACTCACAGACAAGTGTTAACGTTTGAACTACCATGTACTTCATTATAAGTCCTACTGCTGTGATCATATTCATTAAAAGATAAAATAAATTGGGATATTTAGGTAATGGTTTTTAAAAATATCTAAAATCTGTTGCCCCAAACCCCCAAAAGCTGTTTTAAATTATGTCTTAGAGAATTCCAATGAGAAATTTCTAGCCTAGTTAGTAATACCATCTATAGTTGCACCCTACATATAAGCAGGTGACAAATGTTTAAAGTATAAAATCTCACTTGCTGCTGCCAGGTGAATGGTTGACAGAGCTACAGGAAGTCACAGAAAGCCAGTGATATATACCCCAGTTGGGAGACATTTTCAGGGGACATTGAAAAGAAATTTTTTTACTCAGAATCTGAAGGGAAGGACAGGGATGTTCTACTATTATATATATAGTCCAGCATGAGAAAATGAACAATCATAAAAATCAGGATGATCCATGAAGGATCAGGGTATATTTTCTATAGTGACAGCTAGCTAAACTTTTTGTCAGATGTCTAGAGAAAAAGTGACACTAACACCAGGATTAAAGAAACCTACTGAATCAGTTCACACACATGTATTTATGTTATAAAGCATTATGTTACTTTTTATATTATAAAGTAATAGAATTATAACCTTATTCTATTGTCACTTTAATTGAGAGAGGTAGTTTTTTTTTGGTAGGTCTTTTTTCTCCCCTTTCTTCTTTTGTTCTCTTGTGATGTGCTGACTGTCTTAAGTGTTATATGTGTTGTTGTTGTTAGTTGCTCAGTTGTTTCTGACTCTTTGCGACCCCATAGACTGCAGCATGCCAGCTTCCCTGTCCTTCACCATCTCCCAGAGTTTGCTCAAATTCATGTCCATTGAATTGATAATGCGATCCAACCATCTCGTTCTCTGTCATCCCCTTCTCCTGCCTTCAGTATTTCCCAGCATCAAGGTCTTTTCCATTGAGTCAGCTCTTCACATCAGGTGGCCAAAGTATGGGAACTTCAGCTTCAGCATCAGTCCCTGCAATTCAGGATTGAGAACTGATGCTTTTGAACTGTGGTGCTGAAGAAGACTCTTGAGAGTACCTTGACTGCAAGGAGATCAAACCAGTTATGTGTGAAAAGTAGGATTATGAGCCAAAGACATAGGATTTGTCTTTGTAACAGGTTTTTCTTCACCAAGATGAATACATCCTGGCTCATTTGCCTCACTATTTCTTCTCACTAGTTTGGGCACGAGAAATGTTCTTAAGACCATATTACAGAAGCAATCAAAGAGATATATTCTGAAATAAAATCATACTTTTCTCTACATAAAAAAAAGACCACAGCAATATCAACACATCCTAAATAGTCGGTTTTCTCTGGAAAAAAATTTTACTGCTCACAAAACAGCTGTACATCCCATCTTGTTCTTATTAGAGTTTAAGTCATATAATGAACTGTGAAAAGAATGTTACATGCCAGTGTACCCTGTCCTCATACTAAACAGCTTTGCAGTAAAGGCTAGTTTATCACTCCTTGTTTAAAAATGTGATTTCTGTGGTTCCTTCAGAGGTAGCCAACTACAACTTCAATGCTATCAAATCATTCCTTGTTTCCTCTTTTAGCTACCCTTGGGTGTTTTCAAATGTGTATCACTTTTCAATAAAAGGTCTCTGATATTGCAAATTTACAGTAGCATTCTTTGATTTTTTTAATAATAAAATATGGAAGTAAATTTATGAATTGTCTGCTCAGTATACAAAGCAGCATGATACATTTCAATTTTGCACTGACATCAGTGACTAACTTTTTAGTAAGGTGCAAAGCTGTTGTAAGACATTTTCTAAAACAAAATCCTGATCTGGATGTGTCTATGTTGATGAATTAGCTAATTTAGGGAAATGGTACCAAGAAAGTCAGATGAGTAAGAGGCATCCCCAAGATGACAGAAATATGCGAATCATTTCTATAAAAGTGAAGCCTGTGCCTCTAGTCTTGAGAACATTCAAGGCTGATTTTACATGGGATGCATGGAAACATTTGTGCTTCACTGTTTTGAAGTAAGAGCTACAGATTGCAATGGTAGGCTCACCACTACAAGCTTTCCTTATTAGAAGTTCTCACTTATTGAACAATTTAGCTGTACACCTAGACTTGAATTAGTCTCCTGGAGGCTGAATCACAGATAATAATTAGTCAGGATGAACTCTTATAGGAAATGTCTATGGATGTTTTGGATTTGTAGGAATGAGAAAAAATGACCAAGGCTAAAACTTGGCGGTGAGTAAGGGATATGCAAAGGAAGGTGTCTTCTGAGGCATGCTGGGGATATTTGATCTTCTTGCCTCTGTACTGTATTAGAATTGGTTATTCCACCAATATATGTCTAACCTCTACAAAGAAAATATATGAAACCTGAAAATCAATCATTCTCCATCTCCAGCAAGGTGGAATGAATTAATTGACATTGATGTGGCTCACACTTGTTCAGCTGTGAATCCTTGAACTTGTGCGGATACATCTTATTGTAAATGAAATAAGAAACATGATGCCTGAAACACAAACGCCAACAAATGCACAGAAAAAGAGGAAAGGAGAATTTGAAATAATTCAGTACCATCAGGAATGACGCTTTATCCTGTGATTATTTTTTTTTCTAAAGTCTTTTTGATTATAGATGTAAACATTCTGGAAATCCCACTCTGCACTGACCATCTTTCTTTGTTAACTGTCTAGGAATGCAAACGTTTGGAGTTTATGAAAATTCTTGACTTTGTTAATTCTGTACTTCCTGCTTTGCCGATAGACTATGAAACTCACAGTACATATTCAAAAAAACATTGATTTGAGCAATTTGGCTATTTTCCTTGATGCAGAAAGACAATTCCAATGCACAGAGTGTCTGAAGGTCAGTTTGATTTTATGTATCTGTTCTAACCTCTATCACCAGAGCTTTATTTCTCTAGTACCTGATTTCCTAATTTGTAACAAAAACTTTGTTCACAATTAATAGTTCCTGCCACTCATTCACAGAAATGAATAAGATAGCAATGAGTGATTGAAAAAGAATATAGTTGTGAGAATAGAGTGAGTAATGATCCTGGTGACTTATATGGCAGGAAGAAAACACTGACCTTGAGAAAAATCCAGATGGGTGTTTTTACTTAACACTCATTCTTGTCTCATTTAACATAGTTCAGTATCATTTGTCACTAGTTTGATGCCATCTAGCCTCTAGTTACTTTTTTATTTTTGAAGGGATCATGTGGGTATTGTTTTGTGGAGTTCCTCTAAGGAGCAGTTTATAAGAAAGGTTGTAAGATTAATGAACATGAATTTCCTCCAGTGATGTGAGTAGATAGGAACTGTGGGAAGCAGATCTATAAAAAATGCAGTGCTGAGAAAGTTAAGCCCATACTCTCCCAATGCTTACAGTGAGAATTCAAGGATCACTTATAAATCTATTGTAGTAATTAAGGCTAGAGTTTCATAATTCACACAATAAATAATATCCACCATTTGTTATATGGAGGGCATGGTATTGGGCACTAGGTAGAAAATGAATATGAAGAAAATGCGATCCTGTATTTAAGGATTTTATAATCTAAAATTAAACTCTAGTTTATAATCTAGGCATTGAGTTAACAATATCACAAGGTGCCTGAAGAGAGGCTAAAATAGAGGCTTACAGAATTTTGCCCAAAGATCGCATCGGTCATAGCAAACATTCTTCTCTTCCAACAACACAGGAGATGACTCTACACATGAACATCACCAGATGGTCAACACCAAAATCAGACTGATTATATTCTTTGCAGCCAAAGATGGAGCAGCTCTATATAGTCAGTAAAAACAAGGCCAGTAGCTGACTGTGGCTCAGATCATAATCTCCTTTTTTACAAAATTCAGGCCTAAATTGAAGAAAGTAGGGAAAACTACCAGGCCATTCAGGTATGACCTAAATCAAATCCCATACAGTGGAAGTGGCAAATAGATTCAAGGGATTAGATCAGATGAGCAGAGTGCCAGAAGAACTATGGAGGGAAGTTTGTAACACTGTACAGGAGGCAATGACCAAACCATCCCCAAAGGAAATGCGAAACGGCAAAATGATAGTCAGAGGAGGCCTTACAAATAGCTGAGAAAAGAGAAGCGAAAGGCAAAGGAGAAAGAAAAAGATATGCCCATCTGAGGGCTTTCCTGGTGGCTCAGTGGTAAAGAATCTGCCTGTAACGCAGGAGACCTGGGTTCGATCCCTGGGTCAGGAGGATCTCCTGGAGGAGGGCATGGCAACCCGCTCCAGCACTCTTGCCTTGAGAATCCCATAGACAGAGGAGCCTGGCAGTCTGAAGTCCAGAAGGGGACATGACTGAAACATCTGCATACCAAATGGGTATGCAGCAGCAGCATACTCGTTTGAAAGCAGAGTTCCAGAAAACAGGAAGGAGAGATATGCAAGCCTTCTCAAGCTAACAATACAAAGAAGTAGAGGAAAACAATAGAATGGGAAAGACTAGAGATCTCTTCAAGAAAATTAAAGATACCAAGGGAACATTTCAGGCAAAGATGGGCTTGATAAAGGACAGAAATGGCAAGGACTTAACAGAAGCAGAAGAGATTAAGAAGAGGTGGCATGAGGACACAGAAGAACCATACAAAAAAGGTCTAAATGGCCAAGGTAATCACGATGGTGTGGTCACTCCCCTAGAACAAGACATTCTGGAGTGTGACATCTTAGGAATAATCATTACGAACAAAGCTGGTGGAGGTGATAGAATTCCAGCTGAACTATTTGAAATCCTAAAAGATGCTGCTGCTAAAGTGCTGTACTTAACATGCCAGCAAATTTGGAAAACTCAGCAATGGCCATAGGATTGAAAAAGGTCAGTTTTCATTCCAATCCCCAAGAAGAGCAACATCAAAGAATGTTCAAACTACCACACAATTGCATTCATCTCACATGCTAGCAATGTTCAATATCCTTCAACTGAGACTTCAACAGTACATGAACTAATAACTTCCCAGATATGCAAGCTGGGTTTACAAAAGGCAGGGGAACCAGAGATCAAATTGTTAACATTCATTGGATCATAGAAAAAGCAAGGGAATTTCAGAAAAAGATCTACTTCTGCTTCATTGACTATGCTAAAGTCTTTGAATGTTGGGTCACAACAAACTGTGGGAGATTCTTTGAGATGGGTATATCAGACCACTTTACCTGTCTCCTGAGAAACCTGTATGCAGGTCAAGAAGCCACAATTGGAACCAGACATGGGACAATGGACTGGTTTCAAATTGGGAAAGGAGTACATCAAGGCTGTATTGTCATCCTGCTTATTTAACTTATATGCAGAGTGCATATGTGCCTGCTAAGTTGTTTCAGTCCTGTCCAACTCTTTGCGACCTTAGCATCATGTGAAATGCCAAGCTGGATAAATCACAAGCTGGAATGAAAGATTCTCAGGAAAAATATCAATAACCTCAGATATGCAGATGACACCACCCTGATGGCAGAAAGTGAAGAAGAACTAAAGAGCCTCTCGATGAAAGTGAAAGAGGAGAGTGAAAAACCTGGCTTAAAACAACATTCAAAAAACAGATCATGGCATCTGGTCCAACACTTCATGGCAAATAGATGGGGAAACAATGGAAATGGTGATAGACTTTGTTTTCTTGGGCTCCAAAATCACTGTGGACAGTGACTGCAGCCATGAAATTAAAAGACGCTTGCTCCTTGGAAGAAAAGTTATGACAAACCTAGACAACTCATTAAAAAGCAGAGACATCACTTTTCTGACAAAGGTCTGTATAGTCAAAGCTATGGTTTTTCCAGTAGTCATATATGGATGTGAGAGTTGACCATAAAGAAGGCTGAGCACTGAAAAATTGATGCTTTCGAATTGTGGTGTTAGAGAAGACTCTCAAGGGTCCCTTGGACTGCAAGGAGATCACACTAGTCAATCCTAAAGGAAATAAACTCTGAATATTCGTTAGAAGGACTGGTGCTAAAGCTGAAACTCCAATACTTTGGCTACCCTTGATGCGAAGAACTGACTCATTAGAAAAGACCCTGATGCTGGGAAAGATTGAGGGCAGGAGGAGAAGGTGGCGACAGAGGACAAAATGGTTGGATGGCATCACTGACTCAATGGCTATGAGTTTGAGCAAGCTCCAGGAGCTAGCGAAGGAAAAGGAAGCCTCCCATGCTGCAGTCCATGGACTTGCAAAGAGTTGGACATGACTTAGTGACTAAAGAACAATGAGTTTCAAAGGAGGACGTGTTTTTTTTTTTGGTGACCTGGGGATATAAGTTTTGAACTGAACCTTGAAGTTGAGTTGGATTTAATTGTGAACACAGGTAGGAAGAGAAGATGGAGAGGAATCCTAGTGAGAGTGAATGGCATCTGATTATCTCTAAAATTCTCTCTTCAACTTGCCTCTAAACATTACTGTCACTGTATTCATCAACACGATTATTATGTCTCACTTGCTCTATGGCAGTTGCCTCTGTGGTAGGTCTTCCTGTCTCCACTCTCACCTCTGCTAATTTATCCTCTGAAAATACTTTGCCACATGTTATTCTCCCACTAGAAAACATGAAGTATGTCTCATTGCATAACTAGAAAACAAGTCCACATACAAGGTCCTTTATGATCTGACCAAATTCTACCACTCACAACTTTGCACCTTCCAGGGGACATTTAACAATGAGTGGAGACACTTTTGGTTCTCACAGTTCAAGGGAGGGTGCTCCTGGCATCTTCTGCAAGAGGTCAGGGATGCTTCTAAATATCCTAGATAGATCACTTCTCAGCCTTTTGACTAAGATCAAGTGTAAATATCCTAGAGAGTACATGATGGTCTACCAGAACAAAGAATTAGTTGGCCCAAAATGTCAATAGTGTGAGATTGAAAACCCCTGGTTTACATTACACTTAATTCAATTGTGTAATTATAATAACAACAGGGGCCACTGACTCTTAATAAATGTCAAACTCACCCAGCAGCTATAGAATTCAACGGGTGAATAGAAGAATTTAATATTTATTTATAATCATTTAGCATGTACTATGCATCGGCCAAATCAGCGCAAACACAGCCAACACGGGCAAATCAGTGCATTATTTAATCTCAAGTGTTGTTTTAGTGAACGTTAATTAAGGAAGCCTCCACTCAGCTTGTATTCTCCTGAAAAAGCTGCCTATATTCATATTGCTAGATTCTTAGATGCCTTCTTCCTGTCCTGGAATTTTCTTTCTTATTCCACCACTGAACAAATGTACACTTATTGCCTGGAGAGTCCCATGAACAAAGGAGCCTGGTGGGCTACGGTCCATAAAGTCATAGAGAGTCGGACCCGACTGCAATGACTTAGCATGCACGCACACATCTTTTAAGTCCCAGATTAAATATACCCAAGGGGAAACTTTTCTTAACTCTCCATACAGTGGATTGGTCTAGCAGTTTCCTGATAACTCACTTTTGACATGGTTCACAGAGAATTATAATCATTTATGATGTGTGTTTCTTCTTTTTTTAAAAAACTTTTATTTATTTATTTATTTTTCTTTACATTATTGTGTTGGTTTTGCCATACATTGACATGAATCCGCCATGGGTATACATGTGTTCCCCTTCCAGAACCCCCCTCCCACCTCCCTCCCGATTCCCTCTCTCTCTCTGGGTCATCCCGGTGCACCAGCCCTGAGCACCCTGTATTATGCATCAAACCTGGGCTGGCCATTGAGTTCACATATGAAAATTTACAAGTTTCAATGCTGTTCTCCCATATCATCCCACCCTTGCCCTCTCCCATAGAGTCCAAATAGTTAGAGTGAGTCTGTTGAAGACAGGGTTCATATTTCATTCATCCTTACACCACTGCTACTTATCACAGTACCTGGCACACAAGAAAGCAATCAATATATGTTGATTCAAAAATGAATGAAGGGCTTCGCTGGTGGTGCAGTGGATAAAAATCTGTCTGCCAATGTAGGCAACACAGATTCAATCCCTGGTTCAGGAAGATTCCACCTGCCATGGAGCAACTAAGCTCATGCGCCACAACTACTGAGCCTAAGCTCTACAGCTTGCAAATGAAAAGCCCACTCACCACATCTACAGAGCAGCTCCCGTTCTCCCCAACTAGAGAAAGCCTGCATGCAGCAAAAAGACCCAGTGCAACCAAAGATAAAATAAATAAGGAAAAATTAAAAATGAATGAATGAGGAAGGATGAAAAAATTATATGTACACTAGAAACAGGAAATCGCCTGCTGTACATGGAAAGAAGGCATGAATAAAAGACTCGTAAAAGATCAGACTGCAAAGATATTTAGGGCTTAGATTATAGAGTGCTTTGAAGGCCTGGGATTTGTGGTTTATATTGTGAGGTTTAGAGAAAGTATAATTTTTTTTTAATAAGGGGTGACACAAAGTGGCACTGTAGAAACATTCAGCTGGTGGAGGTATTGGAAAGTATTTGGTAATTAGAAAGCATTTAGTCACTTAATCATAATGTATGTGAGGCTTATGTAAATATTGTGGGTTTTAGTGCTGAAGAGAGCATGTGAACTTAATCTTGGGTCACTCCCAAGCCTGAAAGAGAAGGAGGCAGAACATCACTGTAATCATAGTACTTGTCCCAGGAGATCTGTGTATTCCAGTGAGGAATGGGAGTGAACAGCAGTGAGGAAATTGACAGGGACACAGGGTAACCGCTAGAACTGACCAAAGTCAGATGTGCCCTGGATGGAGGTGTCCGTGCCTCTCTTGGTAGGCATACTTTCTAGGTAATATACTGTGGGGGACTTTGCTCTTGTATTTAGGTTATCTTAGAGGAATCTGGTTAGCTTTTATTCCCGCCTACTCATCTTTTCCATTTTCCTGTTTATAGCTACAGATTTGCTTTCTTTGGGGGATTCTTCTCCTCTTTTACATGGTCCTGGTAATGCCATGATCATGGCATTCCTGTCCTCTACTTTTCTAGGCATATTTGAGCACATGACCCAGGCTGAGCCAATCATAGTGCCACACCTACCTGGACAGTTCTTGCCAAGGGTCCATATATCAGTAAAATCAGGTTAATCAGAATTCTTCCCTACAACCTTACAGTTGGGGAGGAATCACTTCCTTTCACTTAGTAAACCATAAAGATATTGACCTATACTGTCAGTGGCTGTTCTCTCCAAAGCGTGGAAAGACTTTGCAAGGAGTAGAAAATAGAAGCCAATGTGCAAAGTGAAGCAGAGCACAACAGAAATAAGAATGGGATGGAGACAAACATTGTGGTGGCAATGAGGCCCCAATCCAGTCTCTGAATGACTGGTTTCTGTGGCTTCTTGTCTAAGTTCATGACCTATCTCAGTATGTTTCTTAACCAGAGGAGTCAACTCACTTTCTTATCTGCTTAAGTTAATTTTTGCTGGGTTGTGGTCAGATGGAGCCAAAGGAATCTCAACTCATAGAGTTTCCTATTACCTGCTATTTGCCTATATTATTACTAGCAATAGTCTGTAATCCAAAATATCAGCTCTTATTGCTATATAAAATTTCTCTTACTCTTGATCAGAGAAACTAGGGATATTCCTCCTTGGTTCTCTACCACATCTAAATTTGATCCAACAAAATTATTAAAAGTCAAAACATAAATGTTATAAATTCTAGTAGCGTAAGTGCTCAAAATAGTTAAAATGTAAAGGAGAGTTTTGCTCTTTCTTTGTATCACTGCAGCTGTGATAGAGTGAATTTCATTACAGTGACGTCCCCATCAGGCCCAGATGTGGCTCCTCTTGTTTAGAGACTTAGGAACTTCAAAGACTGATTTTCTCCCTCTCTCCCTATGCTCTATGGAGAAAAGGGATGCACTGATTCAGAGAGTGGGGAATGGAGACAGACAGTGGGCATTGGGCTATGGAAGTACTGAAATCCCACTGAGTAGACACCATGACTATTCAGGGTGAGAGAGCTTTTTTAATTCATTGGGCTGTGATCCTGTTCTCAAGAGGCATCTCTTTGTCTGCAGGTCTTCACAGGATGTGTCCTTTTCTCTTGATCTGAAGTGAGCATTGGGTGGGTATTCCCTCCTTGGGGGCTGAATAGCTTTCTCAACCCATTCTCATCAAGGAAGCTTCGAGGTTTTAAGTCAAATGCTTTTTTGGTCAAAGTTCTTGTTTCTCTGGCAATTTATTCCCCTAAGAGAAGAAGGTTTCTGATCTATTTCATGTACCAGTAACCTTCCTCTTCTGAAACCTGGTTCTCAGATCTGCTTTATTTTTATGCTTCTTCAACCCCAAACCATGTTTTATCTAGACTTTAGGGCTATTAAATTTAAATGGGAAGAACATATCTTTAATCTGACTTTGCCTAGAAGCACTTTGACCAACTAGGAATTTTAATTGTGCATTTGTCACTCAAAGCTTTTATAAGTCCTGTTTCTTACTTTTGAGATGTAGAAGATGACTTTCCAACCTGAAAGGACTTGAATTTCTGGTCTTTTTCTACAATTTCCTCCCAGCCTGCTTATAATGGTCAGTTTTTTTAGTTTTTTTTTTTCTTGAAATTCATTTCTCCTTGGCAATGCTTTGCTAAATGCAACAGAAGTCACCAATATATGGCACTAAAGATCCATTTTCCATTGTTTCACTCTGAAACTTCTGGCTGAATATTAATGTGAGTTGACTTCCAAGTTACTACAACATGACAGTTACATCAAATATTTTATCACTGCAAAACAGTGATATCACTATCTTTTCAGCCTCTGATATCAGTTTCCTTGCTGTTCATCACCCACTAAGCAAATTGACATATGTAAGGTTTTGTTACACCAACACCCTGCATTCAGGTGTTAGTTTAATTATTGGGATGATTAATGCTAGCTACCACAATAAATATATTGAAATCTGAGTGCTTTTACAACCAAGGGTTCATCTTATTTGTCTATGTCCAGAAAGAATTATAGGCAGGGGATGAGGGAAATTTTCCTCTATACTGTAATCCAGGAAACCAGGCTAATGGAGGTTGTAATATCTTGTAACTACATGACCCAGGGATCAAACCCAGGTCTCCGGCATTGTAGGCAGATTCTTTACCACTGAGCCACCAGGGAAGTTTCCTAACATACACACACACTATCAGTAACACTTGGATTTGAGATTTCCCTAGCACAGGAAAAGAAGGATGGAGTGGCATGCCTGTCTTAGCTCCACAGGCCCAGAAGTCATAAATCTCACTTTTATTCAATGGCCTGTTTGCCTTAACTCGTCACCCTGCTCTAAAATGCAAAGGAGGCTGAGAAACATCAGGATGCACATGGAATAGTTGGTGAGCCCTAACTGTCCCTGTCCCTGGGAGCTGCTATGGAAGTTTAGACAGCAAGGTCTTGGCAGGAAAGTGTCTGGTAGTCATTAGTTCTGTTCCACAAATATTTCTGGTTCTTTTTCCCAGCAGATTTGTACTTCCCTATTTCCCTGGAGTTAGAGTGGTCATGAACTTTGGTCATCCATTGCTTTGGGGAATGAAATGAGAAGAGAAGGCAGTGTATTTCCTTCAGATGGACTCTTTAAGGGCAGCGTGCAGTCTGTTATGTGCTCTTGTTTCATCTGCTGCGAGGAGTTTGCTTCCCTAGCCTGGGTCCCAGAGAGGATGACTTGAAGCAGAGAGCCAGACAAATGGCGATAGACATGCAGGGAGAGCACAAAATTAATCCTAGTTTTGAGTAGGAAGTGGGTGGCTGTTTATCGCTGAAATATATTTCATTCCATTCTCACTGATATCATACTTTCTCATCTTTGTTTCTTTAATGCCAGGGATTCAACAAATGCCTGACATTTTGGCTTGTGTTACGACTGTTTGCACCAGTAAATCTCTATTTTTTATTAACAGTGATGTTCCTAAGTAGTAGAACTGAATTTTCTGATGGTTACCTGAATAGTATTCCAGCCAGTAGCCATTCATGGGCTTGGAAGTATAGTCAAGAATATGAAGAAGGACCACCAGTGGCTCTCGGCCTTGCTTTCAAAGTAACACTCTTTCTGCAAGTGAATTTTAGCAGAAAGTCCTTCAAATACAAACTTATATATTCCTTTCCTTTCCTTCTCATTCTCTCTCTCCTTGCCTCCTGGGTTCAGTTTAACTGGAGGAAAATTCTTTATTATGATGACAGAACAGTGCATCTTTAAGTGATCATAGAAAATAGGTGAAGTGGCTTGATTGTACTTCTGGGTTTAATTTTAGGTAGAATTATATAATGGGAAGGGCTTCCCTGGTGGCTCAGATGGTAAAGGATCTGCCTACATTGCAGGAGACTTGGGTTCAATCCCTGGCTTGGGAAGACCCCCTGGAGCAGGGCATGGCAACCCACTCCCATGGAGTATTCTTGGCTGGGAAATCCCATGGACAGAGGAGCCCGGCAGTCTACAGTCTATGAGGTCCCAAAGAGTCAGACAGGACTGAGCAACTAACCCTGTCACTTCACTTCATATAATGGGAAAGTTACTAGATTTGGATTCAGAAAATTTGAATCTGAATCCTGTCTCTGCTACTTACTAGCTATGGATACTTTAGTTAATTTCTTCATATAAATTGGGGCTAATATAGACTGAATATTCTACAGTGTTGCTATGAAAATAAATATATTATAAAAAGATATATAATGGTTGTAAAGTCTCTTTTAAGATGACCATAAAGGCCAAAGTTACTATTATCAGAAAATATATTTTTTCCTCTTTGACTTACTTGCATTAAAGGCTTTTTAAATATGAGGAAACCTATGAGACAGACTTACCTTGCAAACTGTTCTCCTTCTCTGCACCTGTCTGCACTGTAAAGAAAGTTTGTGTGATGACCTAGAGGGGTGGGATGGGTGGAGGTTAGGAGGGAGGCCCAAGAGGGAGGGGATGTATGTACACATATGACTGATTCACATTATTGGACAGCAGAAACTAACACAACATTGTAAAGCAATTATCTTCCAAATAAAAAAATTTTTTTTTAAAAAGAATGTTTGGCACAAGCAGCCAGGCAGAAACCTTGTTAAGACTTCATTTTTGAGAACAGTCCTTTACCTGTCCTTTAAAGTCCTTTACCTTTACCTGTCAGTTTGGGGTTTAAAAAAACAAAAAACTATTGACTGTAATTTAAATATGACATTTACTCAATTCAGATTTACCTACCTGGAGAGGTTTTAACTTTTGGACTTTATACAGCAACGAAAAGATTAAATGGAAAGGATTGCATCTACACAAAGGTATGAGAACTCTATGCAGTTTACCAGTGGGTAATTCAGGCAAAATTGTGTCTCCAAACAATTTTGATATTTGCTTTCAATTCTTCTCAGTAGGGAACTGGTAAACCTTGTGGGCAGCTGTGCTTACAGGAAACATGGCTCACAGTTCCTTCCTGTTGCTTTCCAGATTCTCTTCTCTTTCAATCATACTTCTTTGGACAGTGTTGAATTGCCTAATGATTCTGTATCCCTTGCTTGGATGACCCATCTAATTATACTGGAGTAGTTGTTTCACTTACAATTTCAAAGAATTTTCAGTCTCTCTGAAATTTTATCAAAGATTTAAAATGCAGCCTTTTTTGATTGGTACTTCTACAGAGCTAAATATTGCTGGTCTTAATTTAATATATTTAAGATAGGCAGGCCAGATCTCTTCCACTGACCCCCATTGGCGTCACTCTCAACTATTCCATATCTTGCCTTCTGCCCAGACAGGGAGACTCATACAGACCACACCAGGGGCTTCCCATGGAGTTTCTGGTTGAGTCTTGTCAGTAAAAAGTGATGGGAGTAGATTGGAGGCAGAGAAAGGGGAGAGAGGCCCTGGCATCCTTCCTGTAAGGTCTCCTCCAGCCAGCTGTGTCTCTCGAGCAGTCATGGATTCTCTCAAGGCAGCAGGCATGACTCTTTCCCTGGGTTCCTGTACTATTTCCTCCCCTCTTAATAGCTTAGGCATTAGGCTATTATTACTAAGCCTTGGATGTATGGTGACCCTAGTCCACATCATTGAAAGTGCCTCTTTGTAAATAAACCCTCATTAAATTACTCTATTTTGACTCACCATCTGTTTCCTCTTGGGACACTAAATAATTCAGTGGACATCTCTATTTGAACCTACTCCTCATATTCCTACTTTCTCTTTCATGCTGCTGTTATTGTTGGCACTTTACCTGTATATGATGCATGCCCTTTCTGTGTATTTCTATTTAGTATTCTATGTCTCTTAACTGACTTTATATTCTCTGCCAAATGAGAGATATAATTTTCAGATCTGCAGCATATTCTTTTTTCCCCTTTCTTTCAAACTAATTGAAAACCTACAAAAAGGAGCAAGAATAATTTGAAGAGTTTTTTCATTCTGAACAATTTGAGCAAGTGGTTGACAAGATGACTTATAATCTTCAAATACTTTAATGTGTATTTTTGACAACTAAATACATTTTTCTGCCTAACCACAGTAACACCACTGAAGATAGGAAATTAATGTTGATATATTGTTACCACCTATATCCCACATATTATTCAAGTTTTGCTATTTGTCCGAAAATGTCTCCTACAGTAAAAAGAATTTAACCCAGGGTCACATGTTATACATAGGTATTTCATCTCTGTAGTCCCCTTAAAATCAGGAACAACTCCTAAGTCTTTTTTTTTACTCTCATGGGTTTTATAGCTTTTGAGTTAATTTATAAACTGTCTCTAAGTTTATCTAATGTCTCCCAAGGATTAGATTCAAGTTGTGCTTCCTCTAGGGCTGGAAGACCATCATAATGATTTTGTGTTCTTCTTCTTGCATCCAATTACATGGTACATGTTTTTAATTTATCCCCTTAATATTGACATTAATTTTAATAATTTGCTTAGGTGGTGTCTGCCAAATTTCTTCTTTGCAAAGCCATTCTTTTCTTCATTGCAATGAATAAGCTTGTGGATAGTTGAGACCATGTAAGCATTTCATCCTTCATCAAACTTGTCCTCACTAATTTTAGTATCTACTGATGTTTCATGGCTGAATTCATTATTACTATGATGGTTGCCAATTGGTTATTTTCTAATTAGACCATTTTTTCTGCATTTATTAGTTGGCATTTTATGGTAAGGAATTTATTCTTCCAATTTATTCTTTCACTTATTTATTTGTATCAGTATAAACTTGTAAGTTCCTTAGAGAGGCCAGTGGGAGCCCTTTCAGGATGACTTCTATAATTATTTGACCATTTCCTTACTAATAAAATATTTGGACTCATCTTTAATTTTTCCTTGCTTTAGCCCTAAAACCAGCCATTTCTCCAAGGAATGCTGGCTTCTTTTAGTGGAGAACTGTGTTTAGAAACTGAGATCTGGGCATCTGGTATGCTCACTAGTTTCAAAGTGTCATTACACCCAGATACTATCAATGGAAAGGATTAGGCTGTATATCTAAGTAGGTGCTCTCTATATGGGTGTAGGGTGTATTGTATGTTTCTACATAACTAACCTAGTAGCTTAAAACAGTGGATGTTTATTACTTCACAGTCTAGTCCAGAATTCAGAAGGGGTTTAGCTGGGTGATCCTGGCTCTGTCCCTCTCATGAGGTTGCAGTCAAGAAGTTTGGCCAGGACAGTAGTCTCCTTAAGGCCTGACGAGGCCTGGAAAACATACTGTCAAGGTGGCTTACTCACACGTTTGGCAGACTGGGACCCGTTGTTGGCAAGGGCCCTTTTTTCCTCATGTCATTGAGTGTTACCTTAGTGTGGTGGCTGGCTTTCCCCAGATGGAGGAAGCCCAGATGTCTTTTATGACCTAGCCTCAAAAGTCTCACTCGTTCATTTCTTTAACATTGTTCACACAAGTGAACCTTATTCAGTACAGGAGAGGATTTCACAAAGGTATGAATAACTGGATTAAAAAATACTGGAGGCTGTTTTAGAAGCAGGCTATCAAAACATCCATATCTATCTATTTATGTACTTACCTATCTATCTGCCTATCTAACATCTATCTACTGGAATCTATGTGTTTATACTGGTCCTTCCAAGTTCAATCCAACATCATAGGATTCATCCTAGGCAGTGAAGATGCTGATCCCCACCATTCTTATAGTTTCAATATATCTACTTATTTGATCAACAGCCATATATGTAATCAACCTCCTGGCCCAATGCCAAGCAACAGCGACACCATATATAAATACCCTCTTCACCAGGCATTTGTGGAGAAGGAAATGGCAACTCACTCCAGTGTTCTTGCCTAGAGAATCCCATGGACAGAGGAGCCTGGTGGGCTGCTGTCCATAGAGTCGCACAGAGTTGGACACGACTGAAGCGACTTAGCATGCATGCATGCATTGGAGAAGGAAATGGCAACCCACTCCAGTATTCTTGCCTGGAGAATCCCAGGGACAGAGGAGCCTGGTGGGCTGCCGTCTATGGAGTCACACAGAGTTGGACACGACTGAGGCAACTTAGCAGCAGCAGCAGCAAGCATTTAGGCTTTTACTCCTTGCCAGGCCACTGCAGCCCCTCCTCCTACGCACACCCCCCATGAACGACTGGCCTGATGACACCCCACCTAATGGGTTTTGAACTGAGCTATTCAGGAAGTTGTTCCTTTCTATTCAGGAAGGAAGATAAGTAGGTGTGACTTTATTTTTGTTGTTGTTGTGAATTCTAATGTGGTAGTGGAAAAAACGTACAATACTTAGATTTGACCTAGAGAAATAAATCTCTGGCTCAGGCATCTTCACAGAGGTCCAAGAACTATGTCACATTTCCTACCTATGGCATTCCCTCCCTCTGTGAACAGTTGCTTGTTTAATCTGTCAAGGACACTTCTATGCAGGCTACATTTATAGTCTTTTATCTCTTCCTTTTTCCCCTTTCCCTTTTGCTTTCCCTTTCACTTCTTTTCCTTTCCTTTCATTCTTTTCTTTTCATCTCCCTTCCCTTCTTTTTCGTCTTCGCTTCCCACAGCCATTATCCTTGTCAATTTGTTTATTTTTTCCTAAGTGGCCTTTGCTTCAAGGTTGTCACTGACATCTTATTGGCACAATGATGTTTGTTTATCACATAGCAGTCCTAAAGGTATTACTTGTGTGGTGCAAAAGGGCCAACCTGTACTGATCTTTTATTAGAATGATTTTGATGCATCTTAGCTTTCCATTCATATAAGAATGCTTATTTTGAGATCATGGCAATAGAATTTCAAAGTCACCATTATTTCTATGTTCCTGCTGAAGAGCTTACTAGTGACCTGAGGACTTCCATTTCTGAATAACAATGCGGAGAAGTGAGACAGGATTTCAGTCTAACATTTACTTTCTCTAAACTACAGGCTGAAGAATCACATGAACATCTTTCCTACTCTGGTCTTTTCATCTCCCCAGAAAGTTAGGATTTACTAGATGAGATGTTTTCTGAGGGTAACAAGACATGTGGAAGGCATGGAAGGACAGATACTAAGGCTGAGCAAATTGTTAAACTGTTTTGGCCTTTTTAAAAGAAGAGCTAATGGGCTCCTCTCCCCCACTGCACCCAAGATCTGGAACTGGAAATTGGGCTTGGTTAAATCACCCACAGAATTGCATGAGGTTTGGGGAATTTGCATGTGAGCTTTTTCTCTATTCATAGAAACGTATCAACATTATTTGTTCTGCTCTGCCTGTGGAAAGATGCCTGGTAGGGGAGATAACACACACAACATGTCAGAGCTGGGGGACTGACACCTCTGAGCTCAACAATTCTTACACCTCACTTGAGAATAAGATCTGTGCATGCGGGAATGCAGGCTCAGTAGGGAGCCAGGACAGTGTGAGCAGATTAATATTTAGTACATTTCATGGGCTCCAAGGTTATCATCACACAAAGCTAATATGTCATGGCGGTTTTGTGCTGCGAGGAATTCACTGTGGCTTGTAAAATGACCTACATTTTTTCAAGTAAAGTCAATGCCAAATCTTATCTAAAGTAACTCTTTAGAAATATCATTCTAGTGACTTAGGAAAAGGATGAGGCAAACAGCTGTACAAGATAAACATTTTAAAATGTGACGACTAACACTTTAGAGGGGCACAGAAAAATTCCTAGATAAGACAGTATGACAACATTAACCACATTATAGAACACAGGGGGTTTCCAAATACCACTTATATCTTGTGCTTCTGCTAAACTATACCAAGATTTCATGGAAAGAAACTGAAACCTGCTTTTGATCACTGTTCCTTATGATTTTAAGAGGGTAACAAAATAGCAACATTTCTCTTACATGAATTTTGACATTAAAACCTCTTTGTCTATTCATTCTAATGCCAGCTTTTCTGGATGCATTTAATGTGTTCATTTGAATAGAAAGAGAACATTAAAGAAAAAGTAGAGGACAGAATGAGCTGTGATCTCACTCTGAGGCAGGAAGGTTGGAAAGGAATATAACCTTTAGAGATACTGTTCTAGGAGTCATCCTGGTAAATTAAATTAAAAGACAAAACCAAAAACTTTTTGCTCTTTCAACAGGTCTGTTGGACTTTTCATGCATTCCTAGAGTTTATTATTCATTTGTCTTTATAAGAGAACTGAAAGGAACAAGGTTAATGGAGTTTTAAAATAAATTTGTAAATAGTTAACAAAGAGTGAAAACAAATATTAAATCGTTTCTGTTTATGAAAGGCATCCTTCTTCTCAACAGGCGGAGAATGCCATAGGGACAAAATCATTTAAGTTTCTTAACTTCAGCTTAAGGAGTCTGTCACTATTTCAAAATACATGAACAATGGGAATCCCCTGGAGGTCCAATGGTTAGAAGTAGGTGCTTTCACTGCCAGGGCACAGGATCGATCCCTAGTTGGGGAACTCAGACCCCCACATGCTGAGCATGGCACAGACAAAAAAATAGGTAAACAAAGTTTTTATTTTCCAATGCAACCTTTGTGGCACAAAAGTATTATTGTCTATTATGGTAGAGATTTATTATCTTGCCTCTCTAGTGTTCATGATCACATCTTCTGATAACCACACCTTCATTTTCCTTAAGATGTAAGCTTTCTCCCACTTTCCATTCATGTGGTATGTGTATGTGTGTGTGATCAGTCATGTCTGACTCTTTGCAACCCCACGGACTGCTCCTCTGTCCATGGGATTTCCAAGGCAAGAATACTAGAAGGGTTGCCATGTGCCATTTCTTCCTCGAGGGGATCTTCCTAACCCAGGGATAGAACTCGCAACTCTTGCATCTCATGCCTCAGATTATTTACCACTGGGAAGCCCTTCCCACGGTATGTGTGAGACCAGTCAGCACATTCAGTTCCTCAGCCACAATGCATAGTGATTGGTTCCAAGATCACCATATGACCCAGTTCAGGCCAATGAGAGTCAGTTCTGGACTTGGTTGACCATATCGGTAACAAGAATCTTTTTTTTCACAGGAATTTTTAGCTGCAGGATGACAAGGGAGACCCGTGGGTACTGAAAACAGCCACACAGACAGAACCAACCTGAGAATAGAGGCAAACAGAGAAAAAAGTGCTGGTGAGAGGAGGAAAAGGACTGAGTGCTGATATTTGAGCACCAATTGAACCATATCTGAATTCCTTTACAGAAGTTTTTTTTTTTTTTTTAAAGATGAAGTTGGCTTTTTAGATCAAATTTAAAAAAAACATTAGCAGAGGGAAGACATAGGCTATAAAGTGTTAGTACTGATTGCTAAGCTGTTGCTTAACATGTGGCCAATCCACACTAAAGTTTAAATACTTTTTGCCTTACTTTTTCAGATTTTAAAAATCTATTTAACTAAAACATTTTGGTGCTTATTACATGCCAGCCACTGTCTCGATCACTTTACCAATAACAACTCAATTCTCATACCAAACCCATGGTGGAGGGATTATTAATATCGTCATTTTACCATGGATGAAGAAGAGGCACAGAAAGGTCAAGTAACTCACCTAAAGTCACACAGATAGCAAGGGGCAGGCCAGACCTGGGAACTGAAACCCTTCAGTCTGACTTTAGATTAATTCTAACCATTACACTATGGTAGAAAGTGAAGAGGAACTAAAAGCCTCTTGATGAAAGTGAAAGAGGAGAGTGAAAAAGTTGGCTTAAAGCTCAACATTCAGAAAAGTAAGATCGTGGCATCTGGTCTCATAACTTCATGGGAAATAGATGGGGAAACAGTGGAAACAGTGTCTGACTTTATTTTTTTGGGCTCCAAGGTCACTGCAGGTGGTGATTGCAGCCATGAAATTGAAAGATGCTTACTCCTTGGAAGGAAAGTTATGACCAACCTAGACAGCATATTAAAAAGCAGAGGCATTACTTTGCCAACAAAGGACTGTCTAATCAAGGCTATGGTTTTTCCAGTGGTCATGTATGGATGTGAGAGTTGGACTGATGTGAGAGTTGGACTGTGAAGAAAGCTGAGTGCCAAAGAATTGATGCTTTTGAACTGCGGTTTTGGAGAAGACTCTTGAGAGTCCCTTGGACTGCAAGAAGATCCAACCAGTCCATCCTAAAGGAGATCAGTCCTGGGTGTTCATTGGAAGGACTGATGTTGAAGCTGAAACTCCAATACTTTGGCCACCTGATGTGAAGAGTTGACTCATTAGAATAGACCCTGATGCTGGGAAGGATTGGGGGCAGGAGAAGGGGACAACAGAGAATGAGATGGCTGGATGGCATCGCTAACTTGATGGACATGAGTTTGGGTAGACTCTGGGAATTGGTGATGGACAGGGAGGCCTGGTGTGCTGTGATTAATGGGGTCGCAAAGAATTGGACATGACTGAGTGACTGAACTGAATTGAAATGAACCATTACATTACCCTGCCTTTTCATATTAGTGCTCTACCTTGTCCAAATTCATAAACAAACACAAATAATGTATTACTGTGCATTTTATGAAAAGAATTTGAGACAGATGGATATTGTCATACAGCTTGTTGGTTAAAAAAAAAAATGAGACCAAGAGGCAATATGGTGTTGTGATTGAAAGTGTAGACTCTGCCTTCAGACAATCTGGGTTTGAATTCCATTTATGCTAATTATCAGCTGTGTGGGTAAATTATGTTACCTCTGCATATCATCTTTATTTTTTCTTTCATAAAGTGGAGCCAGTATCTACCTTTCCAGGTTGTTGTGAGGGTTAAAAGTGATAGTGTTTCTACAGAATTTAGCAGAGTTCACTAACTTAACTATTGCTATTATGGATAAATCTCACCTTTTTTTGTTATGTCATTCTTATGCATAATGTTTTTTCTCTTTTCCATTCATATTCTTCAATACTTATGGCTACTCTGCTCTCGTGGGGCCAGTGCTTTTATTATTTCATCACAATTCTATTTTTTAAATTAATTTCAGTCTTTTAATCATCTCTAAACTTGTCCTAATTTTTTTTCCAGTTCTAAGAGGATTTTCTTTTGGAGCAATAAGAGAAAGTGTGGAATACAGAGAAAGTCAAGTCCCAACCATATCTTTTTGCTTCTATCTTTAGAGAACCAAAATAGTAGCGGTAATTTCCTGTTCCTGTACAAGTTGAGAGATTCAGTGTTATTCGTTTGTTTCACCCCTCAAATAATTTTCTTTGTAGAGGAACTATAAAGTACTTGTTAGGAAGTTGCCTTTGATCCCCATGATTCCGCACAAGAAGCCAGGGTGCCTGTTTTCAAGGGTAAAGGCCCAGGATGAAGCAGTAGGTGAATTTCAAAATTTTGATGCTCTTAATGGCCAGTATGAAAGTATTTAAAAATATATGATATAATACCATTGGAAAATCTGTACAAATAATCTTCAATTGTGGTTGTTCCATTCCTATTCTTTGTGTGTCATGGGTGGCCACAGTTAAGTGCTTCCGAATATCCCTTCAACCCAGCCCAGTGAAGAACAGTTTGCAGTCTACTATGGTCTACTACACGTGGAAGCAATAAGGCAATTAAAAGCAATCAAATGACTACTGCACTACATCCATCTTTCTCCTCCTGATTTTCTGCATTCATCAGCCATGGAGATAAATGTAACTATCATATTTTACTATAATTGCATGAGAACTCAATACAGAGTTTACTTCCCCTGGATTTTTAAACAAAGGTAATGGGAGATCCAACCTAACTAAAATGACCCAATTCTAATGCTTTGTGACTCAATTAGATCTGGAAATTGAAGATAGAAAACTGCTTTAATAGTCTGTTATCCTTAAATATTAAATTTAATCTCCTTTATTTTCTCATGTGGTGAAGGATTGTTAGAAGGAAATATTTTCCCTTGAGTGTTTCATCTCACACTTCACACAAAGCATTATGAAATGAGCATCAGCCTTTCCTCTGAGGACTTTTCTGCTCTGCCATTGCTGGCTGTAGGATGTGGCATGATATGGACAAACATGACCTTGTGATCCTTCTGCTAATGTGGACCTTTGAGGAAGATTAGGTGAATTTTTCGAACAACTGGTTTAAGAGCACTGAGGTGCACAACCTGAAAGCACTGCTCTGCCTCGGCCTTGGCATCAGCTCGTCTTTGAAGCCATGAGTCATTTTCCTGTTAGCAAGGGAAAATGCTATTAAAACAATTCATTCCTCAATGATTCAGAAAGAATTTTGAAAAACTGATGACAATGTTGTCCATTATTTTGTGAAGGTTACAAATTTCTCTGATTTCTCCCAAGCTCCAGGGGACTTTTCTAATTATTCATCTTAGTGATCGTAGGCAGTGAGCCGGCAGAGGTTGGTTTTTTGGTTGGGATGTTTTCTTAGAGGTATGTCTTTAGTATTAAGGCCAAGACACTTGGGTCGACAGATTCCATGACAAACAGAGCCAATGGTGAATTTTAAAAAAGGAATTCCCCAAACTCTGGCTTGTTTTAGTTCATTTGACTGGGGCTTCCCTGATGGCTCAGTGGTAAAGACCATCTGCCAATGCAGTGGATGTGGGTTCAATCCCTGGGTCAGAAAGATCCCCTGGAGAAAGAAATGCCAACCCACTTCAGTATTCTTGGCTGGGAAATCCCATGACAGATGAGCCTGGCGGGCTACAGTTCTAGGGTTGCAAAAGAGTCGGACATGACTTAGCAACTAAACAACAACAAATTATATTGTTTGACTTTATGAAAAGTAAGATGAAGCAAGAGCTTAAGACTGAAACTTTCAATATGAGAAAATGTGTTGGCTGACCTGTTATTTAAACTGTTATTTAAAGGGTAGAGACAGTTCAACTGACTTAAACGAAAACCAAACACACACACAAAACTTTAATGAGGAGTTTTGAAGTGACTTAATTGTTCTGTTTGGATAAATAACATTTATTTTGCCTATCTCTTTTTTGCATTTGACAGATTATTTCATGGAACCCTGATATAATTGAGACAGTCACAGATTTTATATGTAAATGGAATACGCTGTGGTAGCATGTAAACCATTATATTTTTATAAAAACAGGTGATTTTGCTTATTAATTATTGTGCATAATTGATAAGCAAAAGACATCTGGGTGTACACATTACACTCGCCAAAGTAATAGTCCAGGCAAAAATAGCCCTCAGGAGCTTCTATGCAGGTTGCTGCAGTGTCCTGGCATGTTACGAAGTCAGAGTGAAGATGGAGCCAGAGAAAGATGGCTTTTGGTGAGCCAAGAATCAAACGTTTGCAACAGGATGCTCAAGAACAGGAATTAAGGTCTGTGTGTGAATTTCCAGGAGTGAGAAATGGAGGGCCCTGTGTCCAAGAAGAGCTACAATATTAGGAAGGTATCCAACAGGGATCAGAATAGGGACTGAATCCCCAGACTGGTGGTGACTGGGTTTCAGCACCAAGGCAGAAGCTCAGTTTAATGAATCAGTCAGTTAATAAGCAAACACTTATTGAGTGACTACTGTGTACCATTGGTATGCTAGGTTCTGGATGTACAAAGGAAAATAAGACACAGCTGCTGTCCTCTAATTTCTCACCATTCGAGACTGGGATGCAAGTTTATGACCTAATTAGGAGCAAGTATCACAAGATGATAAATCTTAGACTAGAGAGAGCTGGCATTTTTACATCTTTTCTGCCAGTTGTCAGGATTGGTCTCTTAGATTGGGGATAAGGAGCATTTAGAAGGGAATAAAGTAATTCTGTCTATGAGGAAAAGAAGGCTGTAGAGATCAGACTGAGTCAGGGCCTGCCTCTACTTAAATGATGTATGCAGGAGCAGCAAGATGGCATTTTTAAAGTCTGGGCAGATATATCCTTGCTCCAGATACTGTCACAGCTCAAAAAGACCAGATGAAGAACTGTGACTGGAGTTAGAGTTCTCCTTTACTCTCAGCAAACAGTAGGCTTCACACATTTCAGCTAACCTAACTATCAAAGAGTTTCAATGAGGAAAATATGTAGAAAGTAAAATAATTCATTTGCAGTTGAGGGGATGCATTCAAGAAAAGATAGGCATGGTAAATCATGTTTTTCCTCCATTTGCTCATTTCTCTAGAAAGGAAAATCCTTGTGATTTATTTCATCACCTAAGTGATTCTTCCATTCTTTTATCCACATGTGATTTCTCTGTATATTTCTTTGTTTACCTCTATTGTTTATACTAACCCTAAACATGCAACCAAAACAAATTTGTCATTTCATATGCTACAGGACATGTGAGCAAAACATAACAAAACAATGTAACAAATGTAAGCAAATTTATTCCAATCTGTCAAGCATTGAACTGAGTCCATTGGTAAGACATCTATCAGGTTGCATGAGATGGTGGGAATCAAGTCTGGCCTAAGAATCAGGAAATTGCATATCTACCCTGCCATCCTGTTTCTTGCATGGTGACATTACCTACTTTGGTTTCCTTATCTCTCACTTGTATATGTTACAAGTTTTAAATGAAATGATGATGGCAAATACAAGGACTTCCAATTGTGGTCTACAGACTCCTCCAAGCCTCATTTCTACACCACCTCTCTATGTAGCCTTACCTTCAGCAAAATGAACATTTTACCTGGCCTTTATCTCGTATATTTCATAAAGTAGCTCTTATATTTTCACTCAGAAACACTTGGGTCATTCTCTACTATCTAGAAAACAGTGAATGAGGATACAAAGTGACTATTCTTGTTTCCTTGACGAGTGTGGTTTAAGCTTGTTGAGCTGCTTGCCCATTTCTGGATGATTCAGGCTTGAGCCCCAGTTCAACAGTATGTGAGATTTTTATTGGTTTGTTTGTTTCCTAGTAGTTTGGACTTCTCAGAGGGAGGTGGCTCTAGTAAGATACCTTACTTCATAGTCAGCAACTTACTTGGGGAGTTTCTATGCTGGAATTAATGTTTCCAGCAGATATAGACAGAAACAAAATTTAAAAGTCTAGAATGATTTCTGTTTATTACAAGTGATTGAGGGACTAATGGGCTATCCTCTAGCCATGTTTCTCAGGGGCACATTGTTCTGATCAGATACATTGATTATTCTTTCTGTGTGCTTTTGAAGTAGCAATGATTTTTGTTGAAATATACCTTTACTAGTATGTTTAACTGTTAATAGATATATGTTGCTAACAGCGTAGGCAAGTAACATGTATTGAGAATTGCAATGATCTGCTGTAGGGATTTTAAGTGTCATCAGTCTTATTAGGTCCATTGTAGATAGGTAATTGAAGCTCGGAAAAGGTATGTCAATTAATCAGGGCAAACTATTAATATTTTTTTTTTCTTTCATGATTGAAGCCCAGCTCTTCCTGACTCTGAAATGCAACTTTTGATGAGAAGGTTACATACTGAAAATGTAAGAAAGAACAAAAATAAATAACCAAAATAAAACAAGATGCAACCTCTTGCTATAATGCCTTGAGGCAAATTCTGAGTTATAACTTCAAGATACTGCTATGCCAGAGTGAGTCAAAGGTGGCTTGTTTTAAACTTTCATGTTTAAACGAGGAGATATTTTTGTCTCCTGGGTTTAGCACATACTTGAAAGCGAAAGTGTTAGTCGCTCAGCTGCGTCAGGCTCTTCACAGCCCCATGGACTGTAGCCCACCAGGCTTCTCTGGCCATGGGATTCTCCAGGAAAGAACACTGGAGTGAGTTGCCATTTCCTTCTCCAGGGGATCTTCCCAACCCAGGGATTGAATCTGGGTCTCCTGCACTGCAGGTGGATGCTTTACTGTCTGAGCCAGTGAAGCCCAGCACATGCTTGGTGCTTGATAAATATGGAGTGAATGGGGATGTGACAGATGCGCTAGGAAAGAGCCTTGGGTGTACATTTCAGAAAGACACTGGAGAGGCCTTCTGGAGCATGTGCTCAGTTGAGGCAGCTCCAGAACTGGCCGTGACTCCTCTGTGGGAGAGGGAGGTGGTTTCTTCTAGGAAGAGGGTTCAGCAGTAAAGCCACAGAGGTTTGCTGACACATTTGCTAGTCATGACTTATGCTCATTTGGAAGTTATTCTGTGGCTCCATTGATAAGGTGTTTCCCAGTGCATCACAGCTGCCCACCATCCATCCTCTCTTCCAGGGGGCTCAATGGCTTCCTGGTCTGTGGCAAAAGCAATTATTCTGTCACTGCCAACCCTGATTACACATCACGTGACTCCAGTACTGCGCAGAGAAATTCAGCAATGCCAGGAAATCAATGTTTGCAAGGTGTGGGGTATCACTAATCTTTTGACTCTGAGAATGTTGGGGATGTGTACGTTTACTGCGCATTCTTAGCAATAACTGTCACTACTACTTGCAGGATTAACGGATGAAAGCTCAAGTATTCTCTTTGCATTGGGGTAATTATTTTCCTTTTTCCTTTTATAGTTTGTTAGTTTCTAATTATAAGATAATGTATGGTATTAGAGAATATACTATGAAAAGTCGAGAGAAGAGCAAAACGTCATTTACAATTCCACAACAATAAGTAGGACAACTACGGCTGACATTTTGTTGGATTTCTTCTTAGTCTTGACAGCTGCCATCATACCGAACATATAATTAGTGTACCTTTTCTTGCCTCTTCACTTAATATTATTTGACTACTTTCACAAGTTATTAAAAGCACAATAAAATCTTTTAAAGACTTTTCAACTTATTATAATTATTTTCAATATTATTATAAAGCCTCCCAAATGTATGTAATGGTTATGTAATATTTTCTCCTACAAAGTGAAAGTGAAAGTCACTCAGTCCTGTCTGACTCTTTGTGACCCCATGTGACTGTACAGTCCAAGGAATTCTCTAGGCCAGAATACTGGAGTGGGTAGCCTTTCCCTTCTCCAGGGGATCTTTTCAACCCAGGGATCGAACCCAGGTCTCCCACATTGCAGGTGGATTCTTTACCAGCTGAGTCACCAGGGAAGCCCAAGAATATTGGAGTTGGTAGCCTATCCCTTCTCCAGTGGATCTTCCTGACCCAGGAATCGAACCAAGTTCTCCTGCCTTGCAGGTGGATTCTTCACCAACTGAGCTATGAGGGAAGCCCTTTCTCCTATATATCAGCCTAATTTCCCAAGGTCACATACCTGGTTATTCACAGAACCAGTGCTAGAAACAATTTTCTTTTATTCAAATAAGAGCATAATCCAAGTAAATTTTTCTTCACATTCTCAGATGAAGGATAATATTAAAAGTAGAATGGGGTTTTGATTAAAACTAAACTTACTCTTCAAAGAGAGTTTCACATCCTGTATATTCAGTCATTTTCATGTTTCCCAGAAGAACACTTTTGTTTTAAGGGAGTTAAAAGAATACAGGGAAAGAACAACACTAGTAGTACACTCTAATAGGATTTATTTTACTGGTTAAATAGTACATCACCTTTGTGTCTGTACAGCTGGAATATAAACAGATTTTAAGTGGCAAATGCTATAACATATGGCAACTGCTCTAGGTTTGTGGGACTAGGTTATGTTGTGGGTTCAATTATAATAGTTTGATCTATAGTTTGAGTATGAACACTGAGATTCTTCTCCTCTCCACCACACTTTGACATTTTTTAAAGATGAAGAAATAGGAATGTGGAAGTATAATCATTTGTCTGAGGTCACAGAGGGAGATGATCGCACAGCTGGAATGTAAGCCTTGTATTTGACTAAAACTTTGGCTTTGTTCATGGGCCTAGCTAGACACATAAAGCTTTTCTCTTCCCTAGCAGTGATTTTTAGTAGCAGCTTTCAGAGACTGACATTGAATCTAAGCTTTGTGATCAGAATTTAGCAGGAGGAGGAGGGGAGGAATTACTTATCTTTTTGCATACATTAGCATGCAAATGACTCCTTTCTCTGCATTGTGGAAGGGTCTGAAATAATCGCATATACAATATATCTTTTATCAGTGGCCCTGGATACAAATGTTGCTATAATGAATCCACATTTAGATGCTTTCTCCAAACATTTACAGTGTTTTTTAGGATTAGAACTTCTATCTACTGTCATTTTTAACAAAAGGAGAATTATGATTAAGTTAATTTATTCATTATTTACCCTGGTCTAAACAGTCATCCAGGTATATTATTTTTTTGCAGCAGTTTTCCTATATTTAAAAGAGAATGTGAATATGTTCCCAGAATTTTCCAGGATTATGGTATTTGTTTATTTCTTGATCCATTAAGACATTCTTGCTAAACAGCCATACATTGGCAGAGGAAAGCCACATGAATTTACCCATATTTATGTTTCTCTGATAAATTAAGGTCGCTCTTAGGATTTTAGAGGTCTCACAGAGCAAACTAGAGACAGGTCCTGGGCTTCCATGGTGGCTAAGTGATTAAAAAAAAAAATCCACCTACCAATGCAGGAGATGTGGGTTTGATCCCTGGTCTGGGAAGGTTCCACATGCTGAGGGGCAACTAAGCCCATGGGCCAGAACTATTGAGCCTGTGCTCCAGAGCCCAGGAGCCGCAAGTACTGAGCCTGTGTGCTCTAGAGCCACTGGTGCACTGAAACTAGAGAATCGCCCCCTCTCATCACAACGAAAGAGAAGCCTGCCCAGCAGCAAAGACCCAGCACAGCCAAAAATAAATAAATAAAATTATTAAAAAACAAAAAAAAAGAACAGGCCCTCAGGTTAAATTCCCTGCTGACAGTCCTTCCCTAGAAGACTTCCTTAATGAAGTATCCTTGACCCGTGATCCTAATCCACAAGCAGTCTTGCCTAGGCAAGGTGTCCCCTCTAACTGGCAAACATTTCATTTGGCGGTTATCCTTTTGTTCTTTGTAGGCCTTAGTGTCAGGACACCCGATTGCAAGTACTTGTTTTTTTCATGACCTAACCCTTTGCTTTTTCATGCCTAATTTCGTTGATAAAATTAAGCAACTTTATTTTGACGTGACAAACTGCACGCAAAGTGTACAACTTAATAAGTTTTGATGTGTGTGTACACTTGAGAAGTCTTCACCACAATCAAGATAATGAACATATTCTGCAACCCCAAGAGTTTTTTTGCTCTTTCGTGATCCCTCCCTCACCTCCCTCCCTCCCTGCCTCCTCCGGCACCCTCAGGCAGCCGCTGATCTGCTTTGTGTCAGTACAGATTAGTGTCCAATTACTACAAATTTTATATAACTGGCAGAGTCATACAGAATGCATTATTTTCTTGGTCTGGTTTCTTTTACTCAGCATAATTTTTCTGAGATATATCTGTGTTGTTGGATATATCCTTTTCATGCTGAATAGTATTCTATCATATGGATAAATCATAATTTATATCCATTCACGCCATCCAGTTATGAACCCAATAAACTTTACGGAGTGGAAAAGAAAAGACACTACGGTATAATACTTTTCTGAACTTCTTTTTCTATAATAAATTTTACACTACCTCTTCATGTTTACCTCTGCAGGTATTCAAAAATGAATTATAAATACAATTTAACTATGCAAATTAAAAGGGTCTATTGGACCCAGACGGTAAATTGACTGTTTTTTTCTGGGGTCCTGAGGGATAACCAAGAAAAACTCTCTGAAATTCTAATTGCTGGAATATAAGAACTTTTTTTGAAATCTGACATCTCACTTTGAACAGAATTTTAGTAAATAGAAATACATCAGACAAACATTAAAATGATCATCATCAGCACCACAAAAATAATAATGGAGGGGATCCTTACAACACTAATCACCTAAAAGAACAAATGTTTTTGACTTGAGAAATCTGGGTCTAAACACTCATTCTGCTCTACTGTTTTTCCCATAAGTTTCCCCCTTCTTAAAAGAGAACATGAAGATTTCCCCAGAATTTTCACCTAAATCATCAACTCTTTTCCTCACATCTTTTAAAGCAATTGGTCTTCTCATATTCTTAGCTTGAGGGAATGAGCTATATTTCTTTGGAAAGTGGGAAGCAGTGGGTCAGACAGAACTCACTCAGAACACCATAAAGGACTTGGCCTGTTCTTTGGGTAACTGCCCAGCTTAAAATTAGGATAATGAACTGCCTTCTTTACCTGAATGAAATATTTCTTATGTTTCAGATTTCAGCACTCTTTTGGAAGGCTTCCATCATTCCAATTTAGTTTCAAGTGAAACACAAAAAATCTGCTTCCCACAGGCTGTTTGATTTAGAAGATATTAACAATCAGCCAGGAGATGGGAACAATCTATTTTGACCTAACAATTTCACCCATCTTTTTAAACTGACTTTCAGAGTTTCCACTCATGGTGCACATGAATGTTACATTAAAGGATACATGTCAAAAATCCTAAAATATTAAACAATTTCTGGTTATTAAGGAGTTTTTGAATAGAAGGAACTGTTACATTGGAACTGGTCTGCCTGTGAGTCGTTCAGTGGAAGCAGGCAGGATGGGAAAAGAATACTTAGTAGAATGTCCCCAGATTACTGGATGTGTGTGAGTGTCTAACCCAGGCCCTTGTTATGGAATCTTCACTATCACAGCAACAGTTAAAAAATTTAGCTGAAACATCGACCTAGAGATTGTCATACTGAGTGAAGTAAGTCAGAGAGAGGAGAAATATCCTATGACATTCCTTAAATGTGGACTCTAAACAGAATTGATACAAATGAATTTACTTACAAAACAGAAAGAGACACACAGAATTTGAGAACAAACTTAAGCTTTCCTCTACACACTGCTATATTTAAAATGGATAACCAACAAGGACCTACTTTAACGCACATGGAACTCTGCTCAGTGTTACGTGGCAGCCTGGATGGGAGGGAGTTTGGAGGAGAATGGATATGCATGGCTGAGTCTCTTTGCTGTTCACCTGAAACTGTCACAACATTGTTAATCAGCTATACCCCAATACAAAATAAAAAGTTGAAAAAAATTTAGTTGAAGATCATGTCTTACAATTTTTTTTAAAGGTAGGCAATTAACCTATCCATTGGTGGACCAAATTGATTTGATTAGGTCTAATTCTCATGGAAACTGATAACAAAAAGAATTTAAATTCTACCATCTCTTTATGGAAAACTCATACAAGCACAGTTTTTTAAAAAATCTCCTTTATCTTTTGCTATTGTAAAATGAAAAATATATTTTTTTAATATTTCCAAGAACCGTCATAGGACTCACCCAAATCCCAGGCTGCTCGCTGTTTTTTTTTTTTTTTCTCTTAATTGCTTTTACATCATGTCCAAGTCTGACCATTTGCACTTAACACTTGCTTGATAAACTCTGCCAAGCTGAAGGATGCTTGTCTGTGTTACATTCCTTGGCCTGTGAGTCGTTTTTTCTGTTTCACATGCCTAAGGGGGCAAAGGTCAAACCTCCTCAGCTGCAGATGAGGTCATCGTTGCTGATGGTCTGCAGCTGATCACAATAAAAACAGGGTCTCCCCTGTGACCAGTCCGCTGCATTTAGGAGCAGTGATGTCATCTCTGGTGAGACAGGATGAGACATGCAACCGGGTTTAAATTGCACTACATAAAATTTTCTTCTGACTTCACTGCAATCTTTTATTTATTTTTGCAGAAATACTAGTTTAATCAGAGTTTCGAACTAAAAATAAATAAATAGATGAAGTAGAGGAAGCTTATGTTTTACAAGTAGTCCTTCATATCTGTTAGGCAAAGCCAGAAGAAAATGCTGTTTTCCTATATTCATCAAAAGAAATGAATATAGGCAATCTCATCTTAACACTTTCAAAGTACCTCTCTCCAAGAATACTAAATGTTCTTACAAGGATTTCAGAATCAGACGTTAGTTCAGGTGTTCCCAAGCTCCAGGCTGTGGACTGGTACCTCCTGTCAGATCAGTGGCACACTAGATTAGAAATAAAGTGCACAACTTAGAAAAGGCAGAGGAACCAGAGATCAAATTGCCAACATCCACTGGATCATGGAAAAATCAAGAGAATTCCAGAAAAACATCTACTTCTGCTTTATTGATTATGGCAAAGCCTTTGTGCAGATCACAACAAACTGTGGAAAATTCTTGAAGAGATGGGAATACCAGACCACCTTACCTGCCTCCTGAGAAATCTGTATGCAGGTCGGGAAGCAACAGTTAGAATTGGACATGGAATAACAGACTGGTTCCAAATCGGGAAATGAGTATGTCAAGGCTGTATACTGTCACCCTGCTTATTTAACTTATATGCAGAGTACATCATGCAAAAATGCCAGGCTGGATGAAGCATAAGCTAGAATCAAGATTGCCTGGAGAAATATCAATAACCTCAGATATGCTAATGACACCACCCTTAGGGCAGAAAGTGAAGAAGAACTAAAAATCCTCTTGATGAATGAAAGTGAAAGAGGAGAGTGAAAAGGCTGCCTTAAAATTCAACATTCAAAAAAGTAAAATCATGGAATCCAGTCCCATCACTTCATGGCAAATAGATGGGCAAACAATGAAAATAGTGAGAGACAGTTTTTTTGGGCTCCAAAATCACTGCTTTTGGTGACTATAGTCATGAAAAAAAGACGCTTACTCCTTGTAAGAAAAGCTATGACCAACCTAGACAGCATATTAAAAAGAAGAGACATTACTTTACCAACAAAGCTAATCAAAGCTATAGTTTTTCCAGTAGTCATGTACAGATGTGAGAGCTGGACTATAAAGAAGGCTGAGCACCGAAAAATTGATGCTTTTAAATTGTGGTGTTGGAGAAGACTCTCGAGAGTCCCTCGGACTGCAAGCAGATCCAACCAGTCCATCCTAAAGGCAATCAGTCCTGAGTATTCATAGGAAGGACTGATGCTGAGCTGAATTTCCAGTACTTTGGCCACCTGATGCAAGGAATCAACTCATTGGAAAAGACCCTAATGCTGGGAAAGATTGAAGGCAGGAGGAGAAGGGGACAACAGAGGGTGAGATGGTTGGATGGCATCACCGACTCAATGGACATGAGTTTGAGCAAGCTCCAGGAGTTGGTGATGGACAGGGAAGCCTGGCATGCTACAGTGCATGGGGTCACAAGGAGTCGGACACAACTGAGTGACTGAACTGAACTGAAAGTGCACAAGGAATGTAATGCGCTTGAATCATCCTGAAACCATCCACAACCCCACTCTGAAAGAAAAATTGTATTCCAGAAAGCCAGTCCCTAGTGCTGACAAGTTGAAGTCCACTGCCTTAGTTTGAATTCCACCTCTGCCATTTATATCTGGGTGACTATAAACACTTCAGGGTAAATTTCTACTCAGTTGTTTAAAATGAAGAAAGTACTGTGTACCTCACAAGGTTATATTTAACATGTCAAAGTGCTTAGAAGATCACCTGCCTATAGGAGGCATTCAATCCAGTGTGTATAATAGCAGCAATACTGGTAGTATAGCAGCTCAGGTGCCTTAACAAAAGCCCTCAGAGTCAGAAATGTTTTATAATTCGTAACTTTTCAGATTTTAGAAAGATGCTTCAGTGCTTATTCCCAGGACCAGCTATATAATTTGCAGGGTCCTGCGCAAAATGAAAACTGCAAGACCTCTTGTTCGAAAATTATTAAAGATTTCGAGATAGTGAGAGCAGAGCTTTACGCCAGGTGCAGGCCTTTTGTAACTATGTGGCCCCAAGTGACCGCCCAGCTTACAGTGTCTCAATATACACCCGCAGCAAGGGGCTGAGAACAGTAATGAAACACATCAACACTTCCCTGGGGAAATGTATGAACATTCACACCAAGTGGGAAAAATAAAGCCAGTAGATATTCTCACTTCAGTTCAGGTTGGATTTGCTACCAAATGAGTTTATTATAAACTTAGAAAAATTGACAGTTTTCAGAGGTTTTGGATTTTGGAATTTCAGAAAACAGACTGAGGTGCTATTCTCCCACACCCTGGGCATTCATGTGATAGAGAACCCTGAAGCCAAAGGGAACTGAGGTTGGGTCTTGTTTTGATGCAAAATAGTTGTGAGACTTTATTTAGACTCTTGAAATGAAGTGAAAGTCGCTCAGTCATGTCCGACTCTTTTGCGACTCTATGAACTATAGCCCTCCAGGCTCCTCTGTCCATGGGATTCTCCAGGGAAGAATACTGGAGTGGGTTGCCTTTCCCTTCTCCAGGAGATCTTCCCAACCCAGGGATCAATTGAACCCAGGTCTCCTGCATTGCAGGCAGATTCTTTACCAGCTGAGCTACCAGGGAGCTCTTGCTACTGCTGCTGCTGCTAAGTCGCTTCAGTTGTGTCCGACTCTGTGTGACCCCATAGACGGCAGCCCACCAGGCTCCCCCGTCCCTGGAATACTCCAGGCAAGAACTGAAGTGGGTTGCCATTTCCTTCTCCAATGCATGAAAGTGAAAACTGAAAGAGAAGTCACTCAGTCTTGAGAGACTTTTAGTGACCCCATGGACTGCAGCCTACCAGGTTTCTCTAGGCAAGGCCAGTTGGAGGCAGAGTAGTGTAGTGTGGTTCTCACTTCCAGGGAAGGATTTTCCATGGATGGAAATGGGAGAGAATGGTGGTGAGAGGGAAACCAAGCGTTGGTGGGTGGATGGGCAGCAAGCTTCTAAAACCAACAGCAGATCGACAAAGATGACACAAAAACATGACAATCTGACTCTCTCTTCTACTTGGTTGGAATCCTGCTTTCACACATTTTCCTCTAATGCCTTTTTATCATGGTTTAACAACAGCCAGGCTAATGTATTTTCTTTACAAATGTGCAGAAAATAAAGAACACGCTCAAATAGAGTAACTGTGGCTCCTGTCTGAAAACCCACCCCAGACCTGTCTTTGGCTAGAGTTTGAGTCCATTAAATAATAATGGATACCATTTATTGAAATTTACTATTTTGCTAAACTAATGGCACTTGAATCCCTGAATAGTAGGGTCTTAGATTTGGGCTTCCTATTAGTATCTGTTATATATTTATCAGGGTTATATATATAGGGAATATCCACTAATTATGCCAAAGAATGATCCCTGAGGTAAGCAATTTGAATGAAATAAAATTAAATACACATATATTTTTATATCTTCCTCATAGTGTGGAAAGAAATCAGACTTTAATAAGTATCATGTGTATTAGGTTATTAATATGTTATCTTATTAAGATATAAAATAAGTGGGCAGAATTAAAAAAAAATTTAAGAGGCTGGAAATTTAGGGGGAAATTGAAAAACAGAAATGAACAAGAATGGTTGCACAGACATGCACCAGGAAAAAATACTGATTTTTAATATTCTTACAGAATAAAGAATGAGACAGTTGATGGAACTGTTCTAGTAGAACAGAAGACTATGCAATCATTTCAACCATGTCGGACTAAGAAAATTAAGGGCAGGACCTATATTCCACTCATTTGCTCCCTAGGAAATGAAGCTGCCTGAGAAAGAAAGCATGATCAGCTCCAATTATTTTTCACAAGCAGTGTATGGAATTGTGTTACCATTCAACAGAAATTCTAAGTAGAAAAGTATCTTATTATAGTTGCGGACACACCAAGAAATTTCCAGCTGCAGCCACTGTATTATTAGAGTGAACAGAAATATTCAGAAGTGAGTGTGTTTACCTTAAAATATCTAAATGCTAGATGTAAAATGTTTGATCATTCAACATGGCATCATTAGTGGCAGTGCCCTGATTCCAACCCCAGCAGTCTGCTTCCAGAATCAGTGCTCTCACCTTACCAGAATGTCACTCTACTGATTATTTTTCTTGTGCCTTTAGTCCTGGATTATTTTATCCCTTTATGTTTAGAAAGTCTTTAATTTTTATAACAAACAGAAATAAATGCTTAAAGTATTTTGAAGCCCTTTTAACTTTTGATAGATGAGGCATTTTCTCTCTCTATCATGATGTACTTAACTTTCTCTGATCCTCATTAGCCTCTCTTATGTGCAATAGAAGGATTTTAATAACTGCCTCAGAGAGTTTTTTGTTTTTTTTTTACACATTAGATATTACGAAAGTGTCATGGAGCTCCCTCACCCACATGGCTGTGGGACGACTTACTTGGCACTCTAGATTCTAGAATCTTAATGATCAGTTAGGGTCCATTCAGTCCAACAATCTTCTTAACCAATACCTGGAAGGGTTCTTGAGAACTTTAGAAATACAAAAAAATTTTTTTGAAAATCATTACACTCATATTTGGTTTTAATCACATAGAGCTTCTTATTCATATGTACTACTTATCATTTATTGCCTCTCAGGTCCAAATGTATCCTCCAATATCTGCTCTGTGATAAAGGATGGAATTCTGTGAACATCTCACATTTACAGCAAGGATGATGTTGGGCTTTTTCAGTAGAGGATACTATAAGGATGTGGCAGGCTGAAGTGGAAATCTTTTGTTATCAGAGGATGCAAACTCAGGAGTGTGTGTTTGAAAACAGGGTTGTGCTCTGCCCCAGCCAAGAACCCAGATTGTATGACCCCTCCAGACTCTTGCGGCTCCAGCTCAGCTAGATGCTGTACACTCCAGGTCTCCTCTCTCCATAGGCACCTTCACTTGCTCAGCGCACTCCAGTCCCTGGTCACTAGCTGAGGCTCACCTATACTCTGCCTGTGCCTGGAGGGCTCTTCTCTCTCTGCGTGTCAGTGTGCCAAGTAGGGTAAGTCTGCGCTCCCTGAAGGTTGCTTCCTTGTTTGCCCACTTAGAGCAGATCAGACCTGATCCAGGAAAACCAGAAAACTTCTCTGGCACACTGTGGGATGCAACCTCACCTTCTCCAGTGAGGTATGAACTTAGCCTTGGGGAGGAAGTCTTTCTTCCAAATTTGGCCTTCCTTGGGAACTCTCAGTCTCAGCCTTCGGACACTATATATAGTTTTTATATATGGCTACTCTTTGGTCATAATTTCATAATCCTTTAATATTAAACTTCCATTGTTTAAATCACTGTGTGTAAATCAATGAAGTCAGAACACTACCTCACACCATACACAAAAATAAACTCAAAATGGCTTAAAGACTTAAATATAAGACACGACACCATAAAACTCTTAGAAGAGAAACAGGCAAAACATTCTCTGACATGAACTGTAGCACTGTATTCTTAGGTCAGTCTCCCAAGGCAATAGAAATAAAGGCAAAAATAAACAAATGGGACCTAGTCAAATTTATAAGCTTTACATAGCAAAGGAGACCATAAACAAAATGAAAAGTCAACCTATGGAATGAGAGGAAATATTCTCAAATGATGTGACAGGCAAGAGGTTAATTTCCAAATATACAAATAGCTCATACAACTCAAGGAAAAAGAAACCCCCAAACCCCAAACAATCCAATGAAAAAAATAGGCATAGGACCTAAACAGATATTTCTCCAAGTAAGACATCCAGATGGCCAATAGGAACAGGAAGATAATCAGCATTGCTCATTATTAGAGAAACATAAATAAAAACTGAAATGACTTGTGTATCTACATGATTTGTATATCAATGATATACATGACATATATGATATATGATATACATGATTGTATATTAATGACATTTGTGTATCACCTTACACTGGTTAGAATGCGTGCTTGCTAAGTTGCTTCAGTTGTGTCCAGCACTTTGCAACCCTATGGACTGTAGCCCGCCAGGCCCCTTTGTCCATGGGATTTTCCAGGCAAGGATACTGGAGTGGATTGCCGTGCCCTCTTTCAGGGATTCTTCCCAACTCAGGGATTGAACCTGCTTGTCTTACGATTCCTGCATTGGCAAGCAGTTTCTTTACCACTAGTGCCACCTGGGAAGACCCTCTGGACAGAATGACCATCATCAAAGTCTACAAGTAGGAAATGCTGGAGAGGGTGTGGAGAAAGGGGACCTCCCCTACACCATGGTGGGAATGTAAATTGGTATATCCATGGAAAACAATATGGAGGTTCCTTAAAAGACTAAAAATAGAATTACCATATGACCCAACAATCCCACTTTTGGGCATATATGCAGAGAAAAACATAATTTGAAAAGATACACACATCCATATGTTCATAGCAGCACTATTTACAAGAGCGAAGATGTGGAAGCAACCTAAAGGTATTACAGGTGAATAGATAAAGAAGTTGTGATACATATATACAATGGAATATTATAGAGTTATAAAAAGAAATGAAATAATGCCATTTGCAGCAACATGGATTGACCTAGAGATTATCAGACTAAGTGAAGTAAGTTAGACAAAGATAAATAACATCTTTCACTTATACACTGAATCTAAAAAAATGATACAAATGATCTTATTTATAAAACAAAATGACTCATAGACCTAGAAAGCAAATTATGGAAATTTATAGTTACTGGGGAAGCAGGGGGAAAAATAAAATTAGGAGTTTGGGATTAACAGATACATACTATTATATATAAAATAGATAAATAACAAGGACCTATTGTATAGTACAGGAAGCTATATAGAAAAATCTTATTAAAACCTATAATGGAAAAGAATCTGGAAAAAAATATATGAATCACTTTGCTGTATACCTGAAACTAACACAGTATTTTAAATCAATTACATATATGTGATCATATACTGCAATATATATGATGTATATCAATTAAAAAAATTACTGTGTGGTTTCTACCTTATAATTGGACCTGAATTCTTACATGATATTTATATACAACAAAAAATGAAGACTATATGGTGAGTTTTGGTTTTAGACCAGTTCCTCCTCTCTAAGAGTTTCCAACCTGATAGCTTTCTGTTGTTTTTTTTTCCTTTTCTCATTTCTTCCCTCCCTGCCTTCCTTCCTCCCTTCCCTCTTTTTCTCTCAGCTCTGAAGATGGCTGGATAACACAAGACTTCAGCATCTCCCTCTAACCTGAGAATGCTATCGTGGTGCTATAACCTGAGAACGTCATGGTGTTCTGTTGAAGAGACTCCACTTTCCTTCCCCAGTGCCTCTGCTTGCTCTGCTTATGAGAGGGGTTTTAAAACTGATTTGGCAGGGAGCTTTTTCAGCCTCAGGATCTCACAAGCTAATGGACCCTCTCGTTCCTTCAGCACCACGACACTTCTTGTGTAATCCTACTCTATGGTACAACTTCCCTTCATTAAATCAGCTTCTTAATGTTTGAAATGCTGAAAAAGAAAGCGTTCTGTAAGACATGATGATATTAAGTGGAAAACAGCAAAACCTTTAAAAATGTATAATTCCTGAAGGACGAATTATAAAGGTCTGTCCCTTGGAAGTTTCTGTTGGTTGACAATGACTATTAGTCTCCCATTGGGAGAGGCCAATGAAAAACTATGCAGATTCTGGAATAAACTTTGCATTGGGGCATTTGAGAAAAGAGGGAGTTGTGCGCAAGTAAGGCAAGCTCTTCATTCCTTTGGGTGCGGAGCTGCTCTGTAACTTAGCCTCAAAGGTCTAATGTCTGAGCTCCTGGGATGACCCTTCTCAGGTCTCACAGCTTCCCACATTCTCTTTTCTGTTCCCACAAAACAATTATGCACTAGCCTCAGCAATTAAACATTTAATAAACGAGAAAAACAAGCTAGAAACATTCATTTCTTACTTATACCACAGAAGAATAATGTGAGAATGAAGGTGAAAAATATGAGCATGAAGAGATTCTGTGCTTTTTCCTAGGACAGTATTCCCCTCTACTGGTGAAAGCCTGTAACTGTTTTTTCCCCACCAAGGCTGCTTTAAAAAGAAATCAACTAAGATATTTATTTCTGTGTTTTAGCGGAGCATTGGTATTTTCTTACACATATCACATTATTTTTAGAACCTGAAAAAAATCTCCAAAGAAATCATCCTGTATTTTTTTTTTTCACATATTCAGCTCTGAAATTTTCTTCCCCAAACAGTATCCTGGTGTCTAGGGAGACACTGTATTTTTTTTTTTTTTTTAATCAAATGAGCGTTTCTCTCCCAGCATGTGTTTTATTTTCTACAGAGCCCAACTAATTATAGTTTAGAAGGAAGTTCTTTCAATATTCATTCCTGCAGACCCTTCTCTTAGTCTCCCCAGAGAATCAACAGTGCAGATGTACTGCAGAATTGAGAAATAATAGGTGTCTGGTATCAGATTCAGTTGACTTAGTAAGATCCTTGTGACCTGAAGTTGAACCTATCCCACTGATTTCTGTTTTCTGAGAAATGTTAAGTCAGAAAACCCTGGAGGAAGTGGACTATTCTAATGACTCACCTGGGAAGGCCCAGAGGAGGTGCCTTATTAACTTGAAGAAGCTAACTGAGCCCTACAATATCTACACATATGCTTTTTGCATTGATATTTAACATGAGGAAGAAGTAGGAAATATGTAAATATGGGAGAAAAAGGAAATTGTTGTTTGGATCAGATTCCTCTCATCATTCATCTGGGCATTTTGATAAAGGCATCGAGGTAGATAATTAAAGCAAAGTATTTACACACTGTTTTCAGGGTATTACTTGACTATCCTTGCTATTCTAGATGGCCTGCATCATGTATTATGTGCATAAATATTTAAATGCATTCTTATAGTACACTAATGATTATTTCATACTCAACTCCCAATTAAATTTGAAAGCTTGGTGTTGTCTTTCCATTGCTTTCCCTCTCCTCTTTGAATTGCATATTCATTCCCTTCTGAAACTAATACTATTGTGGAGAGTGTCAAAAGCTAAAGAAAGGTTAAAAACCAAGACTCTCAAAGAGGTAAAAATGAATGGTTGTTAAAGATTTTATTCTACACATTAACCCAATAATGTTATCTGAAAGGTGGATTTGCTTCTTGGTAGGTACTGAACCAATAGACATATCTAAGCTGAAGACAGGAGAAGGGAGGATTTATTACTTGCAACAGGTAAGGAGAGCATCAGGGATCTTTCCCAAAGAAGTACCTCTCTGAGCAGCAAAATTGGGGAAGTTTTAAGCTAAGGGTATGTGCATATTAATGACGGGGCTCAAGCAGAGGAGAATTTAGCACAGAACTGGGGCAATGGACTATAGAGTCCAAGCTTCAGTTGACTGAAGTCTGTCGGGTCAACATCATCCTTCCATCCTTCATTTGACTGGGGGCCTTAGTTCCTGCAGAACAAAGACCTGTATCAGATTGTTATGTATAGTCCTTGAGGAGGAACTAAGACTGTTTTACTGCTGAACTAGGGTTGACTGCTTTTCCTTTGCTCCTATATTCCCTTACTTCCCTTAAGAACACCTAATTACTGAGATTTGTTCAAGGGCAAGCACTGTGGCCAGACTTAGATCACAAAAATGGCTTAGGCCAAAATGGCTCCTCTTATGTCAAGAAAGCCATTCCTGGTTCTCTTTTTCTGGGGACCTCCAACCCTATGTGATTACGATGACGGTACTGGGCATATGTCATAACTCATTCAAGAGAATCTGAAGAAACAGACACATTTATAAATCAGGAATATGGAAATAAATGTGTACATGGAGGCAAAATTGATTTTCCCACAGGGGTGTGTGTGTGCGTGTGCGCTTAGTCACTCAGTCATGTCTGAGTCTTTTTGACCCCATGGAATGTAGCCTGCCGGGTTCCTCTGTCCATGGGATTCTCAAAGCAAGAATATTTGAGTGGGTTGCCATTTCCTACTCCAGGGGATCTTCCTGATCCAAGGATAGAACTTGCATCTCTTATGTCTCCTGCATTGGCAGGTGGATTCTTCACCACTGTGGCGGGCGGATTCTTAACCTGGGGAAGGTAAATTAGTTGAACCTCTACTAAACAAGACACAATTTGTATGTCAATAGACAAAAATTATTTTCCATTGTTACTTCTTATCTTCAATTTACAGAGTTGCAAAAGCGCTCAGGGACAATAAAAAACTAGAATCAGATAATCCTGGGAGTAGTCCCTAGATGCCAGACAATGTGTAGCTTTCCAATGAAGCACAAAATTTTTCCTGCGAGAGAAAATAATTTCATGCTTGATGCTCTTTCACTTCTCAGTTTTCTTAGAAAACAGGCAGATCCAAAGCTCACTCTTTAATCTCTGAGCTTCTATATCAGATTTTTCATGTTATTTCTCACCCACAGGAAATAGTGAAACTGGGTAAGAATTTACACAATACATATGTGAGATAGTCCATTGTTAGAAGTTTTTTCCTCAATGACATTTTATTTAACTGTGAAATATACAATTTTCTCTTGTTCTTCTGCATTCATTCTATCCACATAGCAAATATTTGCCAGTTACCTGTTTATCCATTTTCAGGTCTAAAAAAACAGACGTAGATCAGACAAGTTCTCTGTTTTTAAGAAATTTGAATACAAGAGATCTGAATTTTATTTCAGACACTCAGAAGTATAAGAAATGACAATATAATTTATTTTCCTTAAATCAATGATATTCTGAATCTGAGACCCATCACTTGTTTGGCAAATCATTTAATTTCAGTCATTATCCAGCTTCTGTGGGGTCATCTGCAGGTCCTAACAGTAATAATAATAATAATAATAATAATAATAATAATAATAATAATAATAATAATAATAATAATAAGCAAAATATTTGTGGGGCTTGTCTATGGTCTTCAGTCCCAGAGGAGAAAACTATGCACACCTCTGTAATGTAGTAGGCTTCCTGGCAAGCTCATTCATGTGAGTATAGGCACTACATTAAAGTAGTGCCATGCTTTTGGTTTCTTTGACTAGGTTATCTTACAACTCCATTAAGATAGAAGCTAACTTGTAGGACAATAATGATAATGCAAATGACTTGTATGCACAGCTAAGCAAATGACTCCTGTACATGACTATGAAAATGAGTTTTGACAGTATACAAATATCTGGAAGTCTAATTTTCATTTGACTATTTTTATATAGCTTACTTGTTCATTCTTTACTGTCTAAACCACCAGGGAAACCCCTAAATAAAATCTTGATGTGTTCATTTTCTTTTGGTGCAAGAGTCATGGTTTTATCCTCTTTTAAAATGTACACAGTCTGCTAACCAAATAATAGAGGAGGCTGCAAATAAGAGTTTATTTGGGGTCTTAAGAATTCCAATTCAGGAGACACAGAAAGAGTGCTCAGAGGAATAGAAAGGGTTGGGTACTTATAAGGACAAATTAATATAACACTGTAAGGCAACTATATTCCAATAAAAAACAGTTTAAAAACAGCCATGAGATTGTTAGTTAAGTGTTGCCTGGATGGTATCTGACTGGTATCAGCTTTGATACCAGTCAGAAAATATTTGTCCTGAAGGAATCACAAGTCGTTTTGGTGTAGGGGTCCAATAAACAGACTGTGATGAGTTATTTAAGTAAGGGTCCAGTAAGTATCTTGAATTTCTGGCAGGTGTTCTGGATAACTTTATCAGGTAAAGAGGTCAGATTCTTTCCAGGCTGAGACGTGCATAAGTCACACTTCCTCAGTTGCCTCCTGGCTCCATTTAGAGAGCTCTTAGCAATACTGACTCCATTTTGATTTTCCTTTCACACGGCTCATAAATATAATCCTACCAATGCTCCCATGTCATTTGAAGTGGTTTCCAGCCTCAGTAGGGATGATATCCTTGCTAGGGATCTGTAGTTCTAGGGCTGTTGCATTGTTGTGCAGGTTTTATAATCAATTCTGGGAGGCACCATTTACAGGGAACAGGAGAAAAATTTTCAGGCAGTAAATATGCCACAGGCCATAGGTCTCATGGGTCTCTTGTCATAACTACTCAATTCTACAGTTGCAACTATAATTACAGCTATAGGCACTACTTTAATGTATAGACAGGGCTGTATCCCCCCACTCCTCCACTTTTATTTACAAAACTATGTACCAATGCATGGGCTGTAGCTTGCCAACTCCTGACATACACCATTTGCTTGTCAGGAGCCCCCCTGAGTGCATGAAAGTCGACTCTTGTCTGACAGACTCTTTGCAACCCCATGGACTATATAGTCCATGGAATTCTCCAGGCCAGAATACTGGAGTGGGTAGCCTTTCCCTTCTCCAGGGGATCTTCCTAACCCAGGGATCGAACCCAGGTCTCCTGCATTGCAGGTGGATTCTTTACCAAAGCCCCCCTGGAAAGCTCTAAAAGAATGAGAAGTAGGGCCTCAACATCCAACTCTCTTTCCTCTTTTCTCCTACTCGCTCCTATAAAGGTGCTTGACTATTTTCCTCATTATCCTCTAGCATAATTTTCTCAAAAAGTCTGGGCTTTTGAAAATGAAAGACAGGAGGCAAATTGTCAGGAAGTTTCACTTTGGTCTCATAATGTCCCTGAATTAAAGGACTCAGAGACAGGAGCTACTTTGATAGAAACAAAGGAAAAATTCAAGATTGAAACAAATTGAATCTCAGTAAGCTACCATGTCACAGATATGAGGCTTATTTTTTTTTCAGTAATCATCATTTTTGAGATGTTCTTACTTTTGTGAAACATTTTATGGTTTTGTTCTTCACAAAATTGTGATCATGTTTTATTATATGATATTATAACAATTTTTATTAATGATATATCATGATTAATACTCATTATATAAAACATTCTTTGAAAATATGAATGTTTGTGGTTGTAAATTATTTATCAAATAATATATCCTAAGTCGTTTATTTAACATGTGAAACACTGAAAACAATGTACCTTCAAAAAGCAGGATTTGGTTAAATAAATTAGAATACTTTATGGTTTTTCAAAACACTTCTCATGTGTACACAGACACAGAAAGCCAAGAAAGAAGAGCTAAGTCAGTGGTTTCCTAATGTTTAACAACCAGTAAAAGATTTTAACTAGGCTAGAAAAAGCCATATGGCTTCTGCTTACTGCTTCTGAGATGCTGGCTCAGGAGGAAACCAGCTCTCTGGAATGAAGTCTGATTCCCTGAGTCCACCTTGCTGGAAAGGACACGTTCAAGTGCCACCATCAACTGCCAGCTCTGTGAGTGAGCAGTCATGAACATCCAGGTCAGCTAACCCTTCAGACAACTGTGGCATCAGCCAAGATCTGGTTGCAACTATCTAAGGAACCCCAACTAAGAAACACCTAGCTGAGTCATTTATGAACTCCTACCCCACATAATTGTGAGCAGAAGAAAACAGTTGTTGTTTTTCATACCACTAATTTTTAAATTAACTTGTTATACAACAGTAGTTTCAAAACCTGGAAAGGAGTACATCAAGGCTGTATATTGTCACCCTGCTTATTTAAGTTATATGCAGAATACATCATACAAAATGCTGGGCTGGATGACTCACAAGCTGGAATCAAACACTGCTGGCAGAAATATCAACAACTTAAGATGATACCTATTTAATAACAGAATGAAGAGGCACTAAAGAGCCTCTTGTTGAAGGTGGAAGAGGAGAGTGAAAAAGCTGGCTTAAAACTCAGCATTCAAAAAACAAAGATCATGGCATCTGGTCCCACTACTTCATGGAAAACAGATGGGGAAAAAGTGGAAATTGTGTCAGATTTCATTTTCTTGGGCTCCAAAATCACTGTGGATGGTGACCGAGGCCACAAAATTAGGACACTTGCTCCTGGAAGAAAAGCTATGACAAACCTAGGCAGTATGTTAAAAAGTAGAGACATCACTTTGCCAACAAAGGTCCATATAGTCAAAGTTATGGTTTTTCCAGTAGTCATGTATGGAAGTCAGAGATGGATCATAGAGAAGGCAGAGTGCTGAAGAATTGATGCTTTCAAACTGTGGTGCTGGAGAAGACTTTTGAGAGTCCCTTGGACAGAAAGGATATCAAACTAGTCAATCCTAAAGGAAATCAACCCTGAATCTTCATTGGAAGGACTGGTGCTGAAGCTGAAGCTCCAATACTTTGGCTACCTGATGGGAAGAGCCAACTCATTGGAAAAGACCCTGATGCTGAGAAAGACTGAGGTCAAGAGGGGAAAAGACCCTGATGCTGAGAAAGACTGAGGTCAAGAGGGGAAGGGGTTGACAGAGGATGAGATGGTTGGATGGCATCACTGACTCAAGGGACATGAGTTTGAGCAAACTCAGGGAGATAGTGAAGGACAGGAAAGGCCAGCGTGTTGCAGTTCATGGGGTCTCAAAGAGTCAGATGTGACTTAGTGACTGAACAATAACACAGCACTAGGAACTTTAATAGGCAGAAAACACTATGAAGAGTCATTTTACACAGAGAGTGAAGGAGAGGAATCAAAGAAGATTCTAGATATTGAGGACTTCCCTGGTGGTCCAGTGGTTAAGAATCTGCCTGCCAATGCAGGGGACACAGTTTCAACCCCTGGTCCGGGAAGATTCTACATGCCGTGGGACAATGCAGTCTGTGTGCCACAACTACTGAATCCTCACACCCTAGAGCCCATGCTTCACAATAAGAGAAACTGTTAGGGGAAGCACACTGATTGAAACTGCCCACCCTGGCCAGGCACCATGGTAACCATTTGCATGAGTTGTTTTATGACAGGAGATCCTGATAAGGAATACAGAACTAATAAGCCACCACCAACCAGACGAGTTTGGGAAAGGTCTACAGGAGACACTGTGTGTCCATCCACTTCCCAGAATTCCTCTCGCTAGCATCCATCTTGGTTGAGCTATGCGTGCGCCACCAGGAAAGACTCTGAATTAGAATGATTGGCCAAAGACCACCCGGAAACTAATCCCATCACCATAAAACCTGAGACTGTGAGTCACACGGCAGAGCAGTTATCCTGTGTTCCCTTACTCTACTGCTCTCCACCCGGGTGCCCTTCCCAATAAAATCTCTTGCTTTGTCAGCACATGTGTCTCCTGGGACAATTCATTTCCGAGTGTTAGCCAAGAGCCCAGCTTCGGGCCCTGGAAGGGGACCCCCTTCCTGCAACAAAACCACCTCAATGAGAGGCCTGCACACCACAACGAACAGTAGCCCCCACTCTCTGCAACTAGGGAAAGCCCATGTGCAGCAAAAAGACCCGCACAGCCAAAAATGAATAAATACATACATTTGTTAATTTAAAAAAAGATTCTAGAGATTGAAACTTATGGAAAATAACTATTATAAGGTGAATGAGAAAATGAACTGAAGACTTAAAATGAAGGAGAGAAGATAATGCCGATAATCTTGAATATATTAAACTTTGTATCTTAGTTCAGGCTGTTATCACAGAATCCCATAGACTGGGTGGCTTAAACAACAAAACTGTATTTCTCTTAAGTTCTAGAGGTTGGGCAATTAAGATTAAGTTCTGGAAGTTCCAGTGTCTGGTGAGGGGCCACCTTCTGTTTGCAGTTGGCCATTTTCTCCTGGCATTCACACAAGTCTGAGAGCAGAAAGCCAGAGAGCAAGCTGTATCTCTTCTTATAAGAGCACTGTGATATTGCAAGTTCTGATAAGGTGTCTTTGTGACAAAGAACCTCCAGGGCCCTAGTAAATTCCCAAGTGATAGAGCAACATAGGTGTCTTTTGTTATTCAAAACAAACCCTTTTCAACCATAGTGAGGTGGTTTTCAGAATGGCCCTCATCAAAAAAAAAAAAAAAAATCTAAACAATAAAACTGGAGAGGGTGTGGAGGAAAGGAATCCTTTTGGCTGTTGGTGGAAATGCAAATTGGTGCAGCCACTAGGGAGAATTGTAAGGAGGTTCCTTAAAAAACTGAAGATAGTCACTCAGTCATGTCTGACTCTTTGTGACTGCATGGACCGTAGCCCACCAGGCTACTGTTTTCATGGAGTTCTCCAGGAAAGAATACTGCAGTAGGTAGGCATTTCCTCCTCCAGGGATTTTTATGACACAGGGATTCAACCCAGGTCTCCTGCATCACAGGTAGATAGATTCTTTACCAACTGAGCCACGAAGGAAACCTCTGCCATGTGACCCAGAAATTCCACTCCTGGACATATACCTTGAGGTGGCTCTTGGAAAACCCCTAAGTTTGGGGCTGTTTCCCAGGGAAGCCAATCACATGATTAGAGGGTTAATATTTTCAGCACCACTCCACAACCTTCTGTAAGGGAGAAGGGCTGGAAGTTGAATTAGTCCCCAGTGGGCCAATGATTCAGGCTTCGCAGGTGGCTCAGTGGTAAGGAATTTGCTTGCCAATGCAGGACATGCAGGAGACAATGCTTTGATCCCTAGGCTGGAAAGATCCCCTGGGGTAGGAAATGGTAACCCTCTCCAGTACTCTTGCCTGGAGAGTCCCATGGACAGAGGAGCCTGGCGGGCTACCGTCTCCATGGCGTTGCGAAGAGTCTGACACAGCTAAATGAATGAGCACGCACAAGTACAGCTAATGATTTAATCAACCATACCTGCACAATGACGCCTCCACAAAAATCCCTGAAGTACAGGGTTTGGTGAGCATCCTGGTTGATGAACACGGGGAGGTGCCTGAAACATGGGCTTCAGGGAGAGCTTGGAAGCTTTGCTCCCTGCCCATAGATTGACGCCTGGCCCAGTGTTTCTCTTCCATTTGGTTGTTCCTGCACTATATCCTTCTATAATAAACCAGTGATCTAGTAAAATGTTTTCCTAACTTCTGTAAGCCATTCTAGTGAATTAATGGCACTTGATGAGGGGGTTATGGAAACTTCTGATTTATGGTTTGTCAGAAGCACAAGAGACAACCTTGGATTTGAGTTAGGATCTGAAGTGGAGTCACTCTCACAGGACTGAGCCCATAACCTGTGAGATCTAATGCTACTCCAGGCAGTGTCAGATTTTATTAAATTGTAGGATGCCCAGTCAATATTCTTCAGAGAATTGGAGGATTGCTTGATTCTGGAAAAACATGCACACGTCTGGTCACAGAAGCATTTAGTGTGAGCAGTAGAAAAGAGAAGAAATTTAAGTGTTTTTCCTCTTTCAATCAGTAATCCCATTCAACAGGGCTCTACCCTGTGGTTAGGTATAAACACCTCCCAAAGGCCTTGACCTCCTAATACCATCACTTGGAGGTTAGAATTTTAACATATGATTTGTAGGCTAATAGAAACATTCAGTTTATAACAGACTGTGTCAAAATAGTGTACACATGAAAGACATTCAACATCACTAGTTATTAGAGAAATGAAAATCAAAACTACAATGAAATATCACCTCACACCAGCCAGAACGGCTACCATCAAAAAATTTGCAAACAATAAATGCAGGAGAGGATGTGGAGAAAAGGGAACCTTCCTACACTGTTGGTAGGGATGTAAATGGATGCAGCCACTACGGAGAATAGTATGGTGCTTCCTAATAAAAACTAAAAATAGAGTTACCATATGACTCTGCAATCCCACTCCCGGATATATGTCTGGAGAATAACATGATTGAAAAGGATATATATACCCCAGTGTTCACTGTAGCACTGTTTACAATAGCCAAGACATGGAAACAACATAAATGTCCATTGACAGCAAAATATATAGAGAAGATGTGGTACATATGTGCAGTCAATGGAATATTACTTAGCCATTAAAAAGTATGAAATAATGCCATTTGCAGCAGTATAGATAGACCTAGATAATGTCATACTTAGTGAAGTATGTCAGACAGAGAAGGAGAAATATCATATGACATCCCTTGTATGTGAAATCTAAAAAAAGAAATGATACAAATGAACTTAGTTACAAAACAGAAAAAGACTCATAGACTTAGAGAAGGAACTTATGGCTGTGGGAAAGAGGAAGGAAGAGGGCTGTGGAGGAAGAGGGAGGAAGGGATAGTTTGGGAGTTTAGGATAGACACATACACACTGCTATGTTTAAAATGGACTACTAGCAAGGACCTACTGTGTAGCACATGGAATTCTGCTCAATGTTATGTTGCAGCCTTGGAGGGGAGTTTGGGAGAAAATGAATACATTCATATGTATGGCTGAGTCTCTTTACTGTTCACCTGAAACTATCACAACACTGATTGTTAACCAGGTATATCCCAGTAAAAAATAAAAAGTTTAAAAATATAATGCATACATTCACGAAAGATTTTATATAAGAATATTTATGGTACTTTAATGAGATTTGTTCCCAAAGTAAAAATAACCCAAATCTATATTAATAGGAACCTGTCTAAATACCCATATTATTAAAAGAAATAATTTTCTTTAATCAAATGGACACTGTTGATGTAATATCCTTTCCTTGCTTAAAATATATATGTATATATATATATTTTTTCTTTTTAGAAAAGAGAATACATGAATAAAAAATAGGGCAACTGAGAGTCAACAGGCTTTGCAAAAAATTAAAAGTCAACAACATATTTTGTACTGTGGTGCTTTTCAAAAAGAAAAGATAGTTCCTGAGGAACACAGAACTTAGAAGATGAGAAAATGACCCTTAAGAGGTGATCTTTTATTTAAACAAGCAAATTGCTGATTGGCACATAGTACACCAAGTTTTATTTTAAAATTTTTAAGTATTTGAATGTATATTCTGACCTGTTATTTTGAGACACAGATACTCTAATCACATGAAACCTATTCCAAACTCACTAGATTTCTCAAAAATTTCTACAAAAGTTTTTTTTTTCTTAATTGAAGAAATACTACATATATGATAAAAAAATCTGAATAGTTCAAAAGAGTATATTATGACAAGTTTATTTCTGGGTGAGTTCTTATCTCTCTGTTACCATAGGCATTCTCTATGAAGTTTTTTGTGACTTTTTCCACAAATATTCTATGTTATTGAAAGTGTATATAGGTGTATGATGGCATAGATTTCTACCATATGACTGTGCCAATATATTATACTATATCTCATACATAGATGCATATCTCACATATGTATTATACTATATATATGAATATATATTTAACATGTTTTGTATTAATGAGCATTTAGCTTGCTTTCAAGTTAAAAAAATTACATCTGCAATAGCATATGTGTACATATCTGTATTTCATATATATATATATATAAAATTATTTATGTCAGTATATGTATATGAGATTTATAGCTTAAACTTCCAAAAATGGAAGGGCCAGGTCAATGGGCATATGAATTTTATTTTTTAAAAGATAATATCAAATATAAAATCTTACTTCCCCAAGATTTTACCAGATTTACCTTCACTGCCTATTTTCTCACATCTTTACCAATAGATACTATAATTGAATATTTTTATCTACTATTATTATTGACAAAATGTACTACTGCTTTAATTTGCATTTTATAAATGATGAGTTTAGCATTTTTAATATATTTTGGCCAGTAAAATGCTAAACTCATCATTTAAAAATACAAATTAAAGCAGTAGTATATTTCATCAATAATAGCAGATAAACATATTCAATTTTTGGCTAATTATGGGCTTCCCTGGGGGCTCAGACAGTAAGTGTCTGCCTGCAATGTGGGAGCCCCAGGTTCAGTACCTGGGTTGGGAAGATTACCTGGAGAAGGAAATGGCAAACCACTCCAGTACTCTTGCCTGGAAAATCCCATGAATGGAGGAGGAGCCTACAGTCATGGGGTCACAAAGAGTCAGACATGACTGAGTGACTTCACTTAGCCAGTTATAATTCCCTTTCCCTGATTGTCCAGTTTTCTTATTTATAATAGGCCTCTCTGGTAGCTCAGACGGTAAAATGTCTGCCTACAATGTGGGAGATCTGGGTTCAATCCCTGGGTTGGGAAGATGCTCTGGAGAAGGAAATGGAAATCCACTCCAGTATTCTTGCCTGGAAAATCCCATGGACTGAGGAGCCTGGTAGGCTACAGTCCATGGGGTCGCAAAGAGTTGGACATGACTGAGTGACTTCACTTTCTTGTTTATAATAGATTTGTAAGACTTTTTGCATATTAGGGGCTATAAACTATGAGCTATTCAGTTGTAAATAAGTATAATGACTAGGATAGGAATGTGGGCCTCTGGAAGGCATATCCTTGCCATCTTGCCACATGGGGACAAATGAATGAAGCAACAAAGTCAGAGAGCTCTTTTCCCATTAAATTCTGAAAGGAACAGGATATCTGTTTTATGGGCTTTTCCATTCTGAAATGAGCCTATTTGTTGTTGTTTGCTTGCTAAGTCATGCCAAACTCTCGTGTGACACCATGGACTGTAGCCCACCAGGCTCCCCTGTCCATGGGATTTCCTAGGCAAGAATACTGGAGTGTGTAGCCATTCCCTTCTCCAGGGAATCTTCCCCATCCAGGGATTGATTCCATTTCTCTGCATTGGCAGTTGGATTCTTTGAGCACTGAGCTACCAGGGAAGCCCAGAATGAGCCTATATTGGCATATAATTATTAAAAACATACCCTGCTGCATGAGCAATAATTAAATGGTATGATTTCATTTAAAGGACAGTGGAACAGTGACACAGCACTCTTAAATTTACAACAAAACATTAGATCTGTCTTCTAAAGTGGGCTTCCCCGGTGGTGCTGGTGGTCAAGAACCTGCCGGCCAATGCAGGAGGCATAAAGAGACACAGGTTTGATCCCTGGGTTGGGAAGATCCTCTGGAGGAGGGCATTACAACCCACTCGACCATGGGGTCGAGACGAGTCGGACATGACCGAAGGGACTTAGCACGCATGCATGGTTTCTAAAGTAGTGTTCATATGGGCTTGGTAGCATAAGATGCATTTTATTTTAGGGATTGCTTTTTCCACTCCACTTCTAAAATAGATTAGCAGAGATGTATAAAGATTTAGGTACATTTTGGTGCTTAGAATCAAATCGCATATTTATTTCTGTTACAGCTTTTGCTCCATCAGGGAGAACTATTTTCTCATGATTCCCATGGGATCATCATTTCCAGGTCTGCAGAGAACCCCAGAAAAAAAAAAAAAAGATATGATTCTCTTTTAATAGCAGTGTTAAAAGTGGAGTCTGGTGTTTTTGCTCAAATAAAGACAAAGGGCTGAGCAGTTGAGCTCCTAACAACCCTTACAGAAGTCAGCAAGTATGTATGTGCTGCCCAAGGAACACAGTGAAGTTATGAATTGAATTTACCACTCGTCACAAGTGGCCAGGGCCCAGCAGGCCGTGCAGTCCAGGAAGGAAAGACAGATTTCTCTTCTACGTGACGGCAGCTGCTGTTGTCATTTTGCACTGACCTCAGGTGGCTGAGTTTCCCGCAAAGCCTCTATGCAGGACCAAACATGTCTGAGATGCAGGTTATGCTCTCGGTTTCCAAACGCTATCTAATCTCTCCTCATGTCAGAGACTTAGAAGAAATTATAATTTACAGGCCACTTGTTAGATGAGTTCAGAGACTGAAATGTCAGCCAGTGACTGAGTCACAGGCCACTGGGTGCCAGACACTTATAATTCACGATCTGATGGAGGCTTTGTACTTAATAGAGGCCTGATATTTTAAAAGATAGGAGATGAGTCTCCACTTAAAATCTACCACTGCTATTCATGTTGCTATTTGTTTTTAACCAAATATTAAAGAAGTGGGAAGTAAAATTAAAAATTGTGCAGTATATATACAAATGTAAAAATGATCAGCAAATAGATTGTATGAGATGATGGATCAGAGAGGTCCAGAAGACAAGAAAGAGTGAGTGGTAAAATGGGAAGAATTACCCAATGCTATGTACTGGGTGGAACTTCCCTGGTGGCTCAGTGGTAAAGAATCTGCCTGCCAAGCAGGAGATGAGGGTTTGGTCCTTGGATTGGGAAGATTCCCTGGAGAAGGAAATGGCAACCCACTCTAGTATTCTTGCCTGGGAAATCCCCTGGAGCCTGGCAGGCCCAGTCCATGGGGTTGCAAAAGAGTCAAACATGACTTAGCTACTAAACGACAACAACAACAATGTACTGAGTATGCAGTATCTGCTGACCTAGGAGAAGAGATCTGAGATTTTTGCTGTGTCAGCAAAAATTCAAGTTGCCATGATGCATATTGTAGCATCTCTAGGAATAGATACAGGTTATGCATCTTTAGCAGGGATGTCACAGAAAATTCAGTCTTCTCACAAACCCTATTGAATGGTACAACACACATTTCCAACTTGTTGCATTAGTCATGATGTTGACTTTGGTCAGTTGACTACAATTGTATCTGCCATGCTTCTCCACTGTAACATTACACTTTTCCCCTTTGTAATTAAAAACTATTTTGTGGGAAGTTACTTTAAATCTTTTGAGGGGCAGGAGAAGGGGGCAACAGAGGATGAGATTAGATGGTTGGATGGCATCACTGACTCAATGGACATGAGTTTGAGCCAACTCCAGGAGACAGAGAAGGACAGGAAACCCTGATGTGCTGCAGTCCATGGGGCTGCAAAGAGTCGGACACGACTGAGTGACTGAACAACAAAATATCTGTTTCCTCATCATTTCAATGCACTCAACTACATAGGATATAAATAAATATCCTATTTAGTTTAGTGGTAAGTAACCTCTTATTATCATTGTGTATTTTGGTACTCAAATTCTCTCAGAGTTGACCAATAGGAGTCCCTTTAATTTGGATCATTCATCTTTTTGACATGACCCATTATCCTTTGAGTGCTTCTTGATTTTCTATCAAAACAAGATATTACAGGTTCATTTTGTATTTTCCTCCTTCAACTGATGTCAGCCATTTTGCCAAGGTGCCTTTTAATGAAGAATTATACTTAAATATCATGATCTGGTTCCTAAGCATGCTCATTGATTGGGGTTGTTGCTGTTCACAACAGTTTCTTTAAGTGATAAAATGTAAACAAATATACCTTTGTATATTTCAGTTCAGTTGCTCATTCATGTCTGACCCTTTGTGACCCCATGAATCGCAGCACACCAGGCCTTTCCTGTCCATCACCAACTCCCAGAGTCCACCCAAACCCATGTGCTTGTGCTTCCTCCAGCCAGTGTTTCTCATGATGTACTCTGCATATAAATTAAATAAGCAGGGTGACAATATACAGCCTTGACGTACCCCTTTTCCCATTTGGAACCAGTCTGTTGTTCCATGTCTAGTTCTAACTGTTGCTTCCTGACTTGCATACATGTTTCTCAAGAGGCAGGTCAGGTGGTCTGGTACTCCAGTCTCTTGAAGAATTTTCCACAGTTTGTTGTGATCTACACAGTCAAGGGCTTTGGCATAATCAATAAAGCAGAAACAGATGTTTTTCTGGAACTCTCTTGCTTTTCTGATAATCCAGCACATGTTGGCCATTTGATCTCTGGTTCTTCTGCCTTTTCTAAAACCAGCTTGAACATCTGGAAGTTCATGGTTCACGTATTGCTGAAGCCTGGCTTGGAGAATTTTAAGTATTACTTTACTAGTGTGTGAGATGAGTGCAATTGTGCAGTAGTTTGAGCATTCTTTGGCATTGCCTTTCTTTGGGATTGGAATGAAAACTGACCCTTTCCAGTCCTTGCTGGCATATTGAGTGCAGCACTTTCACAGCATCACCTTTTAGGATCTGAAATAGCTCACCTGGAATTCCATCACCTCCACTAGCTTTGTTTGTAATGATGCTTCCTAAGGCCCCCTTGACTTCACATCCAAGATGTCTGGCTCTAGGTGAGTGATCACGCCATCGTGATTATCTGGGTCATGAAGATCTTTTTTGTACAAATTCTGTGTATTCTTGCCACCTCTTTTTAATATCTTCTGCTTCTGTTAGATCCCTACCAATTCTGTCCTTTATCGAGCCCATCTTTGCATGTAATAGTCTTCTCTTTTTAAAAAATCAGCTTTAATGAAGTTTAACTGACATACTATCAAATGCACACATCTCAAGTATGCACTTGAATAACTATCGACAAATGTACATAACCTTGTAATGACTACTCCAATCAAGAAATGATACATTTTCATCACCTCAGAATGTTCTTCTGTTCTCTTTTGCAGTCAGTTCTTCTTAACTCTACCACAGGCAGACACTGATTTGATTTTTATCATTGTAAGTCGGTTTTATCTGTTCTAAAAATTCATAACAGAATCATATTGGTTTCAACTTCTATTGTGCTTGGCTTTCTTTATTCAACATGGGGTTCCTTCATGTTGTGTGTGTCAGCAGTTTGCTCCTTCTCATTGCTGAATAGCATTTCATTGTATGAATAGACCATGATATGCTTATGTCATCATCTATTCATGAACACTTGGGTTGTGCTGAGTTTTGCTTTTATAAATCAAGTTGCCAGAAATACATACATCTGTGTTTTTGAGAACATATGCCTCCATTCCTCCTGGGTAAATACCTAAGGTGGAGGTGCTAGTCAGATGAGGAGTGTGTGGTTAACTTTGTGAGGAACTGCCAAACTCTTTTCCAAAATGGCTGTACCATTTATCCTCATATCAGCGAAGGATGAGTTTCAGTAGCTCCACATTTGCTGATACTGTGTTTCACCAATCTTCTTAATTTTAGCTACTTTATGAGTGTACAGTGGTATCTCACAATGGTTTACATCTTTATTTTGTTGATGACTAATGTTGTTGAGAATTTTTATGTGTTTATTGATTATTATTGTATCTTCTTTTTCCATGTTCAAATACTCTGGACATGTTTGGAGACTGCCTTTCCTTATTGAGTTGTAAGAGTTCTTTTGGATACAATTTTCTCCTTTCAATTCTCACCTTTCAATTTTCTTAACAGAACATTTTAAAGAGCAAGAACTTAAAATGTGTCTGGAGTCTAACCATTTTTTTCTCATACGGTAATTTTTTTTTCTTGTCCTGAATAATAAATTTTTTCTTAACTGAAGGTCACAAAGGTCTTTCTTCTATGTATTTTTCAAGGCATTTTGTAGTTTTAGCTGTATCTTTATGATTCATTTTGAGTTTATTTGTATGCCAACAACTAGAATAATGAAACTGTATTACACATTTGAACTTTCAAAAAGCGCCAATAAATACATTGGATCAAGGAAGATTCCTCCTTTTTTGTACACTATGAGAAAGTAACTTTGGGATTAAGTGATGGTTGGATTTCTATAGTCTTCTGGGTAACAATGTTTTGAGCAAACGTACACAGAAATAAAATTCTTGAGTGTTCCAAATGTGGTTTTATTGCCAAAAAAAAGTCCCAAAGAAGTAAAAATATACTTAGTGCCAAATCAGACTGATTTTATTTTTTTTAATAGCCTTTTCAGAGGCTTTATAGCCCAGAAGAGAGAATGTTAACTGCACTGGCCCATCAGCATATAACGTCAAGGAAATGATTTTCTCCATTGAATAACCCTTTTTAATTTTCACGGGAAGGCAAATTTATTTCTCCTCTCTTCTTCAGTTTGCCATTTAAATTCTAGATATTAGCTGGGCTGTCTTTCATACTCTCAAAAGCTCTTTTCAGTACTGTTTCCATATTTCATAAATCAGAGTTCTTAGCTTTGGCACTACTGCCATTTTGAGTTGGATAGTTGTATTAGTTTACTGGAGCTACCATAACAAAACATCACTGTCTGATGACTTAAACAACAAGAATGTATTTCCTCACAGCTCTGGAGGCTAGAAGTCCAAGATCAAGGTATTGGTAGGTTTGATTTCTTCCAAGGCCTCTTCCCTTGTCTCGCATGTGGTCTTGCCCATGGTTAAATGCTTGCTGTATCCTCAGATGGTCTTTCCTCTGGGCAAGAACATCCCTGGTGTGTTTCTGTTCATCCAAATATCTTCTTTCCATCAACATACCAGTCAGAATAAACTGGGCCTATGCTAATGACCTCATTTTAATGTAATCACTTCTCTAAAGGTCCTGTCTCCAAATAGAGTCACATTCTGATGTGATGGAGGTTTGGGCTTCAGCATATACATTTTGGAGAACATGATTCAGCCCATAAGAATACTTTCTTTACTGTGATAACCATTCTGTACATTGTAAGATACTTAGAAGCATTCCTTACCTTTACTCAGTAAATGCCATTAGCACCCTCCAGTTGTAACAACCAGAAATGTCACCAGAAATTGCCAAATGTTCCCTAGGGGGCAAAGTCACTCTTGGATGAGTATTACCAACTTAAAGGAACTTAAAGATATTTTGTAGTTTGTTTCCTTTCTGTCCCACAGGACTTACCACTATTGTATAAAATCACTCAGTAATTGGTATCATTTTGATTGGAGATACTACTTGAAACTGGATCTAAAAACTACATCCTTTCTACTATATAATGTACATTTTACAACATAAACATTCAAAAAGTTGAAGTGAATTTGGGAACATAAATTAATGGGTATTTATTGAATAACACTAATTCTCTCTCCATCAATCCATTCATCCATTACCTGTTATCATTTTCAGTTCTAATCCAACTGCCTAGGATTTTTATTCTAGCTTTCTCTCTTTCCATATTTGTACCATCTGTTTTTTGTTTTTGTGACGGTGAGAAACCTTTATCCATATATGTGGGGGCATGTATCTGTCTATCTGTCTACCTACCTATCTCAGCTCCCTTATATGTATCCAGTCTCTCATTGTCACTGTTACCACTGAGGTCCTATTCCTTATGTGCATGTCCTCTTTGCTTTCCTGGGCGCCAATACCCCTGGGCAGCTCTTCTGCACACCTCTCACACTGCTCAAACTTTATGCCTATGTTGGGGTACCCCTGCGGAGATGTCTCCTTCACCCTGATTGGTGATTGCCTGAGCTAAGCTGCCTCCCAGCAGGGTGACCTTCTCACCTGCAGGGCTAGCCACTCTTGCAGAGACACTCTCCAGCTCCTCTCCAACTCTGACAATCCTCACTAAGCAGCCCTTGAAACCTCCACTTGGGATCTAATTCCCTATGTCAGCCCCACTCCCCTACTCCCTACCCCCTACATCTATGATTTCCTCACTCTGCCTGGGCTCTTTTAGCTCTGAGTGACATGATACTGTGTGGGATGAACTTTTCGCTTTCTCAGATTGGGTCTCTTTGTTCCCCACCTTCTTGAATCTACTTTGCTTAGCCCTATCTAATGACTTTGGGCTGTTTTTTTTTTTTCCAGCAAGGGAAGGGAAGGAAAAAGAAAGAAAAGGAAGGGGATAAAGGCAAAAAGAGTTTTAAAGAGGCTAAATGGAATGAAAAGGAGTTGGTCAGAAGAGATCCTGTTCAAATCAAGATGCATCATTTTCCTCCACAGGCTAGCCCTTCCTCCTGTTTCTATCCATGGTTATATTCTCCTTATCAGCAGGAAGCTCTTTGGTAAAAAACAGAAAATTATAGTTAATGGGCATCTGCTTAATACTGGTTAGAAAATAATTTTTGTAATTTTTTTCCCAAGCCATGGGGGTTTCTTCATCATAAGTACCTTTTTTTGAATTGTAAAGGTTTAGGATCATATGATAGAAAGGAAAAATAGACTTTCTATGAAAATATCATAAGAATGCCAACTTTCTCCAGGGTCTTTGGTCCTGGGGTGGGAAGATTACCCTTCATGTTGGACAAGGATTGCAGCCTGGCATGAAAACATCTGTTTAAACCTTGAAAATCAAATGGACTGATTCCTTTTCCAAGAACTGTCATTAATTCATTGTTTTGTTAGACAAGTCCTGGACATTGATTTCTCTTTTGGTAAAGTGAGAACAAGCATTCCTCACTGGCCAAAATAAACAGAGGTCAGTGAAATAAAAAAAACTTTAAACCCAGACATGCTGCACTTCTCAGGTGAACTTTTACATAAGAACAAAATATTGATTTATCTCTAAAATACCATTATCTTTTTAAGAAACACTCCAGAAGGAAAAATATTTTCATTGCTTTGGAGATTAAAGTACCAACAAATATTGGTTTAAATATGTGGCTCATAGGGTCTTTTAAAAGACAATCATTCATGTCACTGACATTTGAAATGAAATAATCATGCAAAAAGGAATGTTTTGGTTATTTGTGATGGGAAAGTACAGAGGTTGGCCTCTTGATCATGAAATTTAATGAAGTTAATAGGAATTTGTAGATGCTTGGAGAAAGACAGATAGACTCAACTATCATGTAATACTAACACTTAATATTTTTTTCTATGTTTATTTTATTCTTTCATCAGATAAGATATCTGTGTCTTTAAGTTTATGACCTGTAGCTTTTATTATAAACTGTTTTTGACATAAGAAGTCATTGGCTAAGTTCTCTCTGTCTTTTATTGACTTGAATGACTTGAGCTGAGTTACATTCAGATAAAGTTATCAATTGTTATAGTTGGCCTGGAAGGCCAAATGATGGACTGGAAAGTGCACTGGACAAGGAGTCCTGAGAACTGAGTTCATGCTCCAGGTCTGTGAGACTGTAGCTGCTTTCCTCTTTGGGCTTCAGTTTCATTTGTCAAATAGGGGATGAATATATTGTACCTAACTATCTCAGGTGGCTTTGTGTGACACTAAATAAACTTGAAAACAATTAAAAAAAATTCTCTTGGAATGTAAATTGGTACAACCTCTATGGAGAACAGTATGGAGGTTCCTTAAAAAACTGAAAATAGAACTATTATATGATCCAGCAACCCCATGCCTGGGTATATGTCTGGAGAAAACTACAATCTGAAAAGATCCGTGCACCCCTATGTTCACTGCAGCACTATTTACACTAGCCAAGACATGGAAGCAACCTAAATGTCCTTTGACAGATGAATGGATAAAGAAGATGCAGTATATATATATATAAAGGGATGTTACTCAGCCAAAAAAAAGAGAATGGTATAATGTCCTTTACAACAACATGAATGGATCAAGAGATTATCATACTAAGTAAAGTCAGACAGGGAAAGACAAATACCACATGATGTTACTCATCTGTATAATCTAATTTGAAAAGATACAAATGAGCTTATTTATAAAAGAAAAACAGATTTACAGATATCAAAAACAAACTGATGACCACCAAAAGGGAAACAGAGGAGAGGGATACATCAGGTGCTTGGGATGGACATACATACACTAGTATATGTAAGGTAACTCAGACTTCTCTGGTAGTCCAGTGGTTAAGAGTTGGTACTTTCACCTCAGGAGGCATGGGTTTGACCCCTGGTCAGAGAACTAAGATCTCGCATGCCGAGTGGCCAAAACAACCGCAACAACAAAATGAAATAAAATAAAGAAAGATAGCTGCCAACAAGGACTTACTGTAGAGCACAATGAATTATACTTAATATTTGGTGATAATCTAGATGAGAAAAGAATCTAAAAATGATGAATACATGTATAACTGAATCACTTTGCTGTATACCTGATATTAACACATTGTAAATAAACTATACTCCAATAAAATTATTTTAAAGATAAGAAAATTATATAATGCTGTACTCTAGAATACTAATTTATATTTCATTGCCTCTGTGGTGATTTACATTTTTCAAGTGAATTTATCTTCCTGTCCACATTTATTCCACTTTCCAACTACTCCTTTTCTGACACCAGTGGTATCGCTATTCCTCTAATCACGTGGGCTGAAGATTCTGTGGACTCATTCAATTTTTCCGTGATCTTTTACTGTTCATTTTTTCATCAAGCCTTCATTTTTTCACCAAGCCTCATTATTTCTTCCTCCATGTTACAGCTGAGTTTTCCTCTTTTGCTCTGTTGTCATTTCTATCAACCTGCCTTTAATAGGAGACAGTGAAGCAAGAACTGTGTTCAGTTTTATTCCTATTTGGGAATCTTACTTCACAAAAGAGCTTCTAAATAGTGACATTTTAGGTGAAACTCCCCAGTAGAAAGCAGATTATGACTTTTATGCCTTATATACTGAATCTTGATTTGGGCAGGCATTTTGGGGACACCTTAATTTGCATAAAAGGAGAACATGATATCCAGAAGTAGGGCTACAGACAGTATATAGAGAGACACAGGGAAAGAGTTGATACGGTTGAGGGAGAGGTTCTCCAAATAGTTGAGATTGTCCCATTCATGAATGGAGCACAAGGATAGAGTAGTGGGTGATATTTGAATATCCAGACTGGAAAATATTATCTATGAAATCAGTGACCAGGGAGCAGAGGCTTGGGCAGTGAGCAGGAGTCTAGACCTTGGGAGGGACGCTGTTAAGAACTGTTAATGTCTCTAGCCAAGGATGAAGAAGTGTGTGCACAAAAGTGTACCAGGTAGTAAGAATCAACTAGATTAGAGGTGAGGAAACTTGACTTTAAAATCACAATACCTTTATTCTGGCTCATTCTCATACTACCTTGTGACTGTTGGCAAGATATTGCCTCTTCTGAGAATCAATTTCCTCATCTGTAAAGCAAGGATGAGATGTCTACGTAATAAGGGTACTTTACGGCTAAAGTAAAATGATATATAGCCTGGGTTATATATTCATTGATACTCTCACTGATTTGAAGAGTAGTATTTCTACCACTTTCACGTGTGGGAAAAGCAAAGCTTCAGAAATTTTTTGAAATATGGACAAGGCTCGCTTGTTTTTTGGCTTAATTTACTCCCTTTGGGAGTCACTTTACTAAACTTTCTAAGGGTTTTTTTTTTTTTTAAACGTTAAAAAGTCATCCTTTTATTTAACCAATATTTACTGAGCATCTACTATATTTGAGGAACTGTTCTAAGCGCTTGGGATATTTCATAAGCAAAGCAAACACAAATTTCATAATGCAGCTTATATTATGTGGGAAGAGACAGATCCCTTAACATAAGCAATGAACATAGTATGTATCCTATATTAGAATGTGCTAAGTGCTATGGAGAAAAAAAGCAGGAGAAATAGAGTTAAACTTTTTAATTTGGGTAGGTCTCATTGAAAAGATGATACCTGAATAAAGACTTGTAAAAATGTGTGAGTAATACGTGTGGATATTTATATGAAGAAGAGTCCTCAGCAAAGCGAATAGTTAGGGCAAAGGGCTCAAGGTGGGAGTTTCCCTGCCGTTTTCGAAGGCAGGGATTGAAAACCAGCCTGTGGACCAATCCTAGCCCACCAGCTGTTTTTGTCAATAAAGCTATTGACACATAGTTGTGCTTACTGTTTAGATATTATGTATGGCTTCATGGTGTTACAGCACCAGAGTGGAGTAGTTGGAATAGAAACATTAAGGCCTTTAAAACCTTATTGACTGTTTACTGTTTGAAAAACTTTACAAAACAAATTTGCCAACCCCTGCTCAAGAGGCCAGTACTGGAGTGAATAAATAACAAACTCTTATGTTTTCTTTTTTGTGAGTAAAGGGATTAAAATTTTTATTTGTTCACCATTTTTCTTTATGGATGTTCCTTTCTAGCTTACTGAGACTGTGTCTAGAGAAAACACATTGATCAATTTTTTTCAACAGACCAAACAAGGGAGTTTATTGGCTTTTATCATGTTTATTTCCCTTAACAGTGGCTACTAGGCTTTTATTAAATCTTTTGTTCCTGAAAGAAAAACATCTAGCTGTTTTCGCAAAGACCATTCAAAAACAAGCGGTGAACAGAAGTGCGATACCAGACCAAGTCCAATAGGTGGCTGTATTTCTCAAAGTTTCAAAACCAGTCTGATGGTCCGATGCATGCAAATTTATATATCTCCGTTTGCTGTTACCTCACTTTAATTCTGTGATGCCAGGATCATTAATTTTATGATAATAGGCTAAGTAGTAAAGAGAAAAAGAAAATTTATCACCTAACCAGAGTGTTTCATTTACTGCATCAATATTTCTAGTGTTCATTCAGCAGATTCACAACCAATATTCATTCATACCCTTAGTCTGGTTAGGCACTCTGTGGTACACTCTCAAACTACACAGAATGTGTATAGAAGAGTCGAAAATCTGTAGTTAGAGACCTAGAATGGCATCCTGGATGCACCATGGAGCAGCTGAATGAATTTGGAAGTTATTAGGTCTGTTGGAGTAATTTAATCAGTTAAAGTCATTAATAAGAATTCCTGCTTCACAGTATTTTAGGAGACTATATATGGGATGTATAATTTTTTATCAATTATATATTAATTTTTCTCATGAGGTTTTATACAAGACTAAATGTTGCTGTTACTCTTCTCTCCTCTTGTCTCAATTGTTTCTCATATTCTATTTCATTCTATCAGAAATGTCTTTGGAAAAATCTCAGCTTACCAACTCTGGTCTCTCTCTCTCTATATATGATTGCTTTGATCTCATTGATTTTGATTTCATTCTTATTCTCTTAGCAGTGGCATTGAGAAATCTGGAACCATGTCATTCACAATTTTCCCCCCGAGGATTTTTTTCTGACTATTTCTATACTTGTGTTCATCTCCTGCAATGCCATTGTCCAAAAGGGAATCTCTTTTTACTTCAAAGTACTATTTCAACTTCTTTTGTTTATGTTAACATGGTTTTTGTCAGACATGGTCTTTCTAGTCCTTATAAAATAGTGCCATCCCTGGGCTATTATCTTGCTAAGACAATGTGCAGAAAATGAAATTTAGTAATTTGTAAATTGTATAAGACATGGTACTAAAAATTTTAGTTGTTAAAGCTCTACTTCCAGGAAGGTTACAACTGAATGTGAAATATAGTAAAAGGAGATAATTCTTTCTGTTACAAGTCAGAATAACCCTATTTTAATCCTACTCACTTCATTACAGATATCCACTTTCTCTATCACTCTCCTGCTACAGAAAAATTAAAGAGCAGGTGTACATATGAACAATGTTGGCAGGCTCTCTAATATCTCAGATACCCGACTGTACCCCAGACTAGCCATGGAAAGTCCTGGCATTATACAGCCCTCTTGCTCCTCCATACCTTTCGGCCCTAGGGATTGATTCTGAAGTAGTATTCTGTTACTCATCCTATGGGGAAGAGATTTCTACATTTTTTAGTTTCTGGAATACTGTGGCTTGTTTTTATCATTTTACCCAACACAGAATTTGAAAAAGTACAAAGAGTTAAAAAACAAACAAACAAACCCAAGAGCCTGTACTGATTAGACAAGGTCAGTGGAAAAGATTACAATTTCAGTGTTAAAAGATACTGAGTTGGAGGCATATAAATGTCTACATTCAATGTAAATGTTAAGAGAAAATGGGACTTTATTCACTGAAGTTTTACTTGTGAAATCTTAGAAAGTTATAGTCATGTATTAATATTTTTTTCAAAAGTGAGATAACAGTATCTTTAATATTTAAGTAACAAAACATGCAAGTCAATACTCAATGCATCTACAATAAGACAGAGCAACAAAAAACCCCCACAAACCACACTATAACTACATGGAGGCTTTCAAACAATTCAGTGTTGAGAGAGAACATGCTAATTAAAGACTCGGCTGAGCCACATCCCAGGGCCTCAGAACTGACCAGGACTTTGCACAGGGAGAACTGGTTGTGCCCACGGCCTTCAACTCAAACCCTGAGGACTCTGAACAATGCCCATGTCTTACATTGCTCAGCTTTCTCTCTTCCAACCCCTACTTTTTTGGTGTGCATGCATTTGCTGACTGTATTATTTTTTCTAATTTTTAATTTTGTTTTTTACAGTAGGTCTTTATTATTTAATGCTTTTTATGTATCAGGCACCACAGCAGATGAAAGGGACATGGCAATAACCAAGACAGACGTAATCTCTGTCTTCATAGAGTTGTCTATAGTTGCTTACCACAAAATTTGCAACTTAAAACAACACAAATTTAATATTTTACAGTTCTGTAGGGTAGCAGTCCAACATATGTCTCACTTGGCTAAAATCAAGGCCTTAGAAAGCCTGTATTTCTTTCTGGAATCCTTAGGGCAGAATCCCCTTTCCTGCCTTTTCTAGAGTCCAAAGGCTGTGCTTGTGGCCCCTTTCTTCCATCTTCAATGCCAGCAACATGGTATTTCTCTTTTTGTCCTTCATCTCCTTTTTCCAATGACTATAGCTGTGAAAGGTTCTCCACTTTTAAGAACTTGTGTGATTAGACTCGGTCCATCTGGAAAATCCAAAGTACTCTCCCCAACTCAAGGTTTGTACCCTTAATCACATTTGTGAAGTCCCTTCTGCCTTGTAAAGTAATATATTCACAAGTTCTGGAGATTAGGACATGGACATTGTAGGGACCATTATTCTGCCTTTTTCATGGAGCTATGATCCAGTGAATGTGTAGCAAAACCAAATGACAGTAGGAAGGCAAGTGACTGAAATGAGTGGGTTCAACAGGAGAAGGCAGTGGTGAATTGGAGCAATCACACTGACAGTGCATGATGATCCTAGCTTCGTGTTGTCAGAACTTTCCATATTTTAAGAAAAGCTAGAAATGGATTATGTGAAATTTACCAGTTCTTAAAATACAAGCATGGAGAAGGTGATGGCACCCACTCCAGTACTCTTGCCTGGAAAATCCCATGGACGGAGGAGCCTGGTAGGCTGCAGTCCATGGGGTCGCTAGGAGTTGGACACCACTGAGCGACTTCACTTTCACTTTTCACTTTCATGCACTGGAGAAGGAAATGGCAACCCACTCCAGTGTTCTTGCCTGGAGAATCCCAGGGATGGAGAAGCCTGGTGGGCTGCTGTCTATGGGGTCGTACAGAGTCGGACACGGTGGAAGCGACTTAGCAGCAGAAGCAGCAGCAAAATAAAAGCACATGTCTTAGACTGGTTCTCAGTATCAAACTCTGGGCTGAAAATCAACATGTAAGTAATTTATTTATTTATTTAGTGGCTCAGTGATAAAGAATCTGCCTGCCAATGCAGGAGATGCAGATTCAGTCCCCTGGAGAAGGAAATGGCAACCCACTCCAGTGTTCTTGCCTGGGAAATCCCATGGACAGAGGAGCCTGGCCCGCCACAGGCCATGGGGTTGCAAAAGGGTCAGAGACAACTTAGCAACTAAATAACAAAAATATAACAATTTTTTAGGAAGTCTTCCAGGGAAACTGGGAAGGGAGTGGGAGAGTCAGGACCAGGAAAGGGAAGAAACTCAGCAAGGGTGCAAATCTCAGGCAAAGTCCTAGAGCCTCAGTGCACACAGGAACTCTGGAGTGCCAGAGCAGGAGAGCTGGGGCTGTCATCATCACGCACTGCTCAGCCACTAATTAAGAGACACCAAGGGGCAAGCGAACCTGGCGTTACCTGGATAATCATGAATAACAGTGTCCAAGTTATTTTCGTACTTGGCCTAATCTTTATATGCCTCTAGACATCAGAGTGACAACAATTATTACAAGTATCTGTGACTCTAGCTGACAATTCGAATTCTAAATGCTTTTCTATACCTTGGACTTCCCTAGTGGCTCAGACTGTAAAGAGTCTGCTTACAATGTGGGAGGCCTGGGTTCAATCCCTGGGTCGGGAAAATCTCCTGGAGAAGGAAATGGCAACCCACTCCAGTGCTCTTGTCTGGAAAATCCCATGGACGGAGGAGCCTGGTAGGCTACAGTCCATGGGGTCAAAAAGAGTCAGACACGACTGAGCAACTTCACTTGCTTTCTTTCTTTTCTTTCTATATCTTCAGAAGTCTTCACAGAAGCTTGTAATAGTGTCTTATTGGTCAGTGAAAGACTTTATAGCCAGCTGAGCTCCCATGTTATTGTAGAGAATGCATGAGAAGTGTAATGGGCCAATATTGGTGAGAAAAAATTTACTTTAGTCTCTTTAATGTTTTTTTTTTTTGGAAACCACCATCCATTGCCTGAGACTCTATCTAACACTTGGTTTTGCTACTGAAAAGAATGTTATTGGCACCTTTGTTACAGTTCCTTGAAGTTTTCTGGCTTCTTTTGAGATGATAGGTTTTCTGTGTTTTTTTGGGGGGGGGGTCACAACAAAAATTCTAGTTTTTATTTGTATATCTTACAAAGCAATGAAAGAGCTCAGATGCCTTTTAAAAAAAACTATCCTAGGTTAATTAAGACACCAAGGTAAATTGGCAATTTTTTCAGAACTCAAAGAAAATAAGCTGCTTGATTTTTTTTAATTAAGTTTTGTGACTCTTTTGTCACTCTGTTCTGCAAGATTTTTTTAAAGGAATTTTGACAATAAACAAATTTGCTGAACACACTTATTAGGTGGATAAAAAGTAATTGTGGTTTTGAACTGTAAATTTTAAATTATAATTAGGCTCAAACACATCTTTATTAATTAAAATAGGAACCATTACCATCAACACATTTTTGCCAAAGAAAAATAAGTATTTTTTTATTCCTGTAGCATAAAAATCCGTACTTCAGGATTTGACAAACTCGTGGAAAGCATTTTCTGCCTCCTTCTGGTTGTGGACGCATTTTCTCTGCAAGAAAGTTTGAAGATGCTTGAATAAGTGGTAGTCAGTTGGTGAGAGGTCAGGTGAACATGGTGGATGAGGCAAAACTTCATAGCTCAATTTGTTCAACTTCTGAAGCAGCGGCTGTGTGATGTGTGGTTGGGCATTGTCTTGGAGAAGAATTGGGCCATTTCTGTTGGCCAGAGCAGGCTGCAGGTGTTGCAGTTTTCAGTGCATCTCATCTACTTGCTGAACATGCTTCTGAGATGTAACGGTTTTGCTGGGAATCAGAAAGCTGTAGTGGGTCAGACTGGCAGCAGGCCACCAGACAGTGACCATGACCTTTTTATGGTGCAAGTGTGGCTTTGGGAAGGGCTTGGAGCTTCTTCTCAGTCCAACCCCTGAGTTGGCTGTCCTTGCTGGTTGTCATATAAAATCCACTTTTCACCTAGATGCCCATCAACTGACGAATGGATAAGAAAGCTGTGGTACATATACACAATGGAATATTACTCAGCATTAAAAAAAAATCATTTGAATCAGTTCTACTCAGATGGACGAAACTGGAGCCCATTATCCAGAGTGAAGTAAGCCAGAAGCAAAAACAACAATACAGTATATTAACGCATATATATGGAATTTAGAAAGACGGTAACGAGAACCCAGCATGCGAGACAGCAAAAGGAACGCAGATGTATAGAATAGACTCGTGGACTTTGTGGATGAGGGTAAGGGTGGGATGATATGGGAGAAGGGCATTGAAGCATGTTAATTGTCATGTGTCTAATCAATCGCCAGCCCAGGATTGATGCTCGGGACTGGTGCAGCGAGATTTCCCGGGGGGGAAGGAGGAGGGAGGGAGGTTCCGGAGGGGAAGCATATGTAAACCCATGGTGATATCATGACAATGTATGGCAAAAACAATAAAAAAAAAATAAAATAAAACTGCCCTCATGGACAACTAAAAAAAAATAAATAAATAAAATCCACTTTTCATCGCACATCACAATCTGATCTAGAAATGGTTTGCTGTTGTTGCACAAAATGAGAGAAGACAACACTTGAATGATGATTTTTTTTTGATTTTCAGTCAGCTCATGAGACACCCACTTATTGAGCTTTTTCACCTTTCCAATTTACTTCAAATGCTGAATGACTGTAGAATGGTCGTCACTGAGTTCTTAGGCAACTTCTCATGCAGTTGTAAGAGGATCAGTTTGATGATGGCTCTCAATTAGTCATGGTCAACTTCCTATGGCTGTCCACTCTGTACTCCTCATCTTCAAGGCCCTCATGTCCTCTGTGCAGCTTCTTGAACTGTCACTGCATTGTACATTTGTTAGCAGTTCCTGGGCCAAATGCATTCTTGATGTTGCCAGTTGCGTCCACTGCTTTACTCCCTATTTGGTACTCAAATAAAAAATTCGCTCGAATTTGCTTTTAGTCTAACATCATTTCCCTAGTCTAAAATAAATATCAAATAAGTAGCAAGCAATAATTCATTAGCAAAAAACATAAAGTGAGAATTGTGCATTAAAATGATGTATAACATAACCACATTTATTTAAGAATATATTCTAATATCAAATAGCAAAGTTCAACACTGCAGAATCGCAATTGCTTTAGCACCAACCTAAGAGTTACACGTTAATCTGATTATCTTTGATTCCCTTGAAGGTGACAGAAATGGCATTAGAAAGCAGTAATAAGGCAGTTGAAAACTTAAGAAGGCAATGTTTAAATTTTATTGTTTAGAGAGCTGAATGAATTTGGAAAAAGAGACTAGTTGATGCTTTATCATGCCCAAGAGAACATGTGGTGTCAGTCTGGGGATAATCTCATGAGTCTTATTAAAGGAAGATTATATGACTGTACAAGGAAGGTTTTGGCTCAATTTGGACTGTCTACACTTAGCTCAGTCATAATTATATTCTCATAATATTTTAGGTGTTGCAACCACCACCAGTTGCTCAACTAAACAATAAATTCCACATGGATGCATTTGTCTTGTGGAGTTCACATCATAATTTTTCATTTAAAAAATATCTTTTAACTGGTTTAAAGTACCAACATCATGTACTGAAGGCTATTAGTGTACCAGTATGAAAACCAGCTCATAAAAAAAAAGAGTCAGAAGAGTCAGAAATATTTTTATGCTTAATTCCTAGACATTTTCTATGAGGTCAATAACTTGAATTTATTTTTATAGAATGCTGTTCAGTAGACTGTATTTATAACTTGCTAATATCTTTTTACCTTATATTTCATTTTATACTGTCATGTGTTAGATCCCCAATATTGTCAAACCTACAAAACAACCATGGTGAAGAAAGGGGAGATGAGAGTGTAGTTATATGTTCATAAATGTTAATGGTGTCAAAAGGATACTATTTTGGAAGTGGGGAGGCTTGCTTATGATTTTTACTAGCATCTGACAACACTTGAGTAACTTACCCCCTAGAGATCTATTTTCTCATCTCCCAGAATGAGGAGTTCAGACTTAGACAACTTTTGCAGTGTTTTCCACTTCTAATATTCTGTCTCATTCTTTGTTCTTCCATTCAGACAGGGTAGGGACAGGTCAGAATGACATCACTGTCTCTTCCCTCACTCAATTGATTTATCCTATGCTTGTCTGGCCATTTCTTTCTGAGCTTGAAATCCTGGTGTTCTGGGGTTTCTGGACCCTGTAAAGGAAGGCACTGGACTTTGTCCTAGTCAGTCAAGCCATTTGTTCTCTCCACTAACACCATAACAATCATCTTTCTGTTTCTATTCCATTTTCTTTGACTCTTGAGTAGTGAAGAAAATTGCCCCCAAGACACCATACAGGTTTCTTTGGTCACTTTCAACTGGTGGTCCTGGGAGGTAACAGGAAGGAATTGACAAGCTGGTCTCTGGAGGAAGGGAGCTTTATGATTTCCTCTACCAGCGGTATTGAGAACCTACTGGAGAGACCCTGGTGAAGGTTCTCCATTGGGATCAGGGCACACTCTTGCCTTGGAAAAAGGGACTTCTTTTTTTCTGAGTGAGAAGAAGTGTTTAAAGCAGTTCCAAACTGTGTTCCTGGTAATCACACGTTCTATTTGCTTTTTCCCTTGTTTCTTTGGTTCTGCATTTTTGCTAGAACAATCTGTAAGCTCTTTTAGAGCCTGACATTCTTTTTTATGAAAGGAATTTTGTGGTCTTTATAGGAAGGAATGAGAACAGAGAGGAGAGGAGAGAAAATGAGCCATTTCCTCTTCCTTCCCAAGTTCTTCTTCTATTTTGAAGATTTATATTATGAATGACATGGGGAAGGGGGCATCTGGAAAGAGATATATATTTTTTCCTTTTAAACTCTTGAAAACATATACTTTTGTTCAAGGAGTCATATGTAGTCAGAGGAGATTGAGAGTGTATCTTATAGAATTGTAGATTTTATCTTGATTCTAGACATGCTTCCCTTGTGTATAAAAGTTGTAGGAGACTGTTAATCCAAAGAGCCTGACACACTTGTTCAACATTTATTTCCTGTCCATTACTACCTTCCATTTAAAAATCACTGCATATGGTGACTGCAGCCATGAAATTAGAATACAATTGCTTCTTGGCAGGAAAGCTTTAACAAACCTAAACTGTGTGTAAAAAGTATAGACATGACTTTGCTAACAAAGGCCCATATAGTCCAGGCTATGGTCTTTTCAATAGTCATGTATGGATGTGAGAGTTGGACCATAAAGAAGGCAGAGCACCAAAGAATTAATGCTCTTGAACTATGGTTTTGGAGAAGGCTCTTGAGAGTCTTTTGGAAAGTAAGGAGATCAAAACAGTCAATCCTAAAGGAAATTAACTCTGAATATTCATTGGAAGGACTGATGCTGAAGCTGAAGCTCCAATACTTTGGCCACCTGATGCGAACAATTGACTTAATGGAAAAGACTCCGATGCTGGGTAAGATTGAAGCAGAAGGATAAAAAGGTAACAGGAGCTGAGATGGTTGTATGGTATCACTGACTCAATGTACATGAGTCTGAGCAAACTCTGGGAGACGATGAGGGACAGAGAAGCCTGGCATGCTACTATCCATGCAGTCTTGAAAAGTCGGACATTACTTGGTGACTGAACACCACCACCACATTCCAAGTACTCACCATGCTCAAAAACCAGTCAACTGAAAAAAAAAAATCATTCTCAACTATAAGGTTGTACAGTGTGGCACCCACGCCCAGTCACTCCAGAGACGTAGGAGAGTTAGAGGGGTATATCTTCACAGCTCCGGATTTTTCAGCCTTGGCACTACTGGCGTTTTATGCTAGATAATCCTTTGATGGTGGGTGGGGGATAGTGGGAGTGACTTGTGTGTTGTAGGATATTTAGCAGTATCCTTGGCCTTTACCTGCTGAATGCTCATAGTCCTTCCCCCACAGCCATAAAAGTGGGACAACGGAAATGTCTCCAGACATTGCCAAATGTCATCCAGGGAACGTCATCTTCTGTGAATGAGACCACTACTGTCTTAAGTAAATCTTGGTTCAACACTATTTTATCACTTCTCAGAATGGTGTCTGCTGTATGGAGGCAAGTTGATCCATGCCAAATGAGTAATTCACCAAATTTGCCAAGATTACTCAATTCATAAAAGCTCTTTTAAGAAATATTCTTCATGGATATATTGCATGAATTTGTAAGAAGAATACATATATACCTAAGAAATGTATGCTCAAATTCTTTGAATATATTTTAAAATAGTATCCTTAAATACGTTTTTGGCAAATAAACGAAGCTTGCAAGCATAATGAATTGCTTTCCAGTGAATTAGTTTTCAAAGACTCATGATTATCTGGGAATTAAATTAGAATCCTACCGTATTTCTTTCCATGGTGGCCAGAGTGGTACCTGTCCTTGGAAAGGATCCTAGTGACCATGTTCCTAGCTCAGTAGACAAGTTAAGAATATGTGTTGAGAAGGATAAACAACAGCACATATGTTAGTGCCATTGCTGTTTGTGAAAAAGAAAATCAGAAGTGTTTCATCTTGGGTTCATGTTTTATATAGAGGTTCACAAAGCAAGCATATGTATCAGAGATATTTTTGAGTTAGTATTATGTTTCTGCACCTACATGAAAATAGCAACTTGGCCTTTAAGCTGAGGTAACAGATAGTATGTACCAGATGGGACTCTCCTTGCTTGACCTCTTTAATTGACATAATCTCTATAATTTGCCAGCATTAGTCATAAAGTCAGCCTGTGTTTAGGACTGGGCAAGGGAAGCAATGTTATGGTACACCTGTTAGGCTCCAGTTAATGTATTGAGATTTTACCTGGAAAATTTATGGGGACAGGAATATTGTTTTAAAAATGTAGGGGAGGGAAATAAAATCATTCTAAGTCTCTTCTTGCCTTGAAGTACCCTTAAAGCTCCATTATTGAACTCTTTTGGGTTAAGTAGTAAAATTGGGAGAAGCAGATGGGGAAAAGCAATGTCTCTCAAGAGGCAGACACTGTTTAAAAGGGGGAAGAGTTTTGGGGATGGCACTAAAATTTAAGTATTCTTTAAGTTCAACTAAGTTGTAAGGAGATAAGCTTACCTAGTATTCATCTTAGAGAACACTGGAGAATAACAGGAAATCCTAGGAATATAATCCCCAGTCCAAAAAAAATCTCATTGGGTTAATGGAAGTTAGAGATGTCAGCCAGTAGGCATGGGTAATGAAGGTGGGAAGGGAGAGAACATTTCAAGAGAAAGTATTATCAACAAGTCAAATTCTTTTTCATGAGGTTTATTTTTTATTTTTTAGACTAGGGTTAGTCTGGTTGGGAAATCTTAAGAGAAGATGCTTTTGAATGTCTGTTGGTTTCATTACACACCAGCATGTTGTAACTTTAGAATTGCCATAGGAAATATGCTGTTAATTTCCCATTTCATATCAGATATGACTGATTCAATTCCTTTCCCTGATTAGTGTAGACTCAGCATCAGAATCTTTCCTTGTCAGTGACTTTTAGCAGCCACTATCAACAATCAGAGTTGGCACACGAGTTCAGAGCTCACTCATCAACTCTGATGCTTGGGGTCAAGATGTACAGCTATTATGACTAAGTTATCCTCTAAGGAATCTTTATTTTCTAATACTCACAGAATTTCTGTCAAACCCAGATCCTCGTCTTTGTCAGCGCCATATTTTGGCACAGCCTTTGGAATACGCTTGGCTGGAGAGTAAATAGCTTGGATGCTTTCCTTTGATATAGCACATTGTCTCATTCTTTCACAAAACTTTGAAAATATCAAGTCTTTTATTTCAAGGCAGGGAACCTTTAAGCACTCAATAAATACTTATTCATTTGACTTGCACCAAATTCTCACATCATTACTGCTGATACATAATAGTCAGAAAGTACAATTCCATACAACTAAATCCTCTTTTTTTTAAATTTTTTTTTCCTGTTTTTTTTTTAATTTATTTTTTTTAATTGTTTTTGCCATACATTGTCATGATATCACCATGGGTTTACATATGCTTCCCCTCCGGAACCCCCCTCCCTCTTCCCTCCCCCCCCCCCCAGGAAATCTTGCTGCACCAGCCCCGAGCATCAGTCCTGGGCTGGCGATTGATTAGACATATGAAAATTAACATGATTCAATGCCCTTCTCCCATATCATCCCACCCTTACCCTCATCCACAAAGTCCACGAGTCTATTCTATACATCTGCGTTCCTTTTGCTGAATTTTTTTTTTAAATCCTCTTTTTAATGAGAGATTCTACTGGTTTTCCCTTGGAGGGAGATCAGGAAGCCCACCTTCAGTGGGAAAATTGTTATTTTTATGCAGCTTTGGAGTAGTTCTACCATGCTACATCTCTTGATTATCTTTGGCTTGACAAAAGTCAGATTCTTAGGAATTTGAAAAAAAAAATAGCCTTTATCAACTTCAGTTTCACTGAAGTCTTTCTCTGAGAATAAAATTGATAACTTTGGCCAAAATAGATAACACTCATGCCTTGCTCATTCTTATATGTTACATTTCTTTAACTGTTAGAAATTATTCCTTAAGCATGACAACTATACTTGCTTGTGTTTTGTAAGCTTTTCCAAAGAAGGTCAACACCTTCTTTATTGTATACACATATTCATCACATATATTCATACATGAAAGCTTTAAAAATTTACAACTTCTGTGAGATATGTTAATGTCATTATTAGTAGGCTTAGGTCTGCCCCTTATCACTGTCTGTCCACTTACTTGTTTATTAAAGCAAAAAGCATTGAACATATACTGGGATCCAGGAACTATAGTAGGAAAGATAATACTAGGCGATTGTGGCACTTTGCCTTTGCTGGTAGATGCAGAACCAATGTCGGTGCTCTTTTTTTGGAATAGCAACAGACTAACCCTAGTCCCTGTCCCTTAACTTAGGGACTATAAAATTAGTTTTGTGTCTTCTATAGAGAAAAAGTATTCTGTTAGGCTAGGATTAGATTTCATTATCCAAATCATGTTATTCATCTATATTAGTATTAAGCTCACTGTCAACTAAAATATATTATATTCTTACTAGTGCTGCTGTCAAACCACATTATTTCTTTCACAAAACTTCAGGTCAATATTAGTGGTATTTTCAAGCCCGGAGAGAATGTTTTGAATTTCAGTTCTGTTAATGTGAATCTCCACAATATTGGTTTTCTAAAGATGATATAAGCACGCTTTTGTCTTCATATGGGTCACTGATTAACACATGGACTAAAACAAGGTCAAACACAAGCTCTGAAATACAGGATCTCTTTAATCAGGCATGAAGCTCTTTCGTTTTGCCAAAATGTAGCTTACTTAGCTGCAGCAGCAGCAGTTTACATTTGGACTTCCCAGGTAGTTCAGCTGGTCAAGAATCCGCCTGTAATGCAAAAGACCGGTTTGATTCCTTAGTCAAGAAGTTCCCTTGGAAAAGGGATCGGTTACCTACTCCAGTATTCTCGGGCTTTCCTGGTGGCTCAGATAGTAAAGAATCCTCCTGCCATGTGGGAGGCCTGGGTTCAACCCTTGGGTTGGGAAGATCCCCTATAGGATGGCTTGGTAACCCACTCCAGTATTCTTGCCTGGAGAATCCCCATGGACAGAGGAGCCTGGTGGGTTACAGTCCATGGGGTTACAAAGAATTGGACCCTACTGAGTGACAAAACACAGCACAGCAGCAGCTTATGTTTCTTCACCTTATCTATAAGTCTCTTTTGGAAGAGTTTGTCAAATGTTTTAAGACATTCTTTATTACCTACAAGTTTTGTTGCTACAAATTTTAAGCTAAATTACTTTGAAATACCTTCAGCTTAGACCTGGGAATAGGCCATTTCCAGTTGTTAAGATGGGGCAAAATGTAGAAAACATCTCTCTAAAAAAGATAAATTAGTCTGTGCATCTGAGGCTGGATTCGACATGGAAAGACAAGAAAAAGAACACAAGAGAGGGAGCCACTGACACAATCAAAACAATAGATGCAATAGACCATGAGAGATCCAACTAAGGTGTGAATAGTAAACATGAAAAGGATGGGAGAAATCTGATACATTTTGGGAGGAATAGAACCCCATGACTTTGAAGGGGTTTAAAAGATGACCCTAAAGTGAAAGTAGCTCAGTCATGTTCAACTCTGTGATCCCATGGACTATACAGTCCATGGAATTCTCCAGTCAAGAGTACTGGAGTATGCTTTCTCCAGGGCATCTTCCCAACCCAGGGATCGAACTGGGGTCTCCACATTGCAGGCAGATTCTTTACATTATAGGTAGATTCTTTACCAGGGGAGCCACCAGGGAAGCCCAAGAATACTGGACTAGGTAGCTTATCTCTTCTCCAGTGGATCTTCCCAACCCAGGGACTGAACTGGGGTCTCCTGCATTAAGCACTCCAAATGAGGAGCTTTTGAGGGACATGTAATATTCTAATATGCACAGGTGGTGTAAAGAAATATCTGAGTAGTTTCCATTGTATCTTTCATAATATGTTTTATTTAGCATTTGGTACAGAATATGAGACATTAATTATCAATGTCAATTTTATCAGGACACATCACTTCACACCACTCCTCTTAGTGTCCCCCCACTCCCTACACCCCCGATGTCTAAAAAATGTGGGTCTATAATTTAAATGTACAGTAATTGAAGGTTGGGCAAGAAGTAGAGATTAGAGATGGAGAGAATGTTGGAAATCTACAGGAAGAGAAACAAAGGCCTGAAGATCCTCCTTTCAGGGAATGAAACAGAGGAAGAAGACTGAAACAAAGGGGAATAAATTAGTGAGGCAGAAGAAACAAAATAGGAAGGCAAGCCAAGACAATAGTTTCTGCTAGAAGAGAATAGTCCAATATGCAATATGTTACTCAACTGAGACATTTGGATTTGTTCAGAGTGATATTATTGCTGACTTTATAGATTGATTACAATAGATTTGAGGGGTTAATAACAGATTACAAGGAATGATTGGTGACAAAGAAGTGGATTAGGGAGAGGGGTGGGTTGACAGGAGGAACAGCTGCATTGAATTGCTTACATTTTTAGATGAGAGACATTTGAGTGTTTGAAAATAGGAGAAATGAGAGGGTTTAGAGAAGGGGGGCTGCTATAGAGTTTTCTCAGTGTTAATTTCAGGAAAGAGGCATTTGTAGAGATGAGAAGAGATGGGAAGGGACAAGAGGCAATATTATCTTCAAAACAGAGACCTCTTTTTCAGAGACTGCATGAGGATAAATATGAAAAGGGCAGCTGAGCCAGATAATGTCAGAGAGCTTTGTCCTCACTTTTCAGAACTTCTCGAGAGCACTTCGATTGATTGGAAGTTTGACTTTCTAACATTCACTTGCTCATCTCCTAGTTACCTTCATTTAGGACTTTGCTAGTTCATCTTCTGTGTAATGATCAATACCCATAAAAGCCAAGCTTTCTGAAAATCCCATTAGAGAAAAGGGTGAATACGGAGTACAGGCAGGGTGCAATCTACTTGGACTTATTCACTTCATGGTCCTAAATATGGGGTCCTTTAAGGGACATTCAAGGGCCTTCTTGAATATTTGTTCTACCAGTGAAGAATAGAATCTGAAATTTCATCTTTAATAGTTTATCTTTTGTTTTACCACATGTATTTTAAAAGTACAAAATATTCAGAAATTCCTTGAGGTTTTGACCTTTTAAGGTTGGTCACTAGTTGTTTTTATCTTAATAAATATTAGGATTTGTTTCTCTTAGAACCTTTTCTTCCTTTGTTTCTTCCTCCCTTAGATCCTTTCCTTCTATCTCCCCTTCCTTTATTTCTACTTTTCTTCCTTCCTTCTTGTGCCCTTTTGATATTCCAAGGACATCATGGAGGTTGGGGAATATGAGTCCTCAAATACCTCATGTTCTGAAGAGGCACGTGGATACCAATGATAGCACAGTGAAGTACATGGTGCCATGAAGACATGCTGGGGTCACTGCACTCAAGATCAGGAGTGTTACTGGAGGCAGAGAGAGAACAATGGTGTCATTTGGAACATGCCACACCGCTCAAAGAGGGACGCCTTGGGAGGAAGACCCTATTAGGTAACCCCAGCAGTCAGAAGATAGCTGTCACGAGGTCAGAAAACCCTGGGGCCACAGAATATTCCTGGGTTAATCCTGAACACAGGAATGTGTAGACAGGCCATAAATCACAATGCCTAATTCTTAAGCTTCAATATTTTTGTTGCCTACCAATGAGCAATTAGCACACAAAAGTTTGTGAATCCAACCCAGGGTTAGAATGAAGTGTTTCAATAAATTATGTGTCTATTCTCAAACAATAGTATCATTAAATTTGCCAAGCTGATTTTGGAAGGCAGAATAGCTCTCATAAATCAGTTTAACTGGGAAGGTTTAGATCTAATCTCAATTAATAATGAACTTCAAATGGGATGTTGTCTTTCCTCCAGCCGTTACCCAAATAAATATAGATCATTTATATTTTGACTTATCCGCATGGCTTTCATTGTTAGGTCACTGGAATTATTGTCAATGGCAAAACACAAAAGGCAAAAGAGAAAAAGGGGACTGGGAAAATGAATCTGAGGCCAACTTTTTCTTACTAAATACTTCCCTTCTGTTCAATTTTACTATTATTTTCACAGAGCTATTAAATGTCTGTTTGGAGTAAATGTCATTAAAAATCTAGAGGCAAATGAGAAAAATAACATCTGAATTTAATAAGAAAAAATTTGCTTAAAACTATACAAGCTTATGGAAAGAGAATTCTCTGTGCCCCCACCCTTCCCGAAATGCTCCCAACTCACCCTGCTTCTACCCCTTCCTCTCCAAAAGTACAGTGCACTTAACCAATGGAAGATAACTGCCTCACTGGCTTAGACTTTTATTAGATGCTCTAGTTATAAAGAAAGAACATTTTATTTTTTCCAAAAATGTTCTCCTTATGACATGATGCAAACCATCCCCCAAATTGGTGATTTGAGAAACTGCACATGATAGTTTGCAATCGCATTCTTTCTAAATGTCAGCAATGTGCCAGCTAATACTCAGATTATAGAATTAGTATACTCTAATTTTAGAGACTTTATAAGGGGAATCTTGTTGCTCAAACCTACATTTACCAATGTTGAGAAATGATAAAACTTAAATGATAAAACTTAATGATAAAACTCAGTATCACCACATTGTTGGTCACACTTTGGAAATATTGATCTGACTGTGCTGCACATTATCATGGGTTTAGAAAGATCTGATACTTTTTTTCTGTTGATCATAGCTTGATTTACAAATCCATTTTAATAATAATTCTACCTATTTGTTTTAATTCCTTCTTTAGATCAAAGATTATCATACACTATTGGAGGAGTAAAGAAAAGGGACAAGTATTCATTCATTACTTTTCTTTCTAGAAACTTATTAACTTCTATCTTAATATATTCTCTTCATCTTTTTAGATAATGATATGATTTATTGAGCACCTATTATGTGACTGATTCTTTGCTGAGAACATTCTGTATATTGTCTCTAAGCTTCTCAAAAGCCTTGTATCCTAAGTATCATTAATTCCCTTTTAGAAGTGAAGTAGGACTTCCCAGGTGGCACAGTGGTAAAGAATCTGCCTGCCAGTACAGGAGACACAAATTCAATCCTGGAGTTAGGAAGATCCCCTAGAGTAGGAAATGGCCACGCACTCCAGCATTCTTGCCTGGAAAATTCTATGGACAGAGGAGCCTGGCAGGCTTCAGTCCATGGGGTTGCAAAGAGTCAGACACGACTGAGTGACTGAGCACAAAAAGAGGTGAAGTAGCTGAAAAATAGAAGATATAGAATTTGACTTGATATTGAGTGAATCCAAGGCCTATGCTTTAACTAGATCAAGATGTATCTCTTATGCGAGAAGTGATGACCTCACTTAGTCTTCTGCTCACATGTGCCACACACTTCCATCGGTAATAGCTTCTATTAGACTACAGGAAGTGAAACTTACTATAGGAAATGTCGTTTCAAACAGAAGTAAATTAGAAAAATAGCATCTGAGTTTAATTGGAAAATTTCTGTTTAGAATTGTACAAACTAAGGGGAAAGAGAATTCTCTGTATCACCACCACATACTGCCATGGACATCTAGTGATAATATACTTACCCAGTGAAAGACTACTATCTCACTGGCCTTGTGAGTGAGAGGGCAGGTGTATAACCTGAATGTCCCCCCAACAGCAGCCCCTCATACTGCTGAGAATCACTGCGATCTAGACATCTTCACCACATTGTGATACTCCAATTACTCATGGACTTAGAGAAAAAGGGTCAGCTGAAAGACATTTATGCACCCACATGATGCATTGTAGTTTAATGCTTCTTAAGTATTACTTGGATGCAATCCCACTAGAGTTCAGTTTCTGGAAAATTTGTCTTTCTTGAGAGAAATAACAAAAATCAAAAATTTTAATAACAAAGTAACTCTGAGGAAAATAGCATGAAGTATGGTGAAGAGTTCATCAAAGATGGAGACTAATCATGTTTATTTTGTTTTGTGCCTTGGCTCTCAGAAAACTCAAATTTATATTTTATGTTAAATTACAGCATATTAACTTAGATTGCTGGCAAAAATGATCTTTTATGAGTTTTGCTTTTGTGTTTTTTAAATTAATTTGTATTGGAGTATATAAATGAACAATGAAAAGAAATAGAGGAAAACAATAGAATGGGAAAGGCCAGAGATATCATCAAGAAAATTTTAGATATTAAGGGACTATTTCATGCCAAAAAGGGCACAATAAAGGATAGAAATGGCAAGGACCTAACAGGAGAAGAAAAGATTAGGAAGAGGTGGCAAGAATACATAGAAGAACTAAACAAAAAAGATCTTAATGGCTCAGATAACCACAATGATGTAGTCACTCACTTAGAGCCAGACATTCTGGAATGTGAAGTCAAGTGGGCCTTAGGAAGCATTACTATGAACAAAGCTAGTGGAAGTGATGGAATTCCAGTTGAGTTATTCCTAATCCTAAAAGATGATGCTATTAAAGTAGTGCACTCAATATGCCAGCAAATTTGGAAAACTCAGCAATGATCACAAGACTGGAAAAGTTTTCATTCTAATCCCAAAGAAATGTTCAAACTACTGCACAATTGTGCTCAATTTGCATGCTAGCAAGATAATGCTCAAAATTCTTCAAGCTCGGCTTTAATAGTGCATGAACCAAGAACTTACAGATGTACAAGCTAGATTTAAAAAAGGCAGAGGAACCAGAGATCAAATTGCCAACATCTATTGGATCATAGAATAAGCAAGAGAATTCCGGAGAAACATCTACTGCTTCATTGACTATGCTAAAGCCTTTGACTGTGTAGGTCACAACAAACTGTGGAAAATTCTTAAAGAAATGGGAATACTGGACCACTTTATTTGCCTCCTGAGAAACCTGAATGTAGCAACAGTTATAGTCAGGTATGGAACAACAAACAGGTTCCAAACTGGGAAAGGTCTATGTCAAGGCTGTATACTGTCACCCTGCTTATAGACTTACATGCAGAGTACATCATGTGAAATGCCAGGCTGGATGACTCGCAAGCTGGAATCAAGATTGCCAGGAGAAATATCAACAACCTCAGATATGCAAATGGTATCACCTTAAAGGCAGAGAGTGAAGGGGAACTAAAGAGCCTCTTGATGAAGATGAAAGGGGAGAGTAAAAGAGCCATTTTAAAACTCAACTTTCAATAAATGGAGACCATGGCATCTGCTCCCATCACTTCATGGCAGATAGATGAGTTAAAAATGGAAACTGACAGATTTTATTTTCCTGGGCTCCAAAATCACTGCAGATGGTGACTGCAGCCATAAAATTAAAAGATGCTTACTCCTTGGAAGAAAAACAATGACAAACCTACATATTAAAAAGCAGAGACAACACTTTGGTGACAAAGGTCTGCATAGTTAAAGCTAAGGTTTTTCCAGTAAGTCATGTATGGATGTGAGAGTTGGACTATAAAGAAGGCTTAGCACCAAAGAACTGATGCTTTTGAACTGTGGTGTTGGAGAAGACTCTTGAGAGTCCCTTGGACAGCAAGGAAATCAAACCAGTCAATCTTAAAGGAAATCAGTCTTGAATATTCATTGGAAGGACTGTTGCTGAAGCTGAAACTCCAATACTTTGGCCACCTGATGCAAAGAGCCAACTCATTGGAAAAGACCTTGATGCTGAGAAAGATTGAGGGCAAGAGGAGAAGCGGACAACAGAGGATGAGATGGTTGGATGGCATCACCGACTCAATGGACATGAGTTTGGGCAAACTCAGGGAGATAGTGAAGGACAGGTGTGCTGCAATCTGTGGGGTGGCAAGGAGTCAGACATGACATAGCAACTGAACAACAACAACAAATATTTGCTTTACAATGTTATGTCAGTTTCTGCCATAAAGAAAAGTGAATCAGTTATACATAAACATATATCCCCTCTATTCTGGATTTCCTTCCCATTTAGTTCATCATAGAGCATTGAATAGAGTGCACACACGTCAATCCCAATCTCTCAATTCATCCCACCCTCCTGACTGCTCTGGTATCCATACATTTGTTTTCTGTGTCTCTATTTCTTCTTTGCAAATAAATCAATCTGTAAAAAATGATCCATATTTTGATAGCTCACATTTTTGGTACTTAATCATTTATCCTTAATCTAATGTTTAATTTTATATGTCATTGATTTAAAACTATCTCAAATAAGTTTTTACATAAATGTACCATAAATAATACAGTGAAAAGAAAAGTTTCTACTTGTTCCATTTCAGATTGCCCAAGTCTCTGTTTTTTTCTTATATTCTGCTTTCAATTATCACTCACATCTAATCATCTATTCTTTTACTCCCTTAAAAGATTCTTTCTCTCCTTTTACTTATCCTCACCATTTCCACCTGTAGGAGTCTAATCCAAACTTTCCTCATTACTGAATTACTGAATGTTCCCCAGCTGACCTTCCCCTCCCCAGTCTCTTTTCTTGCCAATTCTGCTCTCTGTTCTGTCAACAATAGTCACTGGTCAACACTGTGTTCCAGTTGCTGTGTATTGATAAACAAGATAGATAACAAAGGCAGATACAAAATGACTAATACTATAAATAGTGCAACAGATGTGTATGGTGGCTACCCTGATCTTACGCAGGATCTGTCATACTTGGCACTACTGACATTTTTATGCTGGATAATTCTTTGTTGTGGGGGCTGTCCTGTGTGCATTGTAGGATGTTTAGCAGTATCTCTGACCTCTACTCACCACATGCCAGTAGCACCTCCCCAGTGCTGAGAAGCAAGTGTTTCTAGCTGTTGCCAAATGTCCTCTGGGGGCAAAATTCCTCCCTAGTTGAGAATCATTGCTCAACTGTAGTCTACGTAGGTTGGAAGATGAGTTTAATGTGGAAATGTTTACCTGTGGATAGGCCATTTGGATGGAGAGCTGAATAATGAGTAGGAATGAGTAGGAATTAGTGTTGGGGAAGGGAGAGGTGGGAAGCTTTGGGAGATGAGAGAGTCTCAGTGTTCTAGGAAGGAAGCCCAATATATGCAAAGGCCTTGAAGTGGGAATGAATGTGGAACATTCCAGGAACTGAAAGCAGGCCAGTATGGACTAGAACAGCATGTGTTTAGATACCAGCTCCTGCCAAGATTGAGGAAGAAGGCAATGGCAACCCACTCCAGTACTCTTGCCTGGAAAATCCCGTGGACAGAGGAGCCTGGTAGGCTGAAATCCATGGGGTCACTAAGAGTGGGACAAGACTAAGCATCTTCACTTTCACTTTTCACTTTCATGGATTGGAGAAGGAAATGGCAACCCACTCCAGTGTTCTTGCCTGGAGAATCCCAGGGATGGGGGAGCCTGGTGGCTGCCGTCTATGGGATCGCACAGAGTCGACACGACTGATGTGACTTAGCAGCAGCAGCAGCCAAGATTGAGAGAAGCACTCATCTAGCCAGTCTGTGTGACTTGTGCTTAGAGCTATGAGCAGTGAGAACCTCACTTCATAGCAGGAAAATGACAAGATCTTGAAGTGATTCAGGGCAATGGCAGGAGTGGGATGAAGGGGAAGACTGAGCCTACACCAGCATCTTCCATGAATGAGGCTGGGGCTGGGCAGGTGTGTTGATACAGCCAGGATGAGTGGACAGGGGTGTGGCTAACTGGTGATGACACACGGCTCAGGAACAAGATATGTGTGTATATGCATACTCGTATGCATGTATGTGTGTATGATCTTTTTATCTATTTTAACAAGAGGGTGACCTTTGAAAGCGTCTTGGAGGGTCTTTGTAGGATTATACGAGCTACCCTTTGAAAACTTGCAACCCTTGGACTCAGGAGGTGGGTGCGGTACAGAAGATGCACCTTCCACTGGAAAGAGGCACAGAGGAAGCAGTCTTACAGGAGACAAGGAAAGGGAGGGAATGTTAATGAAGAGGTTGAGGATAAAAGGCAGTTTTTTCCTCATAAGACTCCCAAGGATGCTGTTGAAGGCAAGGGAAAGGGAGGCAGGGCTTGGGGTGAGAGGGAAAAGAGGTACAGACTTTTCAAGGGCTGACAGCCTGGCACAGCTTAGTGGTCTGGGGCTTCTGTTCCCTTGGGCAAAAAACAGAGAAGGCTGGGGATGTGGCACATGGTAAATTATTTCTGGGTATCTCAAGGTACAGAGTGAGCACATGGTTCTAATAGGGGGAGACTGGAGATTTTGGTATCATGTGACAAATCTTATGCAAAGCCCACTTTTATCATGGGAGCTCTAACTTCTCCCTCCATTCCAGAAACATGACAAATTAAGTAGGACCTTTATAGCCTAGCCTCCATACCTTGAGTCACCCTTTTGCTCCACATAAGCTGTGCTCTGCCTGGCACTGTCTTCTTGCCCTCATGTTTGCCTTGTTCTCTTCTCAGCTCCATGCCCTGAATCTAGTTTTGTATCTTCAAATCCTATTCATTTTTAAAGCCCTAGCTCATCTCCTGCCTCCTCTGTGGCACCTTGCCAGATTGCTGTGCCCACAAGTACTGCCTGCTCTTCTTAATTGGCACTTAATTAAAAACTACCTTGGGGCTTTTTTGGTACTGGTATCATGCATTATTAACTTTTCAAGGGTATGTCATTGTTGTTGCTAAAATTAAATTGCTAAATTCTTGAAAGCCAGGATTAGGTTCTGTGCCTATTATTATACTTCAAGTGGCCTAATACAGAACTCAATACCCAGAAGACTCTAAATGATTTGTTTAATGCACTGGTTAAAATATGGATTACTTTTCTGGGACAAATGCAAAAGAGTACTGGAATCAGTGTTGTGTGGCATGTAGACCTCAGGTGTGAAATGACTTGCACATTCATATGTTTCCACTGAAAAAAGTTCTGGGAAGGAATTGACTCATGATTTTTCCCATCTTATAGGCAAACCATTCAATATCACAGTAATCCATGTCTATTCCCCAGCCAATAATGCTGAAGAAGCTGAAGTTGAATGGTTCTATGATGAGCTACAAGACTTTCTAGAACTAACACCCAAAAAAGATGTCCTTTTCATTACAGGGTACTGGAATGCAAAATTAGGAAGTTAAGAGATACCTGGAGTAACAGGCAAATTTGGCCTTGGGGTACAAAATGGAGCAGGGCAAAGGCTAATAGAGTTATGCCAAGAGAACACACTGGTCATAGCAAACACCCTCTTCCAACAACACAAGAGAAGACTCTACACTTGGGTATCACCAGATGGTCAAAATCAAAATCATATTGATTATATTCTTTGCAGCCTAAGATGGAGAAGCTCTATACAGTCAGCAAAAACAAGACTGGGAATTGACTGTGGCTCAGATCATGAACTCCTTATTGAAAAATTCAGACAAATTGAAGAAAGTAGGGAAAATCACTAGACCATTCAGGTATGACCTAAATCAAATCCCTTACCATTACAGAGTAGACGTCACAAATAGATTAAAGGGTTTAGAACTGATAGACAGAGTGCCTGAAGAACTACGGATGGAGGTTTATGACATTGTATAGGAGGCAGTGATCAAGGCCACCCCCCAAGAAAAAGAAATGCAAAAGGCAAAATGGTTGTTTGAGGAGACTTAACAAATAGCTGAAAAAAGAACAGAGGCGAAAGACAAAGGAGAAAAGGAAAGATATACCCATTTGAATGCAGAGTTCCAAACAATAGCAAGGAGAGATAACAAAGAAATAATGCAAAGAAATAGAGGAAAACAATAGAATGGGAAAGACTAGAGATCTCTTCAAGAAAATTAGAGATACCAAGGGAACATTTCATGCAAAAATGAGCACAATAAAGGACAGAAATGGTGCGGACATAACAGAAGCAGAAGACACTAAGAACAAGTGGCAAGAATACACAAAAGAACTGTACAAAAAAGACCTTCATGACCCAGATAACCACAAGGGTGTGATCACTCACCTAGAGTCAGACATATTGGAATTCAAAGTCAAATGGGGCTTAGAGAGCATCACTATGAACAAAGCTAATGGAAGTGATGGAACTCCAGTTGAGCTATTTCAAATCCTAAAAGATGATGCTGTGAAAGTGCTGCACTCCATATGCCAGCAAATTTGGAAAACTCAGCAGTGGTGACATGAATGGAAAAGTTAGTTTTCATTCCAATCTGAAAGAAAAGCAATGCCAAAGAATGTTCAAACTACTGCACAGTTGCATTCATCTCACACGCTAGCAAAGTAATGCTCAAGATTCTCCAAGCCAAGCTTCAACAGCACATGAACCATGAACTTCTAGGTATTCAAGCTGGATTTAGAAAAGGTAGAGAAACCAGAGATCAAATTGCCAACATCTGCTGAAAAAGCAATAGAGTTCCAGAAAAACATCTACTTCTGCTTATTGACTTCATCAAAGTCTTTGTGTGGATCACAACAAACTGTGGAAAATTCTGAAAGAGATGGGAATACCATTCCACCTGACCTGCCTCCTGAGAAATCTGCATGCAGGTCAGGAAGCAACAGTTAGAACTGGACATGAAACAACAGATTGGTTCCAAATCAGGAAAGGAGTATGTCAAGGCTGTATATTGTCACCCTGCTCATTTAACTTATATGCAGAGTGAACCAGTGAAGTTGCTCAGTCATGTCCGACTCTTTGCAATCCCATGGACTGTAGCCTACTAGGCTCCTCCATCTTTGAAATTTTCCAGGCAAGAGTACTGGAGTGGGTTGCCATTTCCTTCTCCAAGGGATCTTTCAGACCCGAGAATTGAACCTAGGTCTCCTGCATTGCAGATAGATGCTTTACCATCTGAGCTACCAGAATACATCAAGCAAAATGCCAGGCTGGATGAAGCACAAACTGGAATCAAGATTGCAGAGAGAAACATCAATAACTTCAGATATGCAGATGACACCACCCTTACAGCAGAAAGTGAAGAGGAGCTAAAGAGCCTCTTGATGAAAGTGAAAGAGGAGAGTGGAAAAGTTGGCTTAAAACTCAGTGTTCAGAAAATGAATATCATGGCATCTGGTCCCATCACTTCCTGGCAAAGAGATGGGGAAATAATGGAAATAGTGAGAGACTTTATTTTTGGGGCTCCAAAATCACCGCAGATGATGACTGCAGCCATGAAATTAAAAGCTGCTTACTCCTTATAAGAAAAGCTATGACCAATCTAGACAGCATATTAAAAAGCAGACACATTACTTTGCCAACAAAGGTCTGTCTAGCCAAAGCTATGGTTTTTTCAGTAGTCATGTGGATGTGAGAGTTGGACTATAAAAAAAGCTGAATGCTGAAGAACTGATGCTTTTGAACTGTGGTTTTGGAGAAGACTCTTGAGAGTCCTTTGGACTGCAAGGAGATCCAACCAGTCCATCCTAAAGGAGATCAATCCTGGGTGTTCATTGGAAGGACTGATGTTGAAGCTGAAACTGCAATACTTTGGCCACCGATGTGAAGAGCTGAAAAGACCCATCATTTGAAAAGACCCTGATGCTGGGAAAGATTGAGGGCAGGAGGAGAAGGGGAAAACAGAGGATGAGATGGTCCGATTTTATCACCAACTTGATGGGCATTAGTTTGAGTAAGCTCTGGGGTGGTAATGGACTGGGAAGCCTGAGGTGCTGCAGTCCATGAGATTGCAGAGTGGGACATGACTGAGCGAGTGAACTGAACTGAACAAGGAGGCAAGAGCAACTCTGGGTACAGATGGAGCAGTCAGGAATGCAGCAAAGGGCCAGACTACACAAGGGTGACTATAAGTACACTGGGGCACGGGGATGAACAAGAGTATGAGGGATGTTGATACAAGGTGATGATTATTCCACACTTTGCCTCAGGCTTGAGTTCTAAAGTTTAAATTGTGAACACCTCAGAGAGAGAAAGCAAACTTCCATTTCATTATCTGTCCATTAATGAACAGACTTTTACTTCTCTAAAAGTCACAATTGGAAATACACCTCCTTCCCAAATTTACATCCCAAATCTTCGCTGAAAGCAGTAGGCATGAGGTAAAGACAGTTTTGTCTCAGCAAAGAGAAGAGTGATGATGTGTGCAGGTTTGTCTGACCACTTTGTGTATCCTCAAAAAATAGGTGGCTTTAACTGTTTTATAAAATGACAATATTTTTTTCCAACTCCTCTCCCCATTAGTACAGATGATAATCAATCCATTTTTCCAGGCCAGCTTGTCTTTGACTGGTTGCTCTCTGGCAACTGATGGACTTTCCACCTCCCTCTGGGTTGGGGGTGAGGAGAGCAGAACTCTACCTGAGGCACTAGAAACACTCTAACAAAGATCTGAATGATGCCAAGCATGGTGGGAGCATCACTGCAGTGTCTTTCCACATTACTTTTCTATTATTCCTGCTCAGGGTTATGTTTACCTTTAAAAATAACCCTGCTGTGTGGTGAGCCTCTCACAGACTCAAGAGTTGTTAACAGTTTCCCAGGTCTCATTGCCCAATTTGGGTAGGGTTAGTTCCAAATCTAACTCTATGACCAGCCTAGAAATTCCTATCACTTTGGAATAGGCTAACAGAGTCTATTAATCATTTCTCTTATTTTCAGATGCTTTGGCACCTTGAGGCCTTGCTGACCTCAAGGTTAGCTAATTCTAGAGACATGCCTTTTGAATGCAAACCAACCAATCCAGAAGACAAACTCTCAACCACCTCCTTTACAGGGCTCTCACATGCCTGGGCCACCATCCATCTGCCCTAGTCACCTTAAGACTGGGTACCACAGGGAACTATATTCAATATCCTGTGGTAAACCATACTGGAAGAGAATATGAAAAAGAATATATGTTTAACTAAGTCACTCTGCTGTGCAGCAGAAATTCAACACAACAGTATAAATATACTTCAGTAAAATTAAAAAGACTAGGTACTAGACCAGTAGGGACAGCACCTATGCCCCAGAGCCTACCGAAATATTTAAACTGCCCAATTCTAAAACAGCTTACTTTGTCTTCCTGCAGAAATCACAAGAAAGGCTTTTATCCATGTTTTTTCCCCACTTCCCTGTCTCTTGACTGACTCTGGTGTTTCCCTTATGGTGTGACATGCCCCGCTTCTCATGGATCTATCAGTAACAAGTAACTTTTCAATGGCAGTCATCTCCTGATCATACATGAATAATAATGAAACCTATATTTAAAAAGATGCTTTTTTTATCATAATCTTATAAACAACATGATCACTGATATTAGCCAACCCCATTTTTATGTACAGTATTAATATTTCAGAAGTCAAAAATATTAATATCCTCAAACCTACACTGTACAAGTCAGTCACAGAGAACAAAGAGGAATGTTTTACTATAACTCACATCAAGCTTATCTCACTATACAGATCATTTTAATATTATGTTATCTGTTTCTAGACTCTGAGGTCTTTAAAGTATCATGATAATTTCTTTGGCATTTCTGTCTGGGTGGTAAAGTGAAACAAGTATATCCTTTTGGTCAAAGAAATGTCTTTTCAAGAGACAGGATGGTTTTGGGAGTGATATAGGTAAAATGCTAACAGAAGATAGTTACTGAGTAAATGAGAGAAACCAGTTTAGTTCTGTGGTCACTTAGTTCACCTTTAAAACCATATACTGACCTTTTTTACATTAGAAATAGAAGTAGGATCCTTAGAAGTCACCGAGATAAGCTTTTTTTTGAACATCTTCCCTTGTATCTTTTATTTAGAAGTTGTATAATAGTCTTCTCTACTATCTAAAATAGAGGTCAGATTAAGTTTTAATCCTTGCTCCAATAACATGCTGTGCTGTGCTAAGTCTCCTAAGTTGTGTCTAACTCTTTGTGACGCTATGGATTGCAGCCCGCCAGGCTCCTCTGTCCATGGGATTCTCTAGGCAAGAATACTGTGCCCTCCTCCAGGGGATCTTCTGGATCCAGGGATTAAACCTCATCTAAACACCCCAAGTGTACCCCAACTATTTATGGGGGTACTCAAAGGTTCTCTCTCACCAAACCAGTGTTTCGGTTATTTAATCATGGCATATTGTGATTTTCCTCTTTTGTCTCTCACTAGTCTGTGCTACTGTCTACAAAGCTCCTTAGAGAAGCCTCATGGCTCACTCAACTGATGGTGCCCTTGATCAGCATTCCCAATGGTGTGATGCCAATGGTGCTACTCTCAGCTATGGGATAGTCCTGTGACTGCTGCCCTTGAAGTGCCACTGAGAGGCAGCTTCATCCTGCATCATGACTACATCTCCATAGGGGCCCAGAATGTCACAGAATGATTTGGCTTTTGAGCTTCATCATTCTAATCAGGTGGTTCAAAGCCATTTCAAGGAGCCTGAGGATGATTGAGTTACCATGCCACTGACTCATTTATCCCTTTCTCCCCTCGGCTCTAACCCATCATTCTCTCTACTAAGCATCCTAATTTAGTCCAGTTGTAATGCTCCCACAGAACAGTTTGTAAAATGTTGGAGTCCACATTTCTATTTCACCAAGGAGGCTTTGCTTTACGTTATATAAGAGACTCCTTGAGATGGTTTTCCCAGAGTGAAGGAAGATCTATTCCAAAAGTGAATTCAAGTCCCAACTATCTGCAGTGAGAGAACAATTCAACATTTTGAAATTACAGTTTTTTATTCTTATTGTCTCTCCTTCAAATTTTCAGAGATATTAGGACTCATTTAAAGCTCAAGACCAAAAACTTCTTTCTCTTCAATTGTCTTTGCAATAAGGAGGCTTCCACTAATCCAGGATTTTGTAAACCTGTATGTACATTAAAACCACTTGGTGGTGGTAAGTTAAAATATTGGTGACTGAGGCCCACCAAAAAATAACGAAATTAAAATTTGTGAGGGTAGGACTCAGGCAATGATAGTTCTTTAAAAACTCCCCCATCTTGCATTCCTATACTAACAAAGAAACGTCAGAAACAGAAATCAAGGAAACGATCTCAGCGAACTCTCACTTCAAAAACAGTAAAATACCCAGGAATAAATTGACCTAAGGAGGTAAAAGACATGGACTCTGAAAACTACAAGATGCTGATGAAAGAAATCAAAGAAGACACAAACAGATAGAAAGATATACTATGTTCTTAGATTGAAAGAATCAGTATTATCAAGGTGACTATACTACCCAAGGCAATCTACAAAATTTAGTGCAATCTTTATCAAAATACCAATAGCATTTTTCACAGAACTAGAACAAAATGTTTTAAAATTTGTATGGAAACTCAAACAACCCCAAATGGACAAAGCAATCTTGGGGGGGGGGGAAACAAAAGGAGCTGGAAGAATCAGGTTCCCTAACTTCAGACTATATTATAAAGCTACAGTCATCAAAATAGAATGGTATAGCCGCAAAACCAGAAACATAGATAAATGGAACATGATAGAAAGTCCAGAAATAAACCCACACACATATGGTCAATCAATCTATGAAAAAGAAGGCAAGAATATATCATGGAGAGAAGACAGGCTCTTTAATAAGTGGTTCTGGGAAAACTGTACAGCTACATATAAAAGGATGGAATCAGAACATTCTCTACACCATTCACAAAAGTAAACTCTAAGTGGATTAGAGACCTAAATGTAAGGCTGGATGCTATAAAACTCTTAGAAACAATCATTGAAAGAATACTCTGACATAAAGAGCAGTAATATCTTCTTTTGATCCATCTCCTAGAGCAATGGAAATAAAAGCAAAAATAAACAAATGAGACCTAATTAAACTTAAAAGCTTTTGCACAGCAAAGGGAACCATAAATAAAGTGAAATGAAAACACACAGAATAGGAGAAAATATTTACAAACAAAGGGACTGACAAGGGATTAATCTCCAAAATACACAGACAGCTCATGCAGCTCAATATTAAAAAAAAAAAAACAATCAAAAACTGGGAAAAGATCTAAATAGACATTTCTCTAAAGAAAACATACAGATGGCCAAAAAGCATGTGAAAAGATGCTCACCATCACTAATTATAGAGAAATGAAAACTACAATGAAGCACCACCTCACTCCGTCAGAATGGCCATCATCAAAACATCTGCAAACAATGAATGTTGTAGAGAATGTGGAGAAAAGGGAATCTTTCTACACTTTTGGAGGGAATGCAAATTGGTAAAACCACTATGGAGAACAGTATGCAGTTTCCTTAAAAAACTAGAACTTAAAAATAGAACCACCTTAAAAATAGAACTACCATGTGATCCTGCAATCCCATTCCTGGGCATATATCTGGAGAAAACCATAGTTCGAAAAGATTTGTGCACCCCAATGTTCATCACAGCACTGTATACAATATCCAAGACAGGAAAGCAGCTTAATGTTCACTGACAGATGATGTATGGAAAAAGAAGATGTGGTGTACACAATGGAATATTGTGTCTATGAACCGCTTTCCTGGTGGCTCAGATGGTAAAGAACAGAGTTTGATCCCTGGGTTGGGAAGATCCCCTGGAGAAGGAAACGGCAACCCACTCCAGTACTCTTGCCTGGAAAATCCCTTGGACGGAGGAGCCTGGTAGGCTACATTCCATGGGGTCACAAAGAGTCAGACACGACTGAGTGACTTCACTTTCACTTTTATTGTGTGTATGTGTGCACTCAGTCATGTCCAACTCTTCACAACCCCACAGACTGCAGTGCACCAGACTTTTCTATCAATGAAATTTTCCAGGAAAGAATACCAGAATGGGTATTCCAAGGGATCTTCCCAACCCAATGATTGAACCCACGTCTCCTGCATCTTCTGCACTGGCAGGTGGATTCTTTACCACTGAGTCACCTAGGAAGCCCACAATGGAATATTACTCGGCCATGAAAAGAATGGAATAATGTCATTTGCAGTAACATGGATGAGCCTAGAGTTATCATATTAAGTGGATTAAGTCAGAAAGAGAAAGACAAATATCATGTGATATCACTTACATATGGAATCTAAAGAAAATAATGATACAAATGAACTTATTTATGAAACAGAAGCAGATTCAAACTTCAAAAACAAACTTATGGTTACCAAAGGGGAAATGTTGCAGGGAGGGATAAATTAGGAGTTTGAGATTAACATATACACAGTATTATACATAAAATAGATAACCAACAAGGACCTACTATATAGCACAGGACACTCTGCTCAATGTTCTTCTGTTATAAGCCACATGGGGAAAATATCCAAAAAAGAATGGGTATATGCATAACTGAATCACTTTGTTGTACATTAAAGCTAATACAACATTGTAAATCAACTATAAGAGGAAAATTAAATTAAGAAATAAAACTCCCCCAGATAATGACAAACAAAATGAGGGTTAAGAATCACTCTTGTAAACACATGACCAAGGGATAGTGAACTTCAATTTGAGATACCTACTGGGGCACACCTACTCTTTCACCTATGTGAGACTTCAGGAATCTATCTTTTTCCTTATTGAAAAGTAAAGGGTGTGTGTATTACTCAGTCATGTCTGACTCTTCCCGACTCAGGGATCACACCCAGGTTTCCTGCACTATTGGCAGACTCTTTATGGCCTGAGCCACCAGGGAAGACCCTGTGAAGGGTAACTGAATCTAATTATTACTAACTGCTATTCCCTGTGATGTGTGCTGATTCCTGAAAGGTTTGGATTGCTTAGATCAGCACTCTGGTTATTTTCTCTCCAGGCACTTTGCTGCAATTAGAAGACACTGTTTCCAGGTGGGCTTCTGTGAAACCACCTTGGTTTCCTGTAAGTATGGTTAATATGAAGATCAACTCATTTGTCTTTAGAATTCTTCTGAAAATAGTACTTTTTTTGAACTGGGCAAGTGTATACATACAAAAATAAATACATGTTTAGATCAGAGGTTAGGTAAGTTTAGAACAAAAGTCTAGACACATTTTGATTTTGTATTCACTGACTCTGAATTGTTGTTAAATCTTGCTTAATATGATTATAGTTTTTCATGCTTCTGCAGAACTAGTTCACTCTAAGTATTTTATTCAAAGTGGGTCTATGTACCGATTTCAGATGCTTTTAAAACTTTGACAGCTCCACTAGGAGTAAAAAATCCCTAAGTCTTTTATTCAGGCTGTAATTCTAAAAACCATTTAGCATTTTCATAGAAAAGGCATCTATTTGCCATTTCAGTTTTTAAACACTGTCCCTGTCTGATTTCAGGGAAAAACAAAAAACCATAGAAGTGTTGTTATATGGCTTCTGACCTTGGTAAAGCTATTCATTGTTTTCTCTACAACAAGAAACTGTCTTTGAGTATCTCTCAGGGAGCTTCCCTGATGGCTCAGTGGGTAAAGGATCTGTCTGCAATGCAGGAAACACGGGAGGTGAGTAGTTCAATCCTTGGGTCAGGAAGCTCTCCTGGAGGAGGGAAATGGCAACCCACTCCAGTATTCTTGTCTGAAAAATTCCCTGGACAGAGGAGCCTGGGAGGCTACAGTCCGAAGGGTTGCAAAGAGTCAGATGCTACTGAGTGACTAAGCATGCACGCTCAGTACTTTCTCACATCTGGTATTTGCCATGCTTTTATAAGCCTTGTCAGTCTTATCAATCAGGTCAGACCTAGAGATGCAGGTAGACACTGTTTCTTGCTTAAAGCTTTAATTAAGGAAATCTCAGTTTACCAGGATAAGATAATTAAAATACAAACAATGTGGTTTTTCCATGGCCCAACAGAAATGAGACTCTTCTTTTAAAAAGCTTGCTTAAAGCATAGTGAAAGTTTCTTAACATTCTCATATACAAAAATATTTCCCCAAAGTACCAAGATTTCTTTTTTCCATTCTTTGAATCTTATTTGAAATATAATGCTTTCATTGATATGATCTAGAAATAATTTAGCTGCTTATAAAAGTTAATTTAATTTACAAAGAACATGTCAAGAATTTTCCATGTTTCTGTACCATTAAGGACTAGTAAATTTTCATGTTAGTAATGGAATATTGTTCAATATCTGCAGAAGAAAGTATGTCTTTCAAGAAAGTATATATTACACTTTTCATTTTTCCACATAAGATTTGGATAGAATTTTTCAGATAATGAAAAGAAGGATGTTAAGATTTTACTCTGTGAATTCATATCTTTACTCATTAGAATAGGATGGTTGTTCATATATTACAAAAGTGGAAATCAAATAAAGACTGTGCCTGACTACATAGTGCACATGACACAGCATTCATTTTTGCTTACATCTTTTCTATTCATTTTTCTTAGCTATTGATTTCCATGAAAAGATCAGATGAGTCACAGTCAATGTAACTGAACTCAAACTACCATTCTGAATATTATTTTAAGTGAGTGACTTGTTATAAGTATGTGTGTTTTCTAATGACTTCAGGGTGTAACTCACCTTAAACTTGTACCAAGAAGGAAGACTCTCATACTTTAACCAAGTCCCAGCAGTTATCCATACAACCATAACTCCTTGTCGTTTGTATTTTATTTTTAGTCAACATCTACAAATGAGTCCAGGAATTATTTTTGAGCACATACTACATGTAAATCTAGATGCTCCATGGAGACAAAAATGAGTGAGACACAATCCCTGAACACAGCAGATTATGTTCTAGTGTGCAGTTTCCTTTAACTGCAATGTAAAGGAAAGTATGTCAAATAACAATAATAAAAATTAAAGTAAAGCTCATGGGTGGTTCAGAAAAAAGAAAAATACCTGGACTGAGAGGTAAGGCAAATTTAAAAGAATATGTGATATTTAATCTACTCATGTATTAAACAAATACAGGCAATGAACAAAGCATACATTCCAAGGAACTGGAGGGGGAAGGGAAATTGATAGATTTTCAGTAAATGGAGGGAAGATTCCCAAGAAAAACAAATGGTGCACAAATCAACCAATGTGAATCACCACATAAATGAATTGAAAAATAAAAAGCATACGATCACATCAATAGATGCAGGAAAGCTTTGGAAAAAATTCAACATTCTTTTATGATACAAACTCTCAACAAAGTGGGTATACAGGGAATATTCTTCAACATAGAAAAGACTGTATGTGACAAGCCACAGCTAACATCATATTCAACAATGAAAAGGTGAAAGCATTTCCTATAATATAAGAAAAAAGACAAAGATGCCCACATTGGCCACTTTTATTCAGCAGAATATTGGAAGTCCTGGCCATAAGAAATAAAAAGAATCTAAATTGGAAATAGAGAAAGAAAACTGTAACTGTTTGCAGGTGACCTGATGCTATACATAGAAAACTGTAGAAATGCTACCAGAAAGCTACTAGAGCTCATCAATGAATTCCATAATGTTTTAGAATACAAAATAAATGTACAGAAATGTTTCACTTCTATACACTATCAACAAACCATTAAAAAGAGAAATTTAGAAAACAATCCTTTTTATCATCTCATTAAAAAAAATAAAATTCCTAGCAACAAATTGAGCTAAGGAGGTAAAGAATGTTCAAACTACTGCACAATTGCACTCATTTCACATGCTAGCAAAGTAATGCTCAAAATTCTTCAAGCTAGGCTTCAACAGTATGTGAAATGAGAACTTCCAGACATACAAGCTGGATTTAGAAAAGGCGGAGGAATCAGAGATTAAATTGTGAACATCTTTTGGATCATGGAAAAACAACAGAGTTCCAGAAAAACATTTACTTATGCTTTATTGACTATGCTAAAGCCTTTGACTGTGTGGATCACAGCAAACTGTGTAAAATTCTTAAAGAGATGGGAGTTCCAGACAACCTTACCTGCCTCCTGAGAAACCTGTATGCAGGTCAAGAAGCAACAGTTAGAATCACACATGGGACAATGGACTGGTGTCAAATTGGGAAAGGAGTATGTCAAGGCTGCATATTGCCATCCTGCTTATTTAACTTATATCCATAGTACATCATGCAAAATGCTGGACTGGATGAAACACAAGTTGGAATCAAGATTGCCGGGAGAAATATCAATAACCTCAGATTTGCAAGTGACACTGCCCTTATGGCAGAAAGTGAAGAGGAACTAAAGAGCTTCTTGATGAAAAAAGAGCAGAGTGGAAAAGACGGCTTAAAATTCAACATTCAGAAAGCTAAGATCATGGCATCTGGTCCCATAAACAGATGGGGAAAAAATGGAAACAGTGACAGACTTTATTTTCTTGGGTTCCAAAAATCAATGCAGATGGTGATTGCAGCCATGAAATTAAAAGACACTTGCTCCTTGGAAGAAAAGCTATGACCAACCTAGGCAGCATATTAAAAAGCAGAGACATTACTATGCAACAAAAATCTGTGTAGTCAAAGGTTTTTCCAGTAGTCATGTATGGATGTGAAAGTTGGACTATAAAGAAAGTTGAGTGCTCAAGTATTGATGGTTTTGAACTGTGGTTTTAGAGAAGATTCTTGAGAGTCCCTTAGACTGCAAGGAGATTCAACCAGTCCATCCTAAAGGAATTCAGTCCTAAATATTCATTGGAAGGACTGATGCTGAAACTCCAATACTTTGGCCACCTGATGGGAAGAACTGACTCATTGGAAAAGACCCTGATGCTGGGAAAGATGAAGGTGGGAGGAGAAGGGTACAACAGAGGATGAGATGGTTGGATGGCATCACTGACTTGATGGACATGATTTTGAGTAATCTCCAGGAGTTGGTGATGGACAGGGAAGCCTGGCATGCTGCAGTCCATGGGGTTGCAGAGTCGGACATGACTGAGTGACTAAACTGATTCTCCCTATCAGCAAGAAATATCTTTCCATTTATTTGTTCTTCTTCAATTTCTTTTTTCAATGTTTTACAATTTTCAATTTATAGATCTTTCACTTCATTGGTTAAATGTATTCCTACATGTTTTATTATTTTTGATGCAATTGTTAAGGGGATTGTTTTCTTAAATTCTCTTTCACATGCCTCATTGTTAGTGTATAGAAACACAACCAACTTTTGTTTACTGATTTTGTATCTTTCAAATTTACTGAATTTCTGTATTAGTTCTAATAGATTTTTGGTGGAGTTCATAGAGCTTCCTATGTAACTATTATGACATCTGCAGATTTTTTACTTCAAATTTGGATGTCTTTTCCTTCTTTTTCTTGCCTAATCACTTTTGCTAGGACTCAAGTACTATGTAGTATGTTGAATAAAAGAAGTGAGAGTGTTTATCCTTGTCTTTCTACATCTTAGATGAAGAAGCTTTTCAGTTTTGAGAATGATGTTAACTGTGGGCTTGTCATATTGGCTTTTATTATGTGAGATACATATCCTCTATACTCACTTTGTTAAGAGCTGTTATCGTGAAAGGATGTTCAATTTTGACAAATGTATTTCCTGCATTTATTGAGAAGATTACATAATTTTTATCCTTCATTTTGTTAATGTTGTATATCACATTGATTTGCAGATGTTGAACTATCCTTATTTCCCTGGAAGTAGTCCCACTTGATCCTGGTGTACTATTCTCTTAGTGGACTGTTAAATTCAATTTACTAATGTTTTGTTGAGAACTTTTGAATCTATGTTCATCAGGAATATTGGCCTGTAATTTTCTTTACTTTTGGCAACATTGTCTGGTTTTGGTCTCATGGTAATTATGGCCTTGTAAAGTGAGTTTGAAAGTTTTCCCTTCTCTTCTTTTTTTCTGGAAATTTCGAGAAAGATTAGTATCGATTTTTCATTAAATGCTTTGTAGAATTCACCAGTGAAGTCATGTGATGCTGGATATCTCTTTATTTGAGAGGTTTCTGATTATAATTTAATCTTTTAACCAATAAATGGTCTAGTAAGATTTTCTATTTTTTCATGATTCAGTGTTAGTAGGTTGCATGTTTCCAGGACTTATTCAGTTTCGTCTAGGTTATTTGATATGTTGGGCTATACTTTTTCAGAGTAGTCTCTTATGATTCTTTGTATTTGTTTGATATCTTCTTTCATTTCTGATTTTATTTGAGTCCTTTCTTTTTTTTCTTGATGATCCTAGCTAAAGATTTTTTCCAATCTTCTAACTTTTAATTTTTATAGATTTTTAAAAAATGAGTTATAACTGTAATATAACATTATATTTATTTCAGGTATACTACATAGTAATTCAATATTTATAGACACTTTTAAATGATCACCAAAGTAAATTTTATCTACCACTCATCACAATATATAGTTGAAAATTGAGTGTCTATGTGATGAGAACTTTTAAGCAAGTTTCATATACACAATATGGCATTGTTCACTGTAGTCACCATGCTGTATACTACATCCTCATGACTTACTTATTTTATAACTGGCAGTTTTTACATTTTGACTCTCTTCACCAAAATTGCACCCCCTCCAGTCAAACACTGGTCCGTTCTCAGAATATAGGAGCTTGGTAATTTTGTTTTGTTTATATTTCATATAGAAGTGTTATCATGTGGTATTTGTTTTCTGTCTGATTTATTTCACTTAATATAATGTCATCAAAGTCCAGCTATGTTGTGGCAAAAGGCAAGAGTCCATTTTGTAAAAGAGACATGAAAATTATGTCATGAAGTATTAATGCAACTCTTGCATATCAAACAATAATAAAAGTAACTTATAGATAATGTGATAATCCTTTCATTTTACAGAGAAATCCAAAACCCAGTGAGGAAAATACTCGTTAATAGGAGACATCATCAAAGCATCCCTTCTGATTTCCTTTTTGGTACTTTTTCCTTTATAGGACATTGTGAGTTGTAAGAATAAAATTATGGGGTATTTACCCATTTTTATTTGGGTATATTTTTAAATTATAAAAATAAAGATGGATAGAACATCTGGTAAGATCTGATGAGATCTATTTGTCTGAAATGCTGTTTTATAAAGATGAATGGTTGAAGATAAAACAATTGGGGAGTGTTGGAGAAAAGGAGAACTAACCTTAGAAGTATTTGGTTGGTTTACAACAGCACAATATGTTGTAAGCTTAACTTCTGAGTGACAAGCAAAGAATTTTTAGTGGGCTAAAGATGCAGATATTTAGTCTTTTTGCAATGTAGTGTCTAATTAAGCAAAATATATGAATAGGTTGGGAGAAAGTTTGGACAATTAGAATGAACTGCTCCTACTGGAATTCTACCCATCTTTGACTTCTCTTTCCTGCTGCGAAGCCACCATCATCCTAATACCAAAACCAGACAAAGATCCAACAAAAAATAAAATCATGGGCCAAATCTTTGATGAATATAGATGCAAAATTCTCAACAAAATATCAGCAACAACACATAAAAATGGATCATACATCATGACCAAATAGGATTCATCCCAGGTTCACAAGGATGGTTCAACATATGCAAAACAATCAATGTGATACACTCCATCAGCAAAAGACAAAAAAAAATCACATGATCATCTCAATAGATGGAAACAAAAGCATTTGACAAAATTTAACATCCACATCCATTCCTGATAAAAATTCTTACTTAAGTGGGTACAGAAGGAACACATTTCCACATAATAAAAACTATTTATAACAAAAGCACAACCACTCTAATACTCAACAGTGAAGAGCTAAAAGCCTCTTCATTAAAATCTGGAACAAGACAAGGATGCCCCCTCTCACCACTTCTATTCAACATAGTATTGCAAGTTCTAGCCATGGCAACCAGACCAAAAAAAAAAAAAAAAAAAATGAAAGGTAACCAAATTGAAAAGGAAGAGGCAAAATTGTTATTATACGCAGATGACATGATACTATATGTAGAAAACCCTAAAGACTCCATATAAAAACTACTAGAACTGATGAACAAATTTAGCAAGGTAGCAGGATACAAGATTAATATATAGAAATCAGTTATCTTTTTTTACACCAACAATGAAATATCAGAAAGGGAACATAAAAAAAATAATACTTTTTAAAATTACATGAAGTAATATAAAATACTTAGGAGTAAATCTGACCAAGGAGGTTAAAGACTTATACATCGAGAACCATAATACACTAATGAAGGAAATTAAAGATGATTCAAAGAAATAAAAAGCTATCCTATACTCATAGATTGGAAGAATATTGTTAATATGACCATACTACCCAAGGCAATCTACAGACTGGATGCAATCATCATCAAATTACCCATGATGTTTTTCACATAACTAGAACAAATAATCCTAAAATTTATGTGCAACCATCAAAGACCCAGAATTGTAAAAATAATTCTGAGAAAAAGAACAAAGCAGGAAGCATAATCCTCAGACTTCAGACAATATTACAAAGCTCCAACAACCAAAACAGTGTAGTACTGGCACAAAATCAGAAACATGATCAATGGAACAGAGCAGAGATAAACCAAAAAAACCCCACGTACCTATAGTTAATTAATATCTGAGAAAGGAGGCAAGAATATTCAATGAGGAAAAAACAGTCTTTTTAGCAAGTGGTGCTAGAAAAGTTGGACAGCTGCGTGTAAATGAAAGAAATTAGAACATGTCTTCACACAGTATATAAAAATAAACTCAAAATGGCTCAAAGACTTAATCATAAGACATGACACCATAAAACTGCTAGAAGAGATCATAGACAAAACTTTCCCTGATACAAACCGTACAAATGTTTTCTTAGGTCAAACCCCCAAAGTAATAGGAATGAAAGGAATACAAAAAAGAAATAAATAAATGGGACTTAATCAAACTTACGAGATTTTGCATAGCATAAACAAAATGAAAAGACAACCTACAGAATGGGAGAAAATATTTGAAAATGACATAAACTCCAAGAACTTAATTTCCAAAATATAAAAACAGTTCATATAATTCAACAAACAAAAAAACCCCCAAACAAATCAATTAAAAAATGGGCAGAAGAGCTAAATAGACATTTCTCCAAAGAAAATATACAGATGGACAATAGGAACATGAAAATATGCTCATCATTGCTTATTTTTCAGTCAGTTCAGTTCAGTTGCTCAGTCTTGTCTGACTCTTTGTGACCCTATGGACTGCAGCACGCCAGGCCTCCCTGTCCATCACCAACTCCGGGAGTTTACTCAAACTCATGTCCATTGAGTCGTGATGCCATCCAACCATCTCATCCTCTGTCATCCCCTTCTCCTCCTGCCTTCAATCTTTCCTAGCATCAGGGTCTTTTCAAACGAGTCAGCTCTTTGCATCAGGTGGCCAGAGTATTAGAGTTTCAGCTTCAACATTAGTCCTTCCAATGAACACCCAGGACTGATCTCCTTTAGGATGAACTGGTTGGATCTCCTTGCAGTCCAAGGGACTCTCAAGAGTCTCCTCCAATATTACAGTCCAAAAGCATCAATATTTCGGCGCTCAGCTTTCTTTATAGTCCAACTCTCACATCCATACATGACTACTGGCAAAACCATAACCTTGACTAGATGGCCCTGTGTTGGCAATGCAAATCAAAACTACAATGAAGTATCATCTCATACCAGGAGGTGGGAAGGGGGTTCTGGAAGGGAAACACATGTATACCCATGGTGGATTCCTGTCAATGTATGGCAAAACCAACATGATAATGTAAAGAAAAAATAAATAAATAATAAAATAACAACAAAAAATAAAGTGAGTAATTGTATGGGAAAAAAAAGTCTGCAAATAATAAATGCTGGAAAAGGTATGGAGAAAAGGAAACCCTACTATACTGTGGTTAGGAATGTAACTTGGTGCACTCACCATGGAAAATAGTATGTGAAGTTTCTCAAAAAGTTAAAGATGGAATTACCTTATGATCCTGTAATCCCACTCCTAAGCATATATCCAATCAAAACTCTAATTCAAAAAGATACATGCACCCCTATGTTCATAGCAGCACTATTCACAATAGCCAAGAATGGAAACAATCTGAATGTCCACTGACAAATGAAAAAATAAAGAAGGTATAGTAATATACACAATGGAATATTACTCAGTCATAAAAAAGAATGAAATAACACCATTTGCAGCAACATGGATAGAACTAGAGATGATCATACTAAGTGAAATAAGTCAGAGAGAGAAAGACAAATATCATATGCTGTAACTTAAATGTGAAATCTAAAATATGGCACAAATGAACCTGTGTATGAAACAGAAATAGACTTACAGATATAAAGAACAGATTTGTGGTTGTCAAAGGGAAAGGGAGAGTAGGGGAGGGGTGAACTGAGAGTTTGAAGTTAGCAGATGAAAACTATTACACATGGAACTGACAAACAACAAGGTCCTACTATATAGTATTGGGAACCATATTCAATATCTTGTGATAAACTGTAATGTAAAAGAATATGAAGAAGAATATATATATATATATATATATATATCTGAATCACTTTGCTTTGCAACCGAAATTAACACAGCATTGTAATCAATTGTACTTTAGTTAAAAATTGAAAAAGCCTCAAACTTTTTTTCTTGTTGCATTCCTCTCATATTATTTCTTGTGTGATAAATGAGGTCAGACAGATAAAAGATATATGAGGTGGTGCACTAGGTAGAAGGAAATATAATGAGGAAATAAACCTATCTTATTTATTATCTCATTAGGTAAATTAGATGCATTTAGTGTTAGAGTTCACCTTATTACAAGCAAGATCAGTTAAACATCTAAATTTTAATGAAAAAAGGCATGGTAGTCTCTGCCAATTAATGCTATTATAAATTAATTGCATTTCTACTTTTATATCTACCAGAAAGTTTATGGTATTTATACATGGGGTAAGATATGAGGCATAACCTAAAACATTCAGACAATGTGCGGTAATTTAAAACTAAGCCTGATGGAACCGTGTAGTTCTTCTAGAAAATATTTCTAGAAGTGATCCAATGACAAAGATAAAAATTTTTAGTTTTTTAAGGAATGTCCATACTGTTCTCTATAATGGCTGTACCAATTTATGTTCCCACCAACAGTTTAGGAGGGTGTTTTTTTCCTTGACATCCTCCCAAGTATTTACTATTTGTGGACTTTTTGACGAAGGCCATTCTGTCTGATGTAAAGTGATACCTTATTATGGCTTTGATTTGCATTCCTTTAATAATGTTGGGCATCTTTTAATGGGCCTTTTGGCTATATGTATGTCTTTCTTGGAGAGATGTCTGTCTAGGTTATCTGCCCATTTCTCAATTGGCTTTTATTTTTGGATTGAATTGTATAAGTTGTATCGATATATACATCAATATGCATAGCAAAAATATATGCAAATATTTTATCCCATTCTGTAGGTTCACTTGTCATTTTGTTTCTAGTTTCCTTTTCTGCTCAAAAGCTTTTAAGTTTAACTAGGTCCTATTTGGTTATCATTATTTATTTCCATTACATTAAGAGTTAGATCCAAAAGGATATGATAAAGAGTGTTCTGCCTATGTTTTCCTTTAGGAATTTTATGGTATCTGGTCTTACATAGAACTACCATAAGATCCTGCAATCCCATTCCTGGGCATTTATCTGGAGAAAATCAGATTTAAGATACAAGTACCCCAATGTTCATTACAGCACTATTCACAATAGCCAAAACATGGAAGCAACCTAACTGTCCGCTGACAAATGAAAAAATAAAGAAGATATGGTACATATATACAAAGGAATATTAGTCAGTCATAAAAAAGAATGAAATAATGTCATTTGCAGCACATAGATGGACCTAGAGATTATCATACTAAGTCATTGATAGACAAAGAAAGACAATTATATGATATCACTGATATGTGGATTTTTAAAAATAATTTATATACAAAGCAGAATTAGACCCACAGATTAGAAAACTGATGGTTACCAAAAGGAAGGGAGAAAGGGATAAATTAGAAATTTGGGATTAACATATGCATATTACTAAATATAAAACAGATAACCAACAGGGATCTACTGTATAGACCAGGGAACTATAGTCAATATTTTATAATAGCCTATAAGGGAAAAGAATGAAAAAATAGATATATATGTATGTATAACTGAATCACTTTGCTGTACACCTGTAAAAAACATGCCACTGCAAATCAATCACGCTTCAATTAAAAAAAACATAACTAGAAGAGATTTCTAAAGGTCTAATAAAAATAATTGTAGAAGTTAAGTGAAAATTTGGTGTGGGTTTGTTAAATATCCTGACTAAGAGGCAGTATAAACCTAAAAAGATTAGTGGAAAAAGGAGGAACTTAAAACAGTATTTGCCATGATTTATTTCTTTGAAAGAAGGAACAAAAAACCCTAACTAAAGCAAGCAAGGTCAAATGTTGTTAACTATTTTGTCATGCTGGTGGCTACACAGGTATCTATTTTATTTTTTCTATTTGTTTAAAAATTTTATTATTAAAATTTTTAAGGGTGGGATTGTTGTCACCATCATTTTTTATTTTTAGAGATGCATACTGAAATACTATATTGGGATGAAACAACATATCTGGGATTCTTTAAAGTACTTTAGCATTCATAAGGAAATAAGAGGAGCTAAAAGGATAAATACCACAAGGGTGGCACAATCTTGAACACATTGTGTGAAAATTAATAAAGGAAAAACCCCCTTGAAAATGGAGTCTGGAAGTCCCAAAGGAGAAGCTCTCATGTATGTACCATCTGCTGCAGCTTACCTTATATTCCTGGCCATGAAGAAGCTTACTTTACTACCCCAGTAGGAGGAAGGTAACTTTTTTCCTCAGCCACAGCCCAGCCAATGAGAAACTCCAGGAGATAATGAAGGACAAGGAAGCCAGGCGTGCTGCAGTCCATGGGATTGCAAAGTGTCAGACATGATTTAGAGACTAAATAACAACAGCAACAACAGCCAGAGCCCAGCCAATGAGAAATTGCAACAGCTCAGCCAATGAGAAGCCATCACCACCCTGAATTTCTGTTTTCTTACAGTGGACTTTTGTTCCAAGCAGCCCCTTCCAACTTTCTTCTTTTTCTCTATAAAGTAACCCTTCCTCTCCTATTGCAATTCCTCTGCCATTCCCAAACAAAAACAATTTTTTTTTTTTTTTTTGCTGGTAAAAAAACTGGCCATTTTTATTTTCAAGTTTGAAAGTTAAATCCAGATGATGAGTTTATATGCATGTAAATATTTTAAAATGAGGAACAATGTATTATCTTAAAGCTGTTGGCACAGAATGCTTAGATAAACACAAAAAGGAATTAATAATTAATAAGGAATTTATAATTAAGGTGATTAATGTTTATTCTTTTTCACCAATTCTGCATTTCTAAAAGTTTCAATTATTTTATTTATACCAATTGTCTAAAAAGTTGGCTAGTTCATTTTTATGAGGGCAGAATAATAGTAATAACAAGTTAGATTCCTGGGAAATTTCAGCTCTTTGCTTATATAATCTCTCTTGGTTTGTTCTCTTGTTCCTAACCATTAACTTAATAGCTTAACTTATTCCTCAACTCTGTTTTACCCACCTGCTCACTCCAAATGAGGACTTTGACCACAAGGGTCACTTTAAAGCCAAATTCTAAGGGGGAAAATGAATCCGAAAAGGAGATAATGGGAATTAAGTGAGAACATTCTGAAAAGTACACTTGAAATTGAAAGGATATGGGGACATTCTCAGCAGGAGAGAGTCCTGGAATTGGCGAACATTTGCCACATCAACCTGTTACTAATAAGTAGTTCAAATTTACTTATCAGAGCTCATCGAAATAACCATTCTGTTTCAATTATATGCTATTTCCTTATTTCCTCCTGTAAACACATTTCACATAAGAAGTCACAGTAATGTGAAGTTAGTTTTGTTCTTGGAATTTTTGTTAAGAAAATATTTGCACATAAAATGAAAAGACCCTGTTATTAGGAAATTAGCACACATCTTTTATCCTGCCCCAAAGGCAGGATAAATCCTTTATTGTGTTTCCTTAATTTTCCTATGTCCTGTATATTTTGGACTTGACAGCACTGCGTTATATCCTGTGTTGGTGTTTCTGTTTTGGTTAACCAGACCAAGTTCAGGATTCAGGACTTTTAGTGCCCTTCCCAAAGCATGTTAAATCAATTATGGAGGCATAGGGTAGAAGGGAAAGCAAAGGCCCCGCTAAAACTGTTAGATTCAATTAGGTACAAATTTAGTCTTCAGGATCAGATTTTTATATTCCAAGCCCAAACTCTATTCCCTTTGTTCATTTCTATACCCCCACACACATCTTGCTACTGAGGGTATATATCCTCACCATGCTGTCTAGCCCTGAAAAGTTGATTCACATCCTTCCTTCTGAGAAGTTGAATACATTCACCAGTTGGGTTTGGAAAAAATCTGAAGGCTTCTTTTTTGGGAGAGAAGTGGGAGAGGGAATTTTTTGTTGGTTACTACAGGAGAGATTTGGGTTTTAGGTTTTAGGTTTTTCTGGTTTTCATACCAGAGTTGAGTTGCTGAGCCGGAAATCAAATTAAAACTGGCATGTCTCTGTGGCTTCATTTGCTTTTCTTCCCGCCATGGGACAAGCTGGCACCAAAGCTTTGTTTTGAAACCCTGAAATTCAAGTCTCAGACAGTCAGTGCCAGTAGTGTGAGTTGAAATTGCTTGGTTTGACTTTCCATAGGATTGTGGGGACCCAAACAGAAAGATTGAATGGGAGTTTGTCTCAGCAGCTAGTAGAATATCATTGGGAAGGCTTGTTAAGGGATCCAGGCATTGTCTTACAAAACGTTTAAAGATTAAACTTGCACCAGTCCTTCTTCTACTGTATAGGGATAGTACCTTATGGGAGAAAAGATGTGTTAAGGCCAATAGAAGGAAGTGAGGTTTGTTGTGTTCTGAAGGAGAGTTTTCAGGGACCATGTAAAAGGAGCAGAGGAAACAGGGGCAAACAAAATTTGTTCAATATAAGGTATTGCAAAAAAATGGATGAAGAAGATTTTATAGACATTTTGCTGTGTATTACGAGTGGCATTCTCCTTGCAAACACTTTGAGAAACTTAAAAATTTCAATGGCTTTTAAGTGCCTCCTCCTACCCTTTTTTTTTCTGTAAGGTTGGATTCCTTTAAAATGGAATTCTTTAGCACTTATACAGATTAAAAAGTAATAATGGCCTGGATTTATTCTCTTAGTAGGTTGCATAGTTCACCTAATATCCTAGTTTTATATTCAGGAAGAATTTTAAATCTCTCCTTTCATTAGTTTTTGTTTAATATTAGATTTTGAACTTGGAAATATCTCTAATCCAAGTCAATGTAATGGGAGATTTAATTATTTCTCTTTATTATATTTTTATCCAGTATTAGATTTTATAATTAAAATTATTTCTAACTTCGGGCAATATAACATGTTATTGATTAATAGAGGGGTCAGGACATGTGACATTCACTGTAACTGCAGTCTAGTCGACTACTTATGCACAAAAATGAAGATCAAGTAAGAGATAATTATAGACACCTGCAACCATGAGGCTCCTTGTACTCATTCTTTTTTTTTCTCCCTCAGCAATATCACATATTAGAATTATCTTACAAATAGTCACAGACTATAAATTTGGAAGGGAGAAATATAGAAAGGGGAATGCTCCTGCATCTATCATGTGGAAGTGATAACCGACCAGGTTGTTCAAAATCCCTTGAGTCAAATTCAACTGGAAGAATGAAATGGAATGTTGTTGATGTGCTTTTAAAGATTTCTTTCCAGATAGATTGCCTGTGGGTTTAATATTCACAGTGCAGTCCAGGTATGAATTTGAGAGGGGGAAAATGGATTTTGGTTATTTCTCCAGAATAATTTTATTTTTGTTTTTGTCATTGTTTTTGGCCTTGGACAGACTTATCTAGTATACACAGAAACACAGATGTTGCAGTTTAGAAGTGTGATAAAAATTCACTCCCCCTCCCTAAAAACAAAGCAAAAAACCCTCTCTGCTTACCTACTAGATGATAAAATTGGACTGAAAATCTTCTCATGAATGGTAGTCTTGGTGTGAAATGTGAAGTTTCTGTTTACTGTCTCTCAGCCTGTATACCCCATACATTATTTCTTATGAGGTATATTTGAAGATACATAGGCCTAAAGAGAAAACTGATATGAATGTGAGCCTTGGACTAATGATACCTCACATGAGTTAACAAGGAATGGTGATAGCAAAACCTTTCAAATTAGGGAAGAGGAAAGCCACATACATATTGTGACAGATTAGAAAAACATGAATGTTTGTAATTCCACATCTGTACTTAATTTCCTTAAATTTCCCTAGTTACTCAAGTCTGACTCAATGTAAACTCAAGTTCTACTGCCATGCAAAGCACAGAGTTGTAGGTTACTCTAGCTGGATATTCAGCTAGTAGCTTTTAGAAGAAGAGTTTAACGAGGCATTAGAGAATGTGATTATTTTATTTGAGAAAAAATTAGAGACATTAAGTATGATTAAAATGTATTTTTAATCCATATGTTATGAAAACTATGATGCTTAGAAGTGGAATGAAGGGAGAAAGTCTCTTTATTTAGGCATTAATGTAGCCTTGCTTTCCACATCAGTCTTCAGAGGGCAAGTGGGGAAAGAGTGTTAGTCACATTAATCCTACTGAGGGCAAGTCACAGGTTAGGTCCAATTTAATGTCTATACTTGATAGATAATATTATGGCTACACTAGTCAACTTGTAGGTGGATTCAGACTTTGATGAACTTCAGGATCAGAAGATTTCTGAGAAGTATTAAGACCGAAAATAAAAAACTCTTATTGAACTGAAGAAAATAAAGCCAAAGAATCCTAACTGGAGGGACCTCAGCCCCAATTCCAGAAAAGACTGACATAATTCTTACCCACAGTAAGAATCTGTGTATCTACCCAATTCTAAAAAAGCTCCTCTTTCTAGAGGAAAGCATTCTATTATGTTCTTAAATGAATTATAAGGGTTTTCCTTTGAAAGCCTGAACCTCAACTACTTTAGCAGAGTTCATGGATGGGTGATCATCCTGGTATTATTCTGAGACAAGACCCATATAAGAACATATAACCTCCTGACATTATTAGAAATGTACCCAGAAAATTAAATTGAAGGGAACATTTTTCAGCTTTTGAACTCCTTTTTCCCCTCCCAAGTGATATGTTATTTTGCTTGAAAACATGTTAGAAATATAAGAACCAACCCACTGATTAGTTTCTGCCATCATGTTTCTGAGATAGTTGAGGATCAAATGAGCCATTAGATGGAAAAGTACTTGAGAATCTCAAAGTTGTTAAAATGTGAGTGATTATTTCAGTGACTCTGACCCTGACAAGACGTACTTTGTTAGGCTATCCATTAAAACTCACTAGGTCTCAGTGGCTTCATGAGAAAATGAGGAGGTTGGGTTAATTGATATTTAAGATTTCTTCTGGTTCTAACATCCTGTGATTTCAAGATGTTTGATTTTCAGTTAATTCAAGTCTGTTTACAAAAAAAGCTGATCATCCCAAAGATATCCCTGAAATTGGGTCTTAAAATCATGGGTCTGGAAATATTTGTTCAGTAGGTATTTATTTCTTTTAAAAATAATTCCTGTTCTCTTATAACCTGGGTTATTTAGGGTAGACCTTCAGAGTCTTGTATACTGTTCTACTTCAAAAGAGAGCCAAACTTTTCTGGTGAAGAAGTTCCAGTTATACACCAAACATAATCAGAAGCATCTGGCAGGATATATTGCCTATAGTGTCCAGAATTTTCACATTTTATGCTGGTTTGGGAGCTTGGTTTTTGTTAAGTATTTTCCAACATCTCATCGCTCTTAATTGAACCCTGAAGGCTTTTCTTGGCAGCTGATTTCAGCCTTCACTAAGTATGAGAAGGCCCCTCAAAGTGGGTAGAAGCAGTGTACTGTTAAGAGTCCTTGATTTCTCTCTCAAGGTTCTGCTTAGGCAAACAGAGACCAACTCCTGCTGCTTGACTGATGCCCAGGCAAGATTTTCCAAGATAGAGATTGCTGGTACATAGGGTTTTAAAACAAACCTCCAATGGTTGCCAGGGAATGTGGTTTTGAGACTGGAGGCTATATATTCACATTTCCCTATTCCTCTTGGAGTCACTTCTTCTGTTTTCTAGAGTGTAATAGGAGTTGGCTAACAAAATTGAGCAAATTCGTGATTGATGGAGCTTTCCCTCTCTTGAAATTCATTAATACTTAAGGTTTGCAAGGCAATGGTTTGAAAGCTCTTCAAAAGTCTGAGTGGTGACAAAGTTTAGTTTCTGCTGTCTTTGTGCTTTTCTCACATAAGGCCAGACATGGTTTTAAATTTTTTCAACTTTTCAAAATATAAAGCAGTTTTAAAAGGTTACTTTTCATTTATAGTTATTGCAAAATATTGGCTATATGCCCATATTGTAGAATACAGCCTGGAGCCTTTCTTTCACCCAGTAGTTAATACTTCCCACTCCCCAGTCTCTGTACTGCCCCTCCCACTTCCTGCTGGTAACCACTGGTTTGTTCTGTCAGTCTGAAGAAGTGGCTTTTCAAAATTGAAAACAAATTTATAGGAAGAAGTGTTGCTCTGTATAATTGTTTATATCAAGGTAAGGTAGTGGCACTAATGAATTTGGATTGTGTTACTGGCTAAAAACCGAGACATAGCCTAGATTACAGTGAAGGAAAGAATGATCCCAGCACTCTTTACTGTCAAGTAGGATACTGATGTTTGATGAAATGATTTTGAATTCCATCAAAAGGAGCCTTATCACTAACAAATAATACAATGTCACAGGAGCAGAGGAAAGGGCTAGAGGTGATCTCTGGGTTCTCTATTGCAATTAACTTAGTCTGCATACAAGCGAGTGACATGACTGTGTCCAGTCTACTAGACAAGGCTTCCACTCTATGCAGCTCATGGTCACCAGGGCCAAGGCTGGCCTGATCTCTTACACCCAGTGCAGGCTGCAGTATAAAGTAGTTTATACATTTGGAAGAAAGAAATCACCAAACGTATATAGGTGATCAAAAATTTATTTTATTTTGAACCTTTATAAAAATCACTTTACACCAGTCAGACTGGCTGCCATCCAAAAATCTACAAGTAATAAATGCTGGAGAGGATGTGGAGAAAAGGGAATTCTCTTACACTGTTGGTGGGATTGCAAACTAGTACAGCCACTATGGAAAACAGTGTGGAGGTTCCTTAAAAAACTGCAAATAGACCTGCCATATGACCCAGCAATCCCACTGCTGGGCATATACATCGAGGAAACCAGAATTGAAAGAGCCACGTGTACCCCAATGTTCATCCCCGCATTGTTTACAATAGCCAGGACATAGAAGCAACCTAGATGCCCATCAACTGACGAATGGATAAGAAAGCTGTGGTACATAAACACAATGGAATATTACTCAGCCATTAAAAAAATTCATTTGAATCAGTTCTACTCAGGTGGATGGAACTGGAGCCCATTATCCAGAGTGAAGTAAGCCAGAAGGAAAAACAACAGTACAGTATACGAACCCATATATATGGAATTTAGAAAGACGGTAACGAGAACTCAGCATGCGAGACAGCAAAAGGAACGCAGATGTATAGAACAGACTCGTGGACTCTGTGGATGAGGGCAAGGGTGGGATGATATGGGAAAATGGCATTGAAACATGTTAATTATCATGTGTGTAATCAATCGCCAGCCCAGGATTGATGCTCGGGGCTGGTGCATCGAGATTTCCCGGGAGGAGGGAGGAGGGAGGGAGGAGGGAGGGAGGAGGGAGGGGGGTTCTGGAGGGGGAGCATATGTAAACCCATGGCGATATCATGTCATTGTATGGCAAAACTAATAATAAAAAAAAAATAACCCACCCATAGAAAATCAGATATTAGAAAACCAGAAAAAAATCATGCAAATTCCTACTACCCATTGACAACCAACAGTAACAGTCTATTTCTAGCAATCTCTTTTTTAATCTCATTTTTAATCATGATTATGATGATGTTGTATATAAAATTTTGTATTTGCCTTTTCTCACTTAGTGCTTTATTCTTCCCCCATCCCCAGCTTTACTGAGGTATAATTGACATGGAATGTTGTGTAACAGTATAAAATGTGATGGTTTGATATACATTATATATTTTTATTTGTTTCATTTTCTTAAGTTCCTTTGTAGAACTTGACAATAGAAATATAAAGCTGATCACTGAATAGACACTATTTTGGGTCCCCTTTAATTTACAATGCCTGAAGTTTTCCTAGTATGCTGATATTCATAATTATCATTTTAGTGGGCATCACATTCCATCAGTTTGTTGTACATAGTTAAATCATTCTCCTACCATCCAGTGTCCTAGGTGTTTCCTGATTTTCCATTTCTTGCCAGTATAAATAATGGTAGAATGAGCACGTTAGTGAAAGAAAGTGAAAGTGAAATCGCTCAGTCTGTCCAACTCTTTGCGACCCCATGGACTGTAGCCTACCAGGCTCCTCCGTCCATGGGATTTTCCAGGCAAGAGTACTGGAGTAGGGTGCCATTGCCTTCTCCAGAGGATCTTCCCCACCCAGGGATTGAACTCAGGTCTCCTGCATTGTAAGCAAGACACTTTATCGTCTGAGCCGCCAGGGAAGTCTGAGTATGTTAGTACATATATATTTTTTCCTTCTTGTGAATTATTTTGTTAGGATAAATTCCCACAGGTGAGATTCCTGGTACAAATGTCATGGGTACTTTTTCTGGTTCCTGATACAGGGTCAGACTACTTTCCAAAATCAGCAACAGAAGGTTGCAAACTTGCAGACGAACCCATTGCACCACAATGGCAAAGAATCATCATCTTTACCATTCCACCATATGGTAAAGAATCCACCTGCAATGTGGGAGGCCTGGGCTCGATCCTTGGGTTGGGAAGGTCCCTGAGGAGGGCATGGCAATCCACTCTAGTATTCTTGCCTGGAGAAACCCAACGGATGTGGAGCCTCATGGGCTACAGTGCACGGGGTCACAAACGGTCAGACATTACTGCAACTAAGCACAGCACAGCACCACAATTTCATGAGGACTGAATATTATAACTTTATTTCTTAGCATTTATTGAGTAGCATTTATTTTGCTTTACATGGTAAACAGTGTGAGAATTACTTCTAATAATTTCAGCATGTATCATTTGTTTTTATTCAAGCATTTGTCCATGTTATATACAATCTCATTGTTACCATAACTGAAATTTTAAGTAATGGCTACATAAATGTGAACTGTGAATGGCTATATAACTGTGATCCTAAAGGAAATCAGTCCTGAATATTCATTGGAAGGACTTATGCTAAAGCTGAAACTCCAATACTTTGGCCACCTGATGTGAAGAACTGACTTATTTGAAAAGACCCTGATGCTGAGAAAGATCGACGGCGGGAGAAGGGGACAACAGAGGATGGTTGGATGGCAACGCTGACTCGATGGACATGAGTTTGAGCAAGCTCTGGGAGTTGGTGATGGACAGGGAAGCCTGGCGTGCTGTAGTCCATGGGGTCGCAAAGAGTGGGACACAACTGAGCAACTGAACTGAACTGACTAAACTGTGTATGTAACATGAATATAACTGTAGGTTGTTCAACACTTATTTATTGATATTTCAGTCATTTTCAAATTCTCACTGTTGCAAATTACAAAAACATCTTTGAGGCATAAATGTATTCTCTAAAAATTGGTCATTTTTTTTTCTTTATGAGAGATACTCAGCATGTCAGTCCTTCTTCAAGTTATCACTGAACAACAGAACCTTAAAGAACATCAGAAATTATCTCAACCGGTTTGCTCATTTTGTAAATGAAATATATGAATAGGTGCTGTGAACAAGAATTTTTTCTTTCCTTTCTTGCTTCAGTTCTCTTTTAGATGGCTGTATCTGTGCCCTGAAGGAAGCAGAGATGGGAAGTTAGATACTCCATGCGGCTACAAAGGACACCTCTTGCGTGGCAGGCTTTGGCGACCCATTCCGTGATGAAAATCACATGGGTGACTGCTGATATATCCAATATGCATTGTTCTGAGCCAGTCTGGTTTTGAGATTCCTTACACTATTCCTTACATCATTGTTTCTTTCTCATTGGCATGCTTCTCCTTCACATACTTTCCATTTCTCTCCCTCTTGTGTGATGAGCTATTGAGTCACAGAGCAGAAACAAAAACCTGGTGTCCTTATTCCTAACTCAATGATGAAACATTAGGGGAAAATTGGGAATATTACTCTGGTGTTGATTTATCTCCTGGCCAAATACATTTTTGAAAGATGAAATCAGCATGTTGCTGTTTGTTTTCAATTTTAAAGTGACTGATTTTCTTCTGTCTTTAGCTTTCATTATCTTCCTGATTACAATAAGAAGTCTCCAAGTTGAGAATTTTGGCTAACCTTGGGGAATCTTGTTGTTCTCCATTGCTTCATCTTTTTTCTTTCTTTGTGTCAACATTTCATTTATTTCATATTTTTTCCTCCTCCCTGAAGTATTCTTTTGATGTAACCAATTATTGATTATGGGGCAGAAAAGTGCTGCTTCACTTTTCTTTTTCCTGGTTTTTGGGTAATGGATAAAGAAAATTAAAAAAAAATGGGAGCTAGGACTTTTGAATCTAAGTCCTAGGACTTGTCACATGTATTGCTATAACCTTGGGTAAGTTACTTAACCTGTCTATACCTCAGTCTCCTTACCTGTAAGACTGGCCTAATATTATAGACTTCCCTCATAGAGTTGTTTGAGGATTAAATCAGACTTTACAAGTAAATTATAAAGGTTCCATAAAAAATGTTTGTTGTTATTTACTGAATCAGAATAAGAAAAAAAGTGGGCTATAGACTCCAACTTTTAAGTGCAATTATACCCTGAAAATTAAGCTGACCAGTCTTTCTTATTTAGGGTTTCAGTTGCATTATTTTAAATAAGGTATTTGAATTTTTTCAATAGTTTTATATGCCAGCTGTGGAGCTAAAGGACCGCCCTTGCTGTATCTCATCTAATCTTCAAAACAACCTAACTATAGTTTCATCTGGCATTGTTCTCTCTTTGTCGTTGTTTAGTTGCTGTCATGTTTGACTCTGCAACCTGATGGACTGCAGCATGCCAGGCTTCCTTATCTTTCTCTGTCTCCTGAAATTTGCTCAGACTCATGTCAGACTCATCACTTAAGTCAGTGATGCCATCTAACCACCTCATCCTCTGTTGCTCCCTTCTCCTTCCATCTCACCTCTAAGAAATTGAAAACTACGTATATTCTCTAGAAACTGGGGATAATAGTTCCTAATATTGCCTTTGTCTTCCTATGGATTAGAGCTTGAAAATTTTGTATGTTGCCCTCTTGTGCCTTTCTCCCATAGCCCTGCTCCTTGCCTTCTGTTCATCTCTCCCATCCTCTGAATAAGGGACACAGGTAAAGACAGAATGACAACTGGGACAGAGTTTAATGTTCATTAGGCCAAAATCTTCCTTAGTCCATACTCTTTTACTGTTGTATCATATGAGCTGAAAGGGAGTACTAAAAATAATCCAAGGAGTTTCCATGGCCATGGAGCCTGCATGTCCAATTTCAAAATCAGAATTAACATTAAACTGATATATTGCTTGAGGGTTTAAAGTTGTTGTTTTTTTTTTTTTCCTGAAAAACTGCGCTAGAACATTGATTCCTAACTTAAAGATCCTTGACTTCCTCCCTCCCAGATATCTATGAAGGATAGTAATGTATGTTATTAACAGTGTGGTTTTTTTTAATTCAGAAATAATATATTCACCAAAGGCAAACTAAAAATTTAAGTTTCTTTGTTTTTTGTTATAAGTGGTTGTGTTAGCATTAGTTCCTAATCAGGAGCTCTAACTAGAAATTTTGTTTTAGATGCTAAAGGTGCAAAACTAATTAGCAATTCACGGTGTTTCATGAATTCAGCTACCACCTATACTCTTAGGACCACAAACCCTTATATTTTAAAGTTAATCTTTCTTTCTCTCTCAACTTCAAAATCAAATATCCAACTCCCTTACGCCTGCCAGATGTTGTACTGGTGCTTCAAACTAAACTCATTTCTCTCCTCATTCCCAGCCTCTTCTTGACTTCCCTATTTTCATAAACTCATCACTCTCTTCACAATTGCTAAGAAAGGCATTAGAGAATCACTTTCTTCATAGTATTACTATTTACAATAATCAAGACATTGAAGCAACCTAAATGTCCATCAACAGAGGAATGAATACAGAAGATGTGGTACCTATATACAATGGAATATTACTCAACCATAAAAAGGAAAAAGTTGCATCATTTGTAGATTCCAGGATGGACCTAGAGAATATCATACAGAGTGAAGTAAGTCAGAAAGAAAAAAGAATTGTATATTAATGCAAATATGTGGAATTTACAAAAATGGTATAGATGATCTTATTTGCAAAGCAGAAATAGAGACACAGACATAGAGAACAAACACATGAATATCAAGGGGAAAAGGAAATATATAGATTGGGAGATTGGGATTGACATATATACACTACTATGTATAAAATAGGTAACTAATGAGAACCTACTGTATAGCACAGGGAGCTCTACTTAGTGTACGGTGGTGAAGTGAATGGAAAGGAAGTTCAAAAGGGAGGGGATTTATGGACATGTATGGCTGATTAATTCTGCTGTACAGTAGAAACTAACAACTTTGGAAAGCAACTATACACCAATAAAAATTATTTTTTTTTAAAAAAAAATCACTCTTACTTTCTTCATCTCTCTCTTTTTCCAAATGCAGCCATTTAATTCCATCATTTCATTTATTTTAGAAATATCACTCAGTCACTGTTGATACTATCATTAAAAAAGTCCAAAATTGTCTCTTTTCCTCTCCTCTGTAAAGTAAATTCAATCCATAGCCACTGCAGATCTGATTATAGTATTTCGGTTTTTAAAATCTGGTTGGTATCACCCAGAGAACAAACCCAAATCTCAAGCAAGCGTACAAGGCCTTTTAATACAAGGCCTCAGTCGAACACACTGTCTCATTTGATGGTATTTCTGATCCATAGCTTAAATCCTAACCACTTACTGAAACATCCACACGCTCTCCTGTGCGTCATCGTCCTCTGCCAGCACTGCTCTCCCCCCCTACTTTGTCTTGTTAATCTTTACTCATTTATCTTTAGAGCACAGCTCTTGCCACGTATCTTTAGCTTTTATTTCAAATGTAATTGCTCATTCCTTATCATTGTACCCCATGGTATTATTTTCTTCATGTAATTATCCATTTGTTCACACATTCATCCATGAATTTATTTATCCAAATATTTGTTGAGAGTCTTGTATGTATTCTAGCTAATAAGACAGCAGAGAATAATGTAAAGTCCTTATCTTCATAGTTATTTTTTTATACATTCTAGTATGAAATAAATAAATAAAGGTTGATATAGTGTGATTCAGGTAGTGACAGTGTCAGAAGTAGAAATCAAACAGTTTAAAAGGAAAGAAGGTGACAGAGGTTGGGGAGAGTGGCTACATTCAGTCAAGAGATCAGGAAAGGTTTTTATAAAGAGGTGAGAGTTGAATAGATATTTTAATGAAAGTGCAAGAATCATACTGGTGAACTTCTAAAGGGTAGTGTATAGGCCATGAGAGAAATAAGAATCAAGAGTAAAATCTAGGCTCAAGATAAGGGCATCTGGGTGAACGGCGACACCATTTACTGGGATGAAGAATATTAAAGGAGCACAAGATAGGCAGAGGCTATGTTTATAACACACACTTATTTACAGATTTATATCTCTCATTAGTTTATAAATTCCCTGAATACAGGTTCCATGTTTTCTTTGACTTTGGATTAAATAAATCAGAAAAATATTTTAAAACAGGGAGAACTGTCCATTGGTGTGGCTCAATAAAAGGTCACTAAGTGGCAAAAATGTTAGGGACCTCTTTGCTAAAGTATTTCTAGAGTGATGTCTAGCTCTATAATTATATGCATCTAAATCTAAAAATTTTAAGATAAGCATTACCCAGGAGCTGAAAATCAAATACTTACTACCAATGGGTATTCAGAATAATATTCCATGTACAAAAATTTATTTTTCCCTAGAAGCTTTCAAGTTAAAAATAACATCTTCAATATGATGTAGAAAAAAATGAATAAAGTGGCAAAAAATGTTAACTGAAATATAGTTAATAATATCTAAGTCCTGAAGTGAAACTTAAAACTCAATGCCACCTGTTTTTGATTACTCATATGAGCTCTCTCTTTTCCAAACATTCATCACACAGATCACTTATCACATACTAAAGAGGCAGCCCAAGGCTATAGGAAGAACAGAGAGAATGGGAAGATAGGCTATAGCCCATTTCTACTACTTAGTTTATTGGAAACCATTATGAGCTCTCAGAACCTGATTTTTGTTTACTGAAATGGGAGCAAACACATAGGCTCTGCTCGTCTCATAGAGTTAGCAAGTGGCTTCATGGACTTAAAAGCTTTTCATAAACTAGAAAACTTCATTCACAAAGTGATTCCCTTTATTTATGATATATTAGTATTTGCCTCTTTCCCAGGTACTACAAGGGCTACAAACATTAATAAAACATAATCCTGATTCCCTAAGAGCTTAACCTGTGGTGGGAAAATGGGAACATAACCAAGGAACGAGAGAGATGGACAGCAAGATGCAGGAGTTGTTACTATTACCAGCATTGCTTGCACTGTAATGATTGGTGTATACATTCATTTCCCAAAGAGACAGTAAATTCCTAAGTGGTAGAGACCATGTATTGAATTATATTCTTATACTCCACTACTGGCAGAAGTTCTGTCCAGTTGAAGTTGGGACCTCAAAATTATTAATAGCAAATGAATGCGTCCAAATAGGGAGCAGAGCCAAGGAATCATATCACTATAAATATAAACATGATATAAATCTCCTACTCCATGCACACAATTCCCTTGCTTTGCCCTGTGTCTCCCCTCTTTTGGACTTTGGAATGTCCACTTTATGGAAGTAAATTAGTTTTTTTAGGGGGGGAGGGGGCTGGATTCCTTAACCTTGGTGTCAGGATTGCTCTCTCATAAATATTTCCAAAGACATTCTTGAAAGATATGCACATTTAATTTTTTTAAAGACAAGTATATTTCCTATAATTAGTTTTGCAAAGTTAGTTTAATCTCTTGAAACTTGTAGAAAAATAGTTTGGGGGCGTAGTTCTCCTTATTCACTGATTTTGGTATCTTTTATAATAGCTTATTATAGATATTTTAATGATTGCTTGTAGTAAAATTCCCTAGCACCCAGAGGGGTCATCACAAAGGTTACGTCCTGACACCTCCAGCTTAAACTGGTCAATTGCAGTGAGGTTACTACAGATGAAGGAAACAGCTGCAGAATGACATACTTTGCTTGGAAACTTGGTTTCTATGGTCCTAATCCAAGCTTGTTCTCTCTTCTGAATACACACTTTTGTGCAATGATGTCTTTCCTGAGTGCATCCCAAACACAAAGTGCCAATTTTAAGTATGACTCAGCATGAGTATTTAATTTGCCTGACTTCACAGAGCAAATGGCTTATGACCTTATAAAATAAAGGAAGTGACCATTTGATCATTAGTGGTATGTAATTATCTTTTCATGCCCCTTAGAGGTCACGGTATTCAGTAGATATGTCATCAAATAAGTGTAATTAACTGGATTTTTCAGATCATATGAATTTTGTTGTTGGGACATGTTGATTTGAACATGAGAAACATTATAATGTACTGGGAAATGTCTTGTTTTTGAAATCAGGAAACCAAGATTCTGATTCTATCTTTGTTAGTAATCCATCTTTGTCACTAACTCACTCGATAACCTTGGAAAAACAATCTCACTTTTGAAATCCACTGTTCTTACTAGTTAATGGAGAGAATTTTACTAAGTCCATGACAATCCTCTCCAGTTGGAACATTCTTTGGTGCTAATCACTTAAAAATTTTTTATTGAAATTGTTAATCATTTTTAGCATTATATAGTATAAAGTTAATTTATTACTTAGTCTAGGAAGAGTAGTGTGTTTTGAGAAAGTATTGAATGACAGGAGGCAGAGTACTAAGTGACCTAAGTAGAAAGAGAGCATTTATGTGAATTGAAGCATGGTATAAAACTAGATATTATAATATGTGGAACAACTAGTGAACAAAGAGAAAACACAGGTTAGTCTGCCAAATGTTTTGATAAGGCTATTGAATGAATCCTATTGGGACCAGACCTCTTTAGGGCTCATGAAAATGTGACCAAACTGGCTTTTTCACTTGAAACATCAATGTACCCTGCCCACCAGTCTGTAAGAGCAGACTACAGAAGTCTGAGAATGAATGGAGTCTAAGATGAGAGCGCTGCAGCTTTTGCTTCCCCTCCATGGAGGAGGTAAAACAGTGGTTCTTTATGGTCCCCAAATTGAGAGATCTGAAAGAGTCACTTCTAGAAACTGGAAGAGTCAGCTCTAATTGAAGCCTGGCATCTTATTATCTGGTAGGTTGCAGAGGACTTACTAAACATCCCTGTGTCAAATTGAGCAAAGGATAGGGACCTAGAGAGATACAGACTGGAGAGATGGGAAAAGGCCTGAGGAAAGAGACAGGAGTGGGACAGGAGTGCACTCCCACTATCTTTCATGGTAAGATGCATTCACTATCCTGTGGATCAAATGTTTTCTGGACAAGGGCAACCCAGAAGCAAGATCACTCTAAGCAGCAGCTGACAGAGATATAAGGGTCAAGCTGAAACAAATCTCTCATGCAGAAGCTGTGTATTTAGAAGCCTTCACAAGTGTTCTTCTTAAGAATCCACTATGTGACCACTAATGAGCCATCAAATCAAGATCATTGTTCAGAGAAGAGTGTTTAGGAAGATATATTGATTGGATTGAAGTCACTCAGTCATGTCCAACTCTCTGTGACCCCATGGACTGTAGCCTACAGAGCTACTCTGTCCATTAGATTTTCCAGGCAAGGGTACTGGAGTGGGTTGCTATTTCCTTCTCTAGGGGATCTTCCTGACCCAGGGATCAAACCTAGGTCTCCTGCATTGCAGGCAGGCAGACACTTTACCATCGGAGCCACCACGGAAGCCCTAGGAAGATATAGGTGAGAAACAATTGCTTTTGACCTTCCATGTCTCCTCCCACCAAGTCAAAAGTGAATGTGACCAAGAAAGGGGCCAAAGGGGTGTTCTCAGAGCACCCCATGTCCACATAGTCCTTACTCATTCTGCAGTCTTCAGGCCAAAGCTAAAGTTGAGCTGAGGAAAGGAGGATATGAGGTTAAAGGTTGCAATGATTAAATAAGACTGGACTCTTTTACAACCAAAAGTGATAAGAAAATTGAAAGTGACTGTAGAAACTGAGATTTCACAAGGAGACAGGAAATGGAAATTCCTCCTGGCATAGTGAAAGCAGATTTAGCAAAATAGAAAATCATTTTAGCTTCATGTCCCACTAAATCCAGAATGCTCGGTAATCTGGCAGAGAGCAGGTTTTCTCAAGCCTTGGCCTAGGATCTCAGGTGTGGGGAACAAGCCCTAGTTGAGGATGCTCCTATACCTGTTGCTATCAAACAGACATGTGGATATCTAGCTTAGCTTTTAGAATTTGTGGAAATTCATGAAATACCAGGTTCATTAAGAAAGAAAGGATGCTGGTATGCTGTTCCAAAATATCTAGAGAAAAATATCTGTATCTCTTTTTTTCTTGGGAGGTAATTCTATTCATGGATATTTTCATATTTTTGCATAGTTGACCTTTATGACTGAGTCATAAATGTAGGAAGACAGAGATTGTGCCTTGCTCCAGGGACATTTAGAGATTTCCGCCCCCAGAGCCATTTGTTTACATTCCAGGGTAGAGCCCTTCCCTTCCATTCCCCAGAGAAAATTTGGTTACATTTCAGAGCAAAGTTTTCTTTCTCTCCGGAGAGGAAGAGGGAGGGGTAGATATGTCAGCTGCCCTGTATAAACTTTGAGTCATAATGTCAGGGTTCCTGTCCTCTGATGAATCTTATGCATGCCTAGGTGAACAACTGGTCCTCATCCCAGTGCCCTCTGGGGAAATGGATCTGAGATGCTCTGTAAGAAATAATCCTTTTCTAATTCAGAGATTTCATATTTTCTGTCAGTGTATATGACATATACTATATACATACAAACATACTGAGATATACTATATACATACATGTGCTGTGTTTAGTCACTCAGTCATGTCTGGCCCTTTGTGACCCCATGGACTGTAGCCCGTTAGGCTCCTCGCTCCATAGGGATTTTCCAGGCAGCAATACGGGAGTGGGTTGCCATGTCCCCCTCCGGGAGATCTTCCCAACCCAGGGATTGAACCCAGGTCTCCCATATTGCAGGTGGATTCTTTATAATCTGAGCCACCAGGGAAGCCCATGCACACATAGAGTGTATGTCAATTTTGTAAAATCAATAGGAAAATGTTTAGCAACTTTATCCAGCTGATATTTGTAAAAATTGACATTTATAACCAAATAGCCAAGAATTCCAAAGAATACCAAGGAGAGATAAGAAAGCCTTCCTCAGTGATCAATGCAAAGAAATAGAGGAAAACAACAGAATGGGAAAACCTAGAGATCTCTTCAAGAAAATTAGAGATACAAAGGGAACATTTCATGCAAAGATGGGCTCGATAAAGGACAGAAATGGTATGAACCTAACAGAAGCAGAAGATATTAAGAAGACGTGGCAAGAATACACAGAAGAACTATACAAAAATGATCTTCATGACTCAGATAACCACAATGGTGTGATCACTCACCTAGAGCTAGACATCCAGGAATGTTAAGTCAAGTGGACCTTAGAAAGCATCACTATGAACAAAGCTAGTGGAGGTGATGGAATTTCAGTTAAGCTATCCTGAAAGATGATGCTGTGAAAATGCTGCACTCAATATGTCAGCAAATTTGGAAAACTCAGCAATGGCCACAGGACTGGGAAAGGTCAGTTTTCATTCCTATTCCAAAGAAAGGCAATAAAAAAGAATGCTCGAATTACCACACAATTGCACTCATCTCACACACTAGTAAAGTGATGCTCAAAATTCTCCAAGCCAGGCTTCAGCAATACGTGAACCATAAACTTCCAGATGTTCAAGCTGGTTTTAGAAAAGGCAGAAGAATCAGAGATCAAATTGCCAACATCTGCTTGATCATCAAAAAAGCAGGAGAGTTCCAGAAAAACATTTCTGCTTTGTTGACTATGCCAAAGCCTTTGACTGTGTGGATCACAATAAACTGTGGGATATTCTTAAAGAGATGGGAATACCAGACCACCTGACCTGTCTCTTGAGAAACCTGTATGCAGGTCAGGAAGAAACAGTTAGAACAAGACATGGAACAACAGACTGGTTCCAAATAGGAAAAGGAGTACATCAAGGCTATAGTGTCACCCTGCTTATTTAACTTAAATATGCAGAGTCCATCATGAGAAATGCTGGGCTGGAAGAAGCACAAGCTGGAATCAAGATTGCCAGGAGAAATATCAATAACCTCAGATATTCAGATGACACCATCCTTAAGGCAGAAAGTGAAGAGGAACTAAAAAGCCTCTTGCTGAAAGTGAAAGAGGAGAGTGAAAAAGTTGGCTTAAAGCTCAACATTCGGGAAACTAAGATCTTGGCATGTGGTCTCATCTTTTCATGGGAAATAGATGGGGAGACAGTGGAAATAGTGGCTGACTTTATTTTTTGGGGCTCCAAAATCACTGCAGATGGTGATTGCAGCCATGAAATTAAAAGACATTTACTCCTTGGACGGAAAGTTATGACCAACATAGATAGCATATTGAAAAGCAGAGACATTACTTTGCCAACAAAGGTCCATCTAGTCAAGCCTATGGTTTTTCCAGTAGTAATGTATGGATGTGAGAGTTGGACTATAAAGAAAGCTAAGTGCTGAAGAATTGATGCTTTTGAACTGTGGCATTGGAGAAGACTCTTGAGAGTCCGTCCCTTGGGCTGCCAGGAGATCCAACCAGTCCATCCTAAAAGAGATCAGTCATGAGTGTTCATTGGAAGGACTGATGTTGAAGCTGAAACTCCAATACTTTGGCCACGTGATGCAAAGAGTTGACTCATTGAAAAAGACCCTGATGCTGGGAAGGATTGGGGGCAGGAGGAGAAGGGGAAGACAGAGGATGAGATGGCTGGATGGCATTATGGACTCGATAGACATGGGTTTGAGTAGACTCCGAGAGTTGGTGATGGACAGGGAGGCCTGGCGTGCTGCGATTCATGGGGTCGCAAAGAGTTGGACATGACTGAGTGACTGAACTGAACTGAACTGAAGCAGTCATTTTAGGTCATAAACTAGTATAGAGCATTTATATTTTATTTCTATTATTGGATTAATTTTAGAAATTGTTTAAGAGATATTGGTATTTCAATTTGTTTGCAGAATAAAAATACTTGATTTTGCATTTATTAGAAACAATATTAACTCTGTTAGAAAAATATACTGATATGATCTATTATTCAGACATAAACTTCCTGAGTATTGGGTGGATACTGTAGACTACAGAATTAAGGCCTAAACTTGGTGCCATTTTGAAGGTTGATCCAGCTGGGTTTATCTGTTAGGGCCAGTGAGACAAACTGTGTTCTCATGGAGTTTGGGGAGGTTTCTGACCCTAACTCTGGCTGGATGAGGTGGGCAGCTGGAGATCAAGAATAAATTTTCCCTCTCTGTTAAACTGAATAATTTTTTATATTAAGAGGTCCCATTTTTTAAACACATCCCTTACTCTTCTCTGAAATATAGTGTTGGGAGAGGAGTTGGGGCATGTAAGAAGGAGCTGGGGCATGGAGCAAGAATGAGGAGGGATGATTTTTAGCCACTTGATTTGTCCTCTTGCTTGACCCAGGGAAGGACCCAGGTCTTCAGTGACAAAATTGAACTAGGTGACCTGATCAGAAGAAAGATTTTACCCCTTGATAAGGGAGACCATGATGAGAAGACTAGGAGAGGTAGAAGTGATAAAACAAGTGAGCATATTTTCTGATCAAGTTGGCATTACCTCAAGAAACTTATTCTGCTCCTACTGTGCATAATGTCCTGTACTAGGACCTGGGCTGAAATGATGAATACCACACAGTTCAAGGCTGTTTGTGTGTGTGTGTGAGTGTGTATGTGTGTGTGTGTCTTTCAATATAAAATAGCAAATGCAGGGATAAAGAAGCAAAGAAACAGAGATGGGAAACAGTATGGTGTCCTAGGAGAATTAAAAGTAGCTCAGTAAAATTAAAGCAGTGCTTTTTTTTTTTTTTTGCCAGCTAAGCACCCCAGACAGTATTTGCTTCAGTCATACAAGGAAA